>OY748299.1:4176304-4361217 GCA_963556515.1 Nudaria mundana
CCCTGCCTGCATATAATCCTGGGTTCTTTAAGCGGAGCGTGAAGAGGCACATCAGTAGGTCGTCAAGTTAAGGGCCACTCTCTATAGTATTATGTGCTGTGAGAGTGGCCCACAATCGCTAGACGTTGTCTCGACTTACCACCAGGCAGCCGGCGTCAATTTGGCGAACACAATAGAAAAAAAAAAAAAAAAATAGTGACCTGCTTTGTCTGTGCCTGTCTTATTGTGCATTCAATGATCTCATCATTGTGAGCTATATAAACGACGGATAATAATAATGTATCTAATATTATATCGTGACGTTATCGCTATTATTACCTACCTTATTAACTGCCGTAACGTTTGAAATGTGGACGCGTTCCATATTTCAAACATCATTTAAAAATATCGCTAGGTTGTCCTTTTTTTTTTGCTTTTTTTTTTAAATTTCGCGGCCTAAGGCCGAAACCGCTCTAACGTCCGTTGCCGGGCGTCTCTGGGTACCAGAGAACGTAATTCAAGTGTCGCCCGGCGGACTTTGACCAGCTCTGTGGTCTCTGCGGCGCTAGGTAGGCCTACTTGTTCATGGTTTTGTAGGGAAGTAAATCTTGTATTTATTTTATAACTAATCTTATGTATTGTCTAGGTATTTTTTAGTTTATAGAACAATTATAATTGTCTGTAGTTAACCATATCAAGGGAGGTCTTAGAGCATAAAACCAACTGCTCTAAGAGGGAGGTCAACATAATTTCTACCAACCAACCAAGGTAGTTATGTCGTAGGTATTTATTTATTTAATAACTGTATTTCTTTAAGAAAAAGGGATGCTTAGATGGTTTGGGCACTTAGAAATGATTTTTTGAATAAAATATTAAGTCCAAACCTAACCATAACTAGTTAAATTTAAATAAAATATTTATTCATATACGCTGACTATATACGAGTATAATACTAGCGGATGCTCGCAGTTTCGCCCGCTTGACAAATTATATGTATACGCAAGAACATTCCTCGATCACCACTTTATCCATTGGTGAAAAACCACATCAAAATCCATTGCGTGAACTTAAAAATCTGTGTGTGATAGGTGGAATTTTGTTTAAATATTAACTTAAAACCACTCAAAATACGCCCGCATCTATACGGAGGTAATAAAGAGGTTAATTAACCCGATACAATCATAAAAGAGAACAATTTTAAATAAAACTATGTAAATTGTATCTATTTTACATATTTCTTCAGTTTGCAAATGTGTACTTAGCCGCTGTAATCTAGGTAGTATAAACTAGGTACCTTTGTCGATTCAGACGCTTCCTACAAAAAATATTAGACCACAATGTAAGTATTTCAAAATAAGAACACATTTATTTTGTTTCTTTCTAGGGTTCCACAGCGGCGGGCACGTAAGATTGTTGCCTTTTTCATCAACATTTCATCGCAAAATTATAATATAGCTGCTACTTTTTATTAAATTCATTCGGCCATTTTGGACATAACCCATTATAAATGTGCCTGGTGATGGCAATAGGCTTGCCCCCTATTACGTGGGCCTAAATATACTGGCAAATTGAGGGTGTGTAATGCACCTCTGCCTACCCCTTCAGGAATATAGGCGTGATATGTGTCTGTCTGTCTGTCTAGGGTTCCTTATTCAAAAGGTAAAAACGGAACTTTATTAAGGCTCTTCAGTCAGTCAGTAGCCGTCTCATGAGCCGTGAATGAATGCTGTAAAAATTTACTCAACAACCGACTTCCGAAATGGGACCAAATAATTGTTGGAATGGGACCAAATTGAAATGGGACCACTTGGGAAGAGTAGCTTTCAATTACACTATTTTCAAAATCGGTCCACCTAGTCCAAAGATATGAGGTAACAAACCTCCTTTTTTGGAAGTCTATTAAAAATAAAAAAAATCAAACGATTATACTCGTAAAAAGTGATTAATAAAAGTTGTTTAGATAATAGCATGGCCCTTCCTGCTCGTTTCCAACTCGCACTTGGCTGGTTTTTTGCTAGTTTCTTTGGAACATTATTCAAATTGGCGCCATTATTCAACACATTTTTAGATTTCAGTTGAAATATGCGTTCTATAACTAGGTAGGTTTAACCTATTTATTATTTTCGCAATATTTAAAAAAATACTCGGATTGGTATATTCGATTCTGTTAGAGAATGTATCACATACAATAACCTAGTTTATCAGCGCTCACTAAACGTTTTGACCTCAGTGAAAATAGTTTACACTTTTTTATAAGTATTTTTAGAAGTTGAATATTTAATATCAGTCTAAATAATCTCATTGGTAATCAGTCGATTGTTGGGTTCAGTATTCTAGCCCCAATACTTATATAACCCGCTTGGGGACAGGAATATAAGTATTGGGGGCAACCTGCTGTCCCCAAGCGGGTAAGTATTGGGGCTAGAATACTCAACCTAACACACAGTTCAATTTTTAGAAGTACCTCATGAGCTTATGAAAACAATTTCGTTGTTAGACTTGTTTTAATAAGCTCGTACCCAGCCTCTGTGGGTTAGTAATACAAATGAACGTTTTGACCGTCCAGCCAGACTTCCAACCTTTTTCTAATCTATAAAATTAAATTCTAGTTTTTTTTAATTCTGCGGCCGCTCCTACGTCCATTGCCTCTCTGGTACGCACCAGGAGGTATTTCCAGTGGCGCCCAGCGGACTGTGGCCTCTTCGGGGGTGTGGTCAGGATGAAAATCCCGCGTCGTTGGGGTAGGGTTTTATCCCGCGTCGGTAAGTGAATCAGGTTCCTGTAGCACGCGATCTTTCTAGCCTACTTCTGTAAGGACGGCGAGAGCTATCGCACCGTCCTTGGGCTCCGATCTTTCAGGTCGATGTTCCTGGGTGTAGATAAGTCTGCCGCGTCCTGGCGGCTGACTGCGGAACTCTGCGGGGAGGTTACGCTCCCTCACCCTCTCGACCGCCTCCTTCGCGAGCACGAATTGCTCGCAGAAGGACACGGCCGCGTTCCATCACCTACTCGCGCTAGAGACCATGGCTTGAAGCGTGGTTTCCAGCGAGAGGGTATCCACGCCCAGACCCACTACGAGGTCCCGGTGCTGACTCGCCCACGCTGACACAGCAACGTGTAGAGTGCGGTGCCTTCGCCGGAGGCCTCGCGGTGTTGACACGGAGGTAAGTTCTATAGATAGGTAAGTACATAGTTGACATACTTAGTGTTTTTTCTATGACCTACAACTACACAACTTAAGTAGGTACTTAGGTATTCAATAACAGTAATAATTCAGCTAAGCACCACGGACCGCGTGTCGCGTCAAAAATATGCAATTGTTTGTTCAACGTTAAACAAAATATTACAACTAATGCATGCATTTCAATGCTAATGAAGTTGAAAGACATTATGGAACTTTGAAAAGAGTACAATTTAAAAAATAAACCTGGCAACTGTTATTTTACCTACCTTAACCTATGTAATATTCCCCATAGATATGCCACGGCGACGTACCTACATAATATATGTAGGTACCTAATATAGCCCGGAGCTCACAAACTCCAATGCGTAAAATTGTACATCAGTCTCAAAATGTATAGGAATACTCACGCGTTATTAAACTGGTCTTTTAAAGGAGACCCTTGCTGAACAGCAATAGCGTACGGCTTCCTGGAAAACTCATCACCAACTGTCTGCAGATCACAACTTGTCATCACGTTGTATTTCACGTCAGTCGCATCACCCAGCCACGCGAACCCTTCACTAGAGCTTTTAGACCTTCGTACTCTATCAATAGCTTCCTCAATAGTGTTTGGTAGACCAGCTTCTTCCATTGCCTGCCACATTTTGCTATATTTGTCGCTGACCGGGTAATCCCAGACGGCCAATTTTGCACGTTCGACGTCGCTCAGACTGTCGTTTAAACTCATTTCTTTCCATATTCTGAAAAAAAAAGGTAGGTAGATGAGAGATTCGGCAAGTTTACTTTTAGTTCCATGTCCCGTCTTTCTCTATTTTATTATTTTATTTTATAATTTATTTATTATTATTATTTTATATAAAAGTATTTTATTACTAACACGTTCGGGTTTCTAACACGGGTTGAAAGTATCCGATGCTTAACTTTGCTACGGTACGGGCGCATAAATCTACAACTGTCCCACGGGACGGCTTACATAAATATAGAATTTTTGCCAGTGGGAGAGTGACTACCATTTTTCCTAAATTTGTATAATAAAATACTAGCTATTAAAACAATAAAAACGTAGGTATCGGGTCATTAAAACATCCGAGGCCCGATTACCTGATAACTGCACATTTTTTTTTTATTAATTACTTTTCATTACATTAGTGATGTTCTAAGGTCGATAAAGTGATCGCGGTGCGTTTTATTCTAATTACAAGGATGTTCATCTACCTAATTGCGTAAAGTAACAAAAGCGAGCGAACATTATGGAACAGAAATTATTACATATTAACTTCATATACTTGCAATACAATATGAGAAGTGAGATAAAATTACTAAACTTGATTATCTATACTTATAATAAATCTGTGGAAGTAAAAATTCTGTTACTAGATCGACACCGAACCCAAATATGTGGATAAAAAAATTTTTGTCTGTCTGTTTGTTCAGGCATCACGCAATAACTACCGGTTCGATTACGATGAAACTTGGTACGAGTATAATTATTCTTTAATATCCTGGGCACCTACTTTTTTTTTTTTTTTTTAATTCCGCGGCCCAAGGCCGCGGCCGCTCTAACGTCCGTTGCCGGGCGTCTCTGGTTACTAGCAGAGGGTATGTCCAGTGGCGCCCGGCGGACTTTGACCACCTCTGTGGTCTCTTCGGGTGTTGGGTCGGGACGAGAATCCCGCGTCGTTGGGGGAAGGGTTTTATCCCGCGTCAGTGAGTGAATCTGGTTGCGTGCTATGGGGCAAAGGCCCCGCAGCACGCAACCCTTCTAGCCTGCTTCTGTAAGGACGGCGGATGGCGATCCCGCCGTCCTCAGGCCCCGATCATGGAGGTCGATAGTCTTGGGCGTAGTCGCGTAGTCTGGGGCGCCCTGGCCGCCGACTACGGAACTCGGCGGGGAGGGTACGCTCCCTCTCCCTCCCGGCCGCCTCCTTCGCGAGCATGACTTGCTCGCAGAAGGACACGGCCGCGTTCCACCTACTCCGGCTGGAGACCATGGCTTGAAGCATGGTCTCCAGCGAGAGGGTATCCACGCCCAGACCCACTACGAGGTCCCGGTGCTGACTCGCCCACGCTGACACAGCAACGTGTAGAGTGCGGTGCCTTCGCCGGAGGCCTCGCGGTGTTGACACGGAGGTAAGTTCTATAGATAGGTAAGTACATAGTTGACATACTTAGTGTTTTTTCTATGACCTACAACTACACAACTTAAGTAGGTACTTAGGTATTCAATAACAGTAATAATTCAGCTAAGCACCACGGACCGCGTGTCGCGTCAAAAATATGCAATTGTTTGTTCAACGTTAAACAAAATATTACAACTAATGCATGCATTTCAATGCTAATGAAGTTGAAAGACATTATGGAACTTTGAAAAGAGTACAATTTAAAAAATAAACCTGGCAACTGTTATTTTACCTACCTTAACCTATGTAATATTCCCCATAGATATGCCACGGCGACGTACCTACATAATATATGTAGGTACCTAATATAGCCCGGAGCTCACAAACTCCAATGCGTAAAATTGTACATCAGTCTCAAAATGTATAGGAATACTCACGCGTTATTAAACTGGTCTTTTAAAGGAGACCCTCCGCACTCCACCAACGTGTGGAGTGCGGTGTCGTCGTCGGAAACCTCGCAGTGTTGACACCGGGGTGTGACCTCACGATGCATGCGAAACAGATAGCTACCGAAGCATCCATGCCCGGCAACGATCTGCGTCGCACGATACGTGAGGTCACCATGCTGCCTCTGCAGCCAATCGTCCATGATCGGTCTCACCGCCGCGATGATGGTGGTACCCCACTTGGGTTGCTCAAGTCGCACCCTCCATGACTCCATGAGATCCTGGCGGAGTTGGGACCGCTGGTCCTCGATTTCTCGAGACGCAGGCCTGTGGTCCCGCTCCAGCGCCTCCTTGCGCCATTGGAACAATGACGCAAGGGCTCTCGCTTCCAGGTCCCATGGAGGGGTCCCGGCTAGGAGACATGCAGCCTCTCCGGAGATCGTGCGGTACCCCCGTATGGTTCTGACGGCCAAGGTTCGAAGTGGTCTGTTTAACAGAGTCACGTTCCCCTTGACTGCCAACCTATCCGCCCATACGGGAGCCCCGTATAGGGCCATACTCCGCACGATCCCCAGGTACAGTCTCCTGCAGGAAGCGTTGGGTCCCTTTAGGTTGGGCATCAGTCGCGAAAGCGCGACTGATGCCTGCGTCACCTTGGGGACCAAACTTCGGAAATGTGGTCCGAAGTTCCATCGGCTATCAAGTACGATCCCTAGGTACTTCATCGAGGGCTTGATGCCGATGCTAACGCCTCCCACATTTATGCTGGAACCTTCGGGTGGACCGTTCCGAGGTCTGTGAAAACACAGAACCTCGGACTTGTGCAAGGCCACCTCCAGTCCCAGCTGCCGTATCCGACCCACGACTCGAGCAACACCCGTCGTGACCTTGAGTGCTGCCTCCTGGTACGTTGCACCCCGCGCCGTGACGAGGGTATCGTCGGCGTAGCACGTTACGCCGACGCCCCTAAGCAACGCACCCCGCAGCACCCAGTCGTAGCCGATGTTCCACAGAAGCGGCCCCAGGACCGACCCCTGTGGAACACCGCACGACACATCTCGCCGAGCTGGCCCGAGCCAGCTGGGGAAAGCTACGGCCCTCTCCGAGAGATAGGCCCCGACAATACGACGGAGGTAGAGAGGCGTTTCGTGATACACGAGCGCCTCCCTAACGCAGCTCCATGGCAAGGTGTTGAACGCGTTGGCGATGTCAAGAGACACCGCCACCACCACCTTGCCCTGCGAGACTGCTTCCTCCGTCGGGCTCTTCACGCGCATGATAGCGCTCACGGTGGAGCGTCCCCGACGGAAACCGAACTGGTTATCCGCCAGGTCTGGCCCCACACTCGTGAGATGCTCGACGAGGCGCTCCGCGATAATTCGCTCAAAGAGCTTACACACCTCGTCGAGCAACACGATCGGCCGGTATCCGGACGGTGAGACCACCGGCCGCCCCGCCTTACGGATCAGGACCAGTTTCCCCGTCCTCCACACCTTGGGAAACTGGCCCCTTTCGAGGCATGCGCTAAAGAGCCCCATCAGTCGAGGCCCGAGTTCTTCGAGGGCCAGGACCCGACTGGGCACCTACTGGCTTACTTTTTATCTCGGAAAAGTATACAAAATAAAAACAAACTTAATTTTGCAGTTCGATCCCTAGACCCGATTACTGTACCAACCGCAAATAATAAGTTTGTCGTAGGTTACGTCACCCGCAGTGGAGTTCACTAAGGGGCGCTGCACACGGCTAACATACTATAATATTTTGTCTTAAGATACAATATCGCTCACCATACAATTCAATGGACTATCACACACGACGAAGATAATAAATAATATTTCATATTTTCGTATCGTACGATGAATTTGTATGGTATAATAGAGAATATAATAGAAGATATAATAGAGAAACTGTTGTAGTGGGGCTTTATGAACGCTATAAACCCCAAAATAATGGTTTTTAGACCTTTTGTCTGTTTGTCTAAATGTTTCAACACGCTAATCTCAGAAACTCTTAACCGATTTGAATTTTAATTTTAAAGATAAAAGGTGGAACAGATAGTTTGTACCCGATGACGCACATTAGTAAAGTTCAGCAACAGGTCTACTAGACCCTACATAGAACCACGTGAAAGAACGAGCGATTGGGTGCCGCGATGCCGCA
The DNA here is from genome assembly GCA_963556515.1 of Nudaria mundana. Classification (NCBI taxonomy): domain Eukaryota; kingdom Metazoa; phylum Arthropoda; class Insecta; order Lepidoptera; family Erebidae; genus Nudaria; species Nudaria mundana. Next base: position 4,184,194 of record OY748299.1, read on the forward strand.
CCGAACTTGTTAAACCGAGCACTTTGCTGGCTACACGGTTTAAAATAATGTATTGGATGCTTCAGGTACGCACTCGGAACTTCGGTGTATGTGCAATAGCATAGTAAAGTAGTGTGCACGGGGCGCGGCTGCTTGCACGGCCGCGCCCCGCACACACATTTAGCTCTGGTAGGTACCATACGAACAAAGGTCCATGGAAATTGGAAGCGTACGATGCACAGCGTGCACTGCGCATGCCTTGCAATATTTTTTTCTACCTCTACAACGACAGTTTGAACGAGAGCAAGCAATGCAGGCACGAACGGCAACATTGCAATCCGGCGCGTCGCACAGTGGTTGGGTTTTAAATAAATCCAAACATAAAAGCTTATTTTTTTACAATATTACATACAATATTGTAAAAAAAAGCTTTATATATTTATAGATTTAGATAATGTTAAGGCAAAGGCATGTGTTTTCTTTAAGTATCTTTTATTGTTTCTGTACAATGTTCAATAAAGAGTATTTATCTTATCTTATCTTAAATTAAAACTTATGAGTTCGTATTACTGTCAGTTGTTGAACAAATTATACTTAAAGAAATAAAATAACCTTTGCTTGCCGCAGTTGGGTAAAAAGAGCGCTGTAAGCTGAACTGCTCCCTATTTTTTTTTGTAGTCGTTTATAAAATTTAGAATCTAAAAGTCTAATCTAGAATACTTATAGGTTTACTAAGACTAATCTAGAATCAAGGTTAAGCTAGAACTAGCATTCGAGTTTTGAAAATTATTAGGTAGGTACCTACTTAGCTAACTTGTTTTCTCAAAATTTTTACATATTACATATTATGTTAGATTAAGTCTTGTTTTTGAATTTAGAAATAGGTAAGTTCATAGAAGATAATTTTCAACAAAATTGTGTGCCTATGTCTCCCTCCCCTCAATGTGCGTTGCGTTGCCGTACGTCGTCGCGTCGCGTCGACCGGAGCAGCGTGCGTCGTCAGCAGCGTCACTCGCCCGGACCACGCTCACAGACGCACATTAATTGGAAGTAGAAACCCCCGTACTCTACTAACCTACCCCCGCATCATAGATCATAGCTCGAGTTACAGTCAGTCACACTATCAAATCAGGCCGACAACGTAGTCGCGTCTCGGACTTAAAAAAAAATCAATTCGGTTAGTGTCGTATAAAATGCCTAAACGAATTTTAGACGTATGGAACTGTTTTAGAATTGGCAGTCCCAATGAAAACGAAAAACCAAAAAATAAAACGAAAAAAAATGAAAACGTAAAAGACCGTGGACAATCTTCAAATCATGGAATTGGTAGAAAATATTCAGATGCATTAAGAACCTTAGCTTTTGAATCTGACACATCAGATTCTGAGGTGCATTTTTCTTTTCCCAGGCTGGAGCCATATGAAGATGTCAATATAGCTTTAGCCAGAGCTATATATACCTCCAATGTCTCGCTCTCTATTCTGGATTCACGTTACTGGTTGGAAACTTTTCAATTACTTAACGCAGCTTACACCTTCCCATCATATTATATGCTAACTACTCATTTATTAATAGAGGAGTACAACCGTGTTCAAGAGCAAAACAAACACAAAATCAATAATGCTGCAGCACTCGGTCTTATTATTGATGACTGGACGAATATTTTAGGGAAAAGTGTTAATGTTATTGTTACCGCACCGCAACCGATATTTTACAAAGCTATTTACCCTAACTCTCAAAAAAAGATTGGTGAACAACCTCACCAACCAATCCTTGAAGTTATTAAGGAGATTGGACCAACTAAAGTGGGTATAATAATAACGGATAACATGGAAGTATCGAAATCAGTAATAAGTCACTTTCCCCACATATGCTTCGTTGGTTGCGCTTCATATAACCTACACTTAATTAGAACAGATATTTATAAGATATCTGCTATATCAGAGTTTCTTAAAACATTAACAACAATAATAAAGTACCTGAAAAAATTCCATATCGAACAACTGGAAAAAATACAAAAAGAAAAGTACGGTCATATCGATTATGATTGGGATCTACCGGAGAATATAATGTGTAATGGTGCAGAAATACTCAAGACTTATTTGGTATGCCGTGAAGTATTGGAAGAGTTTGGAAAATACATTAAAAACAATCCAGTCAGGGCGGATATTAAGGATATGATTCTCAATAAAAATATTTGGACAGACATAGAAGAACATTTAAAAATTTGGGGTCCTACATCTGATGCTATATTCAAATCTGAATCAGATAATTGCTGCTTGTCTGATATACCAGTATTGTTCCAGAAACTACAATTAGATATATCTAGAGATATAGGAACAATAAAATGCCTGAAAGAAGCAGACAAGGTCTCTATTTTAGAATCTATTCGAAGGCGTCGAGATTTATGTGTAAAACCGATTCACCTTGCAGCTAATATGATTGATCCAAGATATCGTGGTATTGACTTAAGTGATGACGACATCCTGTCTGGCACAGATTTTCTACGTGAACAGGCTGAATATTTAAAATTGGATGTTATTTTAGTACTGAAAAATTTGTGTGAATTCAAGTCTAAAACTGAATTTTTCGGCAAATCTGACACAATATGGATAGCTATAAATTCAATTGAGCCGCGTATTTGGTGGGAAGCTTTCGCAAATAGCCAGACTTTGCGACCTATAGCATGTAGAATTCTTAGTCTTCCTGCATCGTCTATACCTAGCAAAAAAATGATGTTGAAAGGTAATATTGCTACGAAACCTAGAAGCCAACTGAATACAGAACAAATTGAGAGATTATTTTCAATTCGGTCCAGTTTACCTCTGCCTAGAGATGGTTGGAATGAAGATATTGGTGATGATAGTACACTAAATATTGACATCGGCGGCGAAACTACACCAGACGATTTGGATACGCTGGAGACCATGCCCTCTGGAGACCATACTTCAAGCCGTGGTGCATCACCGCGAGTAGGTGGAACGCAGCCGTGTCCTTCTACGAGCAAGTCGTGCTCGCAAAAAAAAGACGATTTAGATATGGAATTTGAAGACGAAACTCTCATGAAACATAAACGTGAAGTTGAAGTACATTCCTCTTCATCTTAGATAAGATCCTATAGTATAAGTATGTGTAGTGTAATATTCCTTCGTATTAAGAGAGTTCAAAGAATATAACGTGACAGCTCGGGAGTTCAAAGGTTTGTTGTCAGAGATTTGTTTCATTCCCAGTTCTCTGAGCGTGAAAAAATTGCTGAGTAATGCATTCTTTGATGGGTTATAAGGGAATAATCTAGGTACTTATTTTTTGTGTTGTTATTGATCTTGTGGTAGCGTGTTGCATTTCACTGATTGCTGTGTACTTACTTACTTTTTGGTGAGAACTTGTAATTGGCCATGCAGTAATGTATTTTTAGTTCATAAGACGGTTAGGTTAGGTTAGCCCCTTAAGCCTTTAGGAAAAAGTGGTGTCCTTGTACTTTGCTCAATGTATTCTTTGTATTTTTTAGTTGTTTGCTAACAAACTGTTAATTATTATCTAATATATAAAATTCTCGTGTCACAGTTTTCGTTGCCATACTCCTCCGAAACGGCTTGACCGATTCTCATGAAATTTTGTGTGCATATTGGGTAGGTCTGAGAATCGGACAACATCTATTTTTCATCCCCCTAAATGTTAAGGGTAGTCCATCCCTAAAGCAAAACAACGATTGCCGGGTCAGCTAGTTTACTAATAAATAATAGTATGCGAACTGAGGTACTAAGTGTACATCCCACCTTCCACTTGCTCCTATAGATATCTAGGTACACCCTTCTTTTTTAAAGTTAATAAATAAAGGTACGTATTATAACATCACCCATTATCCCGAAATTTAGACTCGGCAGCAAATACTTCGAATGCAACCGAGACAGTCTAGATTTATGACACTTGTTTATCTAAACAAATATTTGGGAAGTGTGTATGTACAAAAACCGATTCAGAGAAATGTATTCTGTAAATGCAGTTTTTATTTTTACTAAAATCGATAACATGGTTTCCAAGAACGTAAGATCTTCGTATGTTATATAGTTTCAGACTTTCCCACACTGACCTATTTGAATGTTAGACCCTGTATAGCTGTATTATCCCAGAGTGCTACAATAAATAATAATAATATTTTTTTTTTTGGACATTCTCACACAACGTCATCTAGCCCAAACTAAGCCATAAGCTTGTACTATGGGATCTAGACAACTGATAAACATACTCGTACTTATATATTTCTAAATACATACAGAACATACATAGAAAACACCCAAAGTTCGAAACAAACATTTGTGGATCACACAAATATTTGATTTGACCTGGAAATCGAACCCGAGACTCCGGGGTCGAAAGCCGATGCACTACCGACCACGCCACCGAAGCTGTTATAGCTATAGAAGTTATATCCCGGGGTAATGTGTCATCGTCGGATTTGGAAACGAGGAAACTACACCGGTAGGAGCAGCGGACATCAAAATAAATAGGTATCTACTCACAGACATTTTCAAAGTTTAAGAAGTCCATTTCATTTTGATTATGTGACTGTACATTGAAGGTCAACAGTAACTTGTACAGTCAACATCAATAACTTAAGAGATGTCCAAACTGTTGTACACAAGGTTTCCACATGTGGAACCCCGGTGGAAGGCTTTACTTGAGGAGCCTACCTTTGTATTGGTGCGCTCGCAAGCGCAACGGATGCCAATGTGCAGAACTGCACTCATGCTGTTTACAACACGCGTCCCTCCATAGAGCATTCACAAATCTTGGTTAAACTTTAAAACGAACGTTTAAACTGTTTTAAACGGCGAGCGGTGGAGACCTATGTGGACGCAGTGGAGGGCTTGTTTACAATAGTGTGGACACCCCTTTAATCACACTGAAGGGTTCCGTTGCACAATATTCAATTAGCAAGATGTGCACAGAATAAACTGCCTTGGTGGCGTTGTCGCTCAAACGTATAACCTTCGTGAGAATGCTACTCGTAGCTCAGTCCCAAGTTAAACATTGTTTCGAGTCGCAAATATATGCTTCAGAGTTTGGATATTTTTAGGTTCCTTTAATTTTTTTTTCTTAGAACTTTGAGATGACTATCTTGCCAGAGCCTCATCCTTCTGTCAACAAGTACACCATGTGCAGGTGAGGATGTCTTGAACCATAGAGATGTAGATAGTGCCCTCTAGAATCCTTTTTCATCTCTCATGAGTACGTTACCTTTCTAGAAAGTTATCATACCACAAACTTTGCATAGTTTGAAACTAGATGGCGTTGTGTGTATCCTGGCAAATTAGTCGCTAACTGTTCTTCTCATAAAGACTGCTGTTTGAAACAGTGATTTAAAATCGTGAAAACAGTTGTTATAACCAAGTTACTACGTTATACCCGTATGAACGTTGGTTTTAAACCTTGTGGCCAGCTAAGGGCTAGGTTTCAAACCACAACACGTTTGCAACCGCGTTTAAAATCATGTATTCGGTCAATCTGTTTTTTAGGGTTCCGTATTCAAAGGGCAAAACAGGAACTATTACTGAGACTCGCTGATCGTCCGTCCGTCTGTCTTGTATTTATGTTACCTCTATAAAAACAAATACTAAAAAACAGAATAAGTATAATAAATATTAAATAGGGCTCAAACGTGATTTTTGGTACGGACCCATTGTGCGCGAGTCCTACTCCCGCTTTTTTTTCTACTCATATGTTACTACCACATTACTACCTATTCAAATAAATACTTCGCAACTCGGATTACAAAATGTCGCTGTCTTTATGTAGGTATTTTACTGTAACAGTACAAAAGAATCTGATGATTACACAAAAGTACCGTGAGAAATTGAACGAAGTGTAGGTACAACCATTACGTCACGGAATAAATACTTGACTTCACGGAATAGATACTTATTCTACGTGTACTATGTATTGTAGTATATTTAGTAGGTAAGTAAGTACAATCATCATTCACTGAGCCTTTTCCCAACTCAGTTGGGGTCGGCTTTCCAGTCTAACTGCGATTCGGCTGAACTTCGATATTTTCCGTGAAGCGACTGCCATCTGACCTCCACAACCCATAGGCGATATCGAAGTTCTGTAGTTAGACCGGTTGGATTTTTGATTTAGGGCTCCAACTACCCCTAACGACTGCCATAGATATATATACTAACGTATGACAACCGGGACCGACGGCTTAACGTGCTCTCCGAGGCACGGAGGGGTCTCAATGTCTTAAGAAATGGTCACCCATCCTAAGACCGGCCTGAGTCGATGTTGCTTAACCTTTGCAATGTGTTAACATAGGTAAGTAAGTACTTACAATGTGATTAAATTATTAGTGTGAAAATTTTGAATAGGTACTTAATCGATATAACATTTACATTTACCAAATTACGAGACCTACTTAACACTTACTAACATTTTATGATGTAATTGATAATAATATGGTAAGATTATGTACCTATGTTCTTATCCAGAAATTGTGCTCTCGATTGAGCTACCTACGAAAATTGCATGCCTAGTATTATGGTAAAATATGGTGAATCTATAAATTACTGCTGTAACATCTGATGTAACCCATGTTTGCAATGATTTATAAATAAATAAATTAAGTATTAAAAATGAGCGTTATCTATATTTTAAAAGCAGTTGGACCGATTTCGCTAATTCTTTTGTTGTTGTGATCGTAGATATCAGGAGAAGGTTCTTACGAAAGAAAAAAACAGTTTAGAGGAACATTAGATAAATTTATGCGGTACGAAGTTCGCTGGGATAGATTTTTTTCATAATTTTCAATTAGGTATTAGCAACCATAATTGTAGCATATTTTGTAATTACGTGACTACAATTTTTTTTGTTGATACTCACTGTTATATATTGTGCTATATTGACACGATACTAATGTACATTCGTCCACATTTTTAATCTTAAGAAAATGTGTAATTTACCAGTAATAGAAAAAGAGTGACCGTGAGTTTTATTGCCAGGTTCTTTCTCTCGGTCCTACCTATTGCTTTGCGAATCTGGCAGTACATGTAAATATAGAAGCAATAATAACTTTTATTTTAAGTACTTCCTGACGTTTGTAAGAGCCATTTAATGACCTATACAAATAAATACATCATTTCATTTCATAAACAAGCAGCATAAACCGTGCAACAGATTTGGATAAAAAGGAACCAATACCTACTTGAATAGACCGTTTTCCAAATTAATAGTACCTACTTATACTTTTTATTCCGGTAATGTGTTCTCGTGAGAGTTGGGAAAGAGAAAACTATCCCACGGACTTACGTTCTAAAACCTAATCGCGTTGAATTCTGTAAATAGGTATGCTTAGCGCACAAAACTATTGGTTGCTGGTTTTATCTTTCCACACTGGTTCATTTGATGTAATAAAGCAGTCACCTGCCTAGGTAAATAGGTCGTTGACTGTTGCTGTATGTACCTACTACATATAATTTATGCTTTCGATTGTCGGCACTTGGTGGAACTTATAGTAATACAATACATTTTTGAAAAAAAACTCACTTTTACACCACTCCAAAAATATTTTTATTTTCTATAAACCCTGACCGGTTTCGCCTTATGGCATCATCAGAGGCCATGCCTCATACTCAATCTACACACATAATTCACTTTTGTAACACATTTTCTACTAATATTATTTACTTTTAGAACACATTTCGCTAATATTATGACATTGAAATTTTAGATTATACAAGTGAGTTTTTTTCAAAAATGTACCTACTACCTATGTTATCTTTTAAAAGGCAATTGATTAATTGTAATGTAAATGAAATTGTTTTCCTTCGTAATTAGGTAATTAACGGACGTGACTCTGGCATACTTACATTACATTAATAAAATTGCCGGAACGGTAAGCCATAGCACGGTAAAGGTTGTTATTTAGATCATGTTATTTTTAACAGAATTCAATGATAGGAGGACGACTGTTTTTTTAATGTCCATAACTTTCCGACTGAGTGAAACGATTTAAAAAATTCTTTTTTTAAATGAACACTAGTGACTCCCTTGTGGACTCATTTCAATTTGGTCCCATTCCGACAATTATTTGGTCCCATTGCGGAAATTTGAAGTCGGTTTTTTTGCTAATATTATATATACCTGTTCTAGTCCCTAGAATATATAACTACTATGGTGACAGAATATTAAAAAAACGACTACCTTATCTTTTAAAGGGGAATTATAAAACGATCCAATAATATTCTATCCGTGCGACCACATTACTAAGTGAGCGACTAGAAATACAGAGTGAGCGACTAGAAATACAGAGAGGGTTAATTTCTTCTTTAAACAAAATGGGTAGGTTAGGTTAGGTTAAAACTGTGACCTCCTAGGCACGAGCCGAGCGAGCGAAACGAGCGGTGCCGCGGCAGCGGCCGTCGAGTGCCAGAAACGACTTGCATTGCTCAAATGTTATGAAGTTTCTCATTTTATATTGTAAGTTGCTGTACTGTTGATTTCTCGTCACTCGCAGTCAGTCGCTCACTTAGTAATACAGCTTACTTAATTATTTTTGACACTTAAAACTTTATTTTACAGTTACTCGTTTTAATACTACCCTCTTTTAAATAGTCTGCCGGCGGACTTTAGAGAGGAACCCAGTAAAACTGTTTCTAAAAGACAGATATAAGGATATCTGTTGGATTCGATATAGTGTTTTTGTGTTCCGTTTTTAACACTATATATATATATACAATAATACCTACTGAATAGCACATTGAAAGTGTAATGCGTTGTGTAAATGTACGGAGATTCGATCCCCCAGTCAAGCCATTGACTCGATTTTGGGGGACAATGAAATTGGCTTATTTGTGTATTACTGTAATTAATAAAATAATAAAATTCAGCAGTTTAGCAATTCAGCATGCCGCAACGTGCCGCAGCATAATTTATCGAATTAAAGTAATATGAATTGTAATGTAAATTAAATAAGGATAACTTTATCAAAATTAAAACCCTTTGCCGTGCGATGACGTCACTCAGCGCCGGCCTTTAGGTGTAATCGGCAATGTGATTGGTAATATGCGGGCTTACAATATCGCTGTGTCTCGTTTGTTTGTAAAGTTGAACAACACAAAATCATTGTGTTCATGGCATCTGAACTGAACCAAATAAAAAACTAAGAAAATATTCACTTCAGGCTTATCTTATCTACAAAATTCAGATACATACAAAAAATGTTGCAATGTAACTTTTTGACCGATAAGAGCAGATAACTCAAGAAAGGTAATTTTTTTTTTTATTTTTTTTTTATATATAACTCGACAAATTGACGCCACCCGCCTGATGGTAAGCTGAGGCGACGTCTGGCAATTGAGGGCGACTCTCACAGTACACAGGAATACTATAGAGAGTGGCCCTCAACTTGACGACCCAGTAATGTGCCTCTTCACGCTTCGCTTAAAGAACCCAGGGTTATAGGTTGGAGGAAACACGTGCGCAGGCAGGGCGTTCCAAGCCACCATCGTTCGGCAGAGAAACGAACGTTTAAAACGCTCGGTTCTCGCGAAGACGGTTTCCACGGTATGAGAGTGACATCTCTGCCCGGCACGCGTTGTTCGGGATCGGAAGGAAGAGGGTGGGATCAGGTTGAAGAGCTCTTCAGAACACTCACCGTGGTAAATACGGTAGAACGCGGCCAAGGAAGCAATTGTTCGGCGCTGGGCTAGCGGCTCAAGGCTTCCCGTTACCTCCGGACAGTCTATAATGCGAACAGCGCGTCGCTGTATAGCGTCGAGTGCGTCCAGCAAATATTTCGCGGAGCTGTCCCAGAGATGAGAGCAGTATTCAACACAGGGTCTTATCTGCGTTTTGTACAGCAGACACCTCTGGTGCGGTGTAAAGAATCGCTTTACCTTGTTCAGTATTCCTAGTTTCCGCGAAGCTAGCCCAATACATCTCTCAATGTATTTTGTGTTATTGAGCTCTCGACGAACGTCTATGCCAAGGATGTCTAGATTGTCCTTCATTGGTAATATTGCATTCTGAAGAGTGGGTAGGGGAAGGTAAGGGGATTTTTTCGCTGTAAATGCACACGCTTGTGTTTTGTGGGCATTGAACTCGACCAAGTTCTCGGCACCCCATTGGGAGATACTGTCGAGGTTTCGGTCGAGATCAGCCACGAGATGTCGTCTCTCCTCCTCTATCACAGATCGCCCCGCCGTCGGACGAACCGAGTAACTCCCGTGCAGTGTGCTGTCATCTGCATAGCAATGAATGTTCCCGAGGGAAAGCATATCATTGATATGCAGAAGAAAGAGAGTTGGTGATAGTACGGACCCCTGCGGTACCCCGGCATTCACTTGCAAGAAGCGAGAAGCCTGGCCATCGCAGAGGACCCGTACTCGGCGCTCGTTTAAAAAACTGGCAATCCAGCTGCACAGTTGAGGAGGTAGACCATATGCCGGAAGCTTGGAAAGGAGCGAAGCATGCCAGACCCTATCGAAAGCTTTGGCGATGTCCAGGCTAATAGCCAAGGACTCAGAGAACTTTTCCATAGCCTCACCCCATACATGCGTGACAAGTACCAGGAGGTCACCCGTTGATCGTTTAGGCCTGAAGCCATATTGCCGATCATTGATTAGAGAGTGATCCTCCAGGTATCGCATGAGCTGCTTATTGATAAGGAGCTCGAGCACCTTGCAAATGACTGAGGTGACAGCTATGGGTTGATAGTTGCCTGGGTCGGATCGATCCCCTTTCTTGGGGATCGGTTGTACGTTCGCCTCTTTCCAGACCTCCGGCACGAGGCCTGTAGAGTATGACAGGCGGTACAGACGCGTTAATACTGGAGACAACTCAGCAGCACATTTTCGTAGCACCACCGCCGGAATGCCGTCAGGGCCACTGGCTTTCCGCGTGTCGAGTGACCGCAGCACTGCCCGTACATCACATTGCCTGATAGCAATATCAGGCATAGTGTGGCCACAGTTGGCCATGGCGGGGGGCTGCAGGCCACGGTCATCGACCCGGGAATTAGCCGCAAAGAAGTCTGCGAGCATGTCCGCCTTCTCTTGGGCTTTGTGAGCCAGTGATCCATCAGGAAAACGCAGTGGTGGCAGCGAGGGTTGGCAAAAATTTGACTGTACGGCTTTGGCCAGTTGCCAGTATCCACAGCTGCCCGTGGGATGGGATGTGAGCTCCTGACCAAGCTGCGCGGCGCGCTGGGCATCCGCTCTCTTGAAGGCCCTCTTGCTGAACCTAGTGGCCCTATTGTACGCTGCTTTGAGGCGGTTCACGTTCGGGTCACGTGCCGCCCGAGCGCTGACCCAGGCGCGATATGCCGACCGTTTTTTCTGGACAGCCTCGGCTACTTCACGCCCGAACCAGGGGCGAGCTTTGCGGATGCTGGCGACATCAGTGAAAGGGATATAATATTCTATCCCTAGACTGATCTCGCCAGCAACAGCAGCAGCGCTATCCGAAGGCGCCTTCCCTACAAAGCAGCGCTGGCTCCACGGGACGGACGCAAAGTAATCGCGGAGACCGTCCCAGTCTGCCGACGAGTAGTGCCATAGTCGTCGAGTCATTTGCTCAGCACGAGCAGGCGGTGGCACTTGGAAGCTGGCGTGCACCACACAGTGGTCGGAGGTGCCCAGTGGGGCGCGTACCGACACACTGTACTCGGCTGGGCGACTCGTCAGCAGTAGATCCAGCAAGGGGGCGTGTGGTCTGACCTGTCAGATATCCGGGTGATCCCCTGTACCATCTGGGTCAGCCCGTGGGATAGAGATATTGCATGGGCGGTTCGTCTCGCATGATCGGTCCTAAGGGACCCCAGCCACTCAACGTGATGACCGTTAAAGTCCCCCAGGAAAACCAGGCCAGCGTTCGGGAACCGCACCTGCGCATCGTCAGCCATCTCGCTGAGGTATTCGAAAAGCCTTGTTGTCCCAGTGTCCCCTGTGTGGGAGCGGTACACGTACACGTAGATCTGGCTCATGGAGCTACGACCCACGTGCAGCCAAAGGACGGAGTAGGAGGGGTTCTCCAGACAGCGCAACCGGCGGCAGCAAATATCCGCCCTAACGAACACGCACACTCCGGCTTTATCGCGGAATTGTTCCTTAATGATATAGCCCGGGTAACAGAGGTAAGACGTGTCGTCAGGGCGGCGTATCTGTGTCTCTGTTAGGAACATCACAGAAGGCCGTGCCGTCTCCAGGTGATTGTGGACGGTATCGAGGTTCGCATGGAGTCCGCGGATATTCGCGAACTCCACCTCAAAGGAAGTCAACTTTGTGGGGTTTCTAGGGGCCGCTGTGTACCGTCTATTAACTTGTTGCACTGTCATAGTGAGATATGGGGAAGCGTGAAGACAGGGCGATATTTGGTGCGGCAGTAAGTGACAAAGTGCAGAGGCTAGCTTCGTCTAGAACTGTGTGGTTAGGTCGGAGTCGACCCGCCGGACGGAAGGGCTCCCAAACCCCCCTGATGCAAGGCCGCCGGTACCCCACACCGGTTACAGGATTATGCGCAACATGTGGGGCAGCCTACTGGGGTGGTTGGTCCCAGGCGAGCCCCATTACTATGTTGCGGCCGGCCGCGGCAACGCCGTTGCTAAGGGTCTCCCTGGCCGGCGAATCGACCCACACCACCCACACTAGACTCCGCTTCGCCCCCACTGGACCCCTGCCTGCCGCACCATACACCGCCCCGGGCCCGGCAGTGCATCTGCTGAACCCCTAACGCAACCCAGCCTAGGCTGGGTTACTTGGGGGGCTTTAGCACAGCTGCACGGTGGTACCCCCCCGGACCAACACTGTTGTACCACCTGGTATCCACGTAGGGGCCGAAGCCACCACATAGGTACCGTAATATACGAACCTCGTCCGTTAATCAGCAGGTGCGCCACTAGCAGGTGAGGTCGCTGGGTCCCGATAGATGTAAGAAGGGCCCCTTTGCACCCAACCCTTTGCATCTCTTCAAAAATTTGTAGCTAGTAACATAGTAATGTCAATGCTATTCGGCTTCGCTGAGTGAGGCTGAGTGGATTCATTTTCTAATTTCTAATTACGAGTATTTTATGTTAAGTTATTGTCATGTAAAATCTGTACCTATCCTATACTACTCTGGGTCTGCTGGAAGATAAGTCATCCATTGACTTAAGCACGCCTTTGTGCATATTTTCTTAAATTACCGATATATTATTATGATCTATTTTTATGTGTACAATAAAGAATAAATGAAGTGAAGTAGGTAGCTTAGTAATAATAATAGCCGTACCTATATAATAAGAAAACAAAGACTTCAGTAAAAAAAAAGCCTTCATGCCCCGTTTCCACGAGCGGTTTTTTAAAGCGCGTTTAAAATACGTCGGTGTGCAAGCATCCAGCTAATCCAGGTAATAGAGACATTCAACGCTAACATAAATGACATTAAAGATCAATAGAGATTGTGGAGATTTTGAATTAACCGCCATAATGTTTCGATCTACGGGCCAAGTTGTCTACTAAACATTTTTAAGAAGGGGTAACTGGTCCGAAAAAGAGATCATCGTGGACGAATCGCCCCTAACCCGTCATCTGACAGGCTCAGACGTATAGGTACTCAAGGACGTTTCACATTATACTACGTTGCGTATAGGTACTATAGAATTAGATAAAGATAGACCATAGAACATTTAAAACTGGTTTATGAACTGGCCGTTATTTAAATCCAGAAAAAAAAATTACGTAGACACCGCCTGGCCGCAAGAACAAAGCCTATTGAGTTTGTGCGTGTAAAAAAAGTTGAGCAAAAAATAATAGCGCATGGTTCTGCTAGCGCTGCTCCACCGCGCTGGTCTGTTTTTTTTTTATTTTCAATAGTAGGCATTGTTTTTGCGACACTATTTGTGACACCTCTGTAGGCCTTATAGTTTTGAATTGATGACATTTATAGGACACGTTAGCGCTGCAGGGGTAGAAATAATGTTAAACGATAGATTCGTATCTATCGTTTAACATTATTTCTATCATCATTGTATCTACATAATATGGGTAGTATCTACGTGTTTTATGGAAGCTGACCATAACGAATCGTAATTGGTGGTATGTAAAATTAAAGTAAGTAAGTGAGGAGTCCCACTAAAATATAAGGGGGCGACGTAAGCTGTAAGAGCTCTGGATAACATAATTTTTTTTGTTAAGAACAATAACTTCGCCCCTTATTAAGTGGGGTGGGACAACAAAATAAACAAAAAACCGTCCAAGTGCTAATAACTTACCGAAGGCGCTCGGTAATGGCCGTAGGTGCGGCCGCGGCCTAGGGTCACGATTTACAAAAAACGTATAGGATAGGGGGAACCCTTTAGAGCCTTAGAGCCTTTTATAGGGTAAGTACGGAAGTACTTACCCTATAAAAGGCTCTATAACTCCTGACGCGAGAAAAACATATCGGTCCCACGTTTAGGGAAGGTACCGAGGACGGACGGACATAATAAAACTATAAGGGTTCCTAGAATTTATACTACGGAACCCTAAAAAAGGTTTCAGGGTTTAGATAATGCTTTACCGTACACCTTAATACAAAAGGTCAATAAGTAATACTTACTCATAAAACTTTTCTTCTATATTCGCCATTCTTTGGAAGTAGGTCATAGCCGCGGACCCGTTGAGGGGTGCGTACTGAATCTTATATTGCTTGGACAGATCATCTAGCGACTCTATGGGTGTGTCCAGTCGGGATACCGTCAGGAACGCAGCCAAGTTCGCTGTGTATGACGCTATGATGATGAAACTGTAGACAATTTGGTTTTTTTTCTATTTGTATCATGCAATGACATTCTAAACTTGAAATTTATAATTCAATGCAGCTCCAAGCTGCTCTCGTTTGAAAATAAATATATTGACCCCATTTTAAGCATTTATCGACTACATCAATGTTTATTCTAACAGGTAGGTAGGTAAATAGGACGGCGGCGTATCATTTTTCAAAATCATAACATTTATAATTTAATGTGACTGATAATATTGGTATAAATGTATATGAATCAATGTTGCTTGAAATAAATGAATTTTCTAACAAAGTCGCTTCCACTGTATGTCCGTCCCTGTAGCTTAGATCTTTAAAACTACGCAACGGATTTTGATGCGGTTTTCACCAATGGATAGAGTGGTTCTCGAGGAAGGTTTTAGTATATTCTTTGCCAAGCGGGCGACGCCGCAGGCGTCCGCTCGTCACCCAATATAGGCAAGATTTGTATGTTTGGAACGAACCAATTCAAAAATTACTTAATCAAGCTAGCAACCTTCATCACTCCCATTAGAACAATAGGAAATTTACCCAAACAACCACCACGTAGCTGCTAGAAGTCTTCCTGACAGGTTCTTTGGTGCCTCACCCCCGCCCTGTGGTGTCAGTGACGTCATACAAAACCATAGACACTCTTTGAGAGTAAATTCTCTTTTTTCTTCGTCTTCTTTGTACTTTTCTCTATTGTTTTGGTAACTGTAAGGACTCCACTTGTCGAAAACCCACATAAGGAGGCTGTAAAAGGAGTTAGAATTTAATTTATTATTGTGTCGACAATGCTCGTGCCTCGGAGAGCACGTTAAGCCTTCGGTCCCGGTTGTCATACGAACATCTATGGCAGTCGTTAAGGGTCCGCCGGGCGCCACTGGAAATACGATCTGCTTGTAACCAGAGACGCCCGGCAACGGACGTTAGAGCGGCCGCGGCCCTGGGCCGCGGAACCTAAAAAAAAATCGTTAGGGGTAGTTGGAGCCCTTAAAATTCCGACCGGTCTAACTACAGAACTTCGATATCGCCCAAGGGTTGTGAAGGTCAGATGGCAGTCGCTTCACGGAAAATATCGAAGTTCAGCCGAATCACAGTTAGACTGGAAAACCGACCCCAACTAAGTTGGGAAAAGGCTCGGTGAATAATAATAATAATAATTATGTCGACAATGCTGGCACATGCGGCCAATAGTCAATATAGACTAACTGGGGAAAAAACTGATTTGAATAAAAAATCTCTGCAAACGTTTTTGTATTGCTTATTTGCCTACCCCTTCGGGATATAGGCGTGATATGTGTATGTGTGTATTTGCAATCCCTTTGGAGACAGGAGAGAGGAGTGAGTGTGAAAGCCGTTCTCCTTATGATCATGATTTTTTATGAGTTTTTACACACAGTAAACCAGATCAATTATCTTTAACCTATATCTAATGCTTTTTTATTTTGATTGTACTTATACATATAAAAAGTGGCAATTTATACCATGCCCACTTCCAGGGTCTAAGTTCTTACTGAATGTCAACGAAACAGGGTCTAGCCATACCGGTGTTCTCGCGTACAAATCAGACAAACAAACTTATTGTGATTAAGTAGGAGAGAAATTCAGTGCATCCCTATGATCATGGAAGTGTCGACATCTTTCGATAGCCAATGGTATCGCAGAACAGTCGGTCACGTGACACATTTAACCTATTTTTTTAATGTTATGCGATATCATGATTATCGACAATCTCTTCCGAACGCTATGGTAAGGTATTAATATTTTAGGGGCACATTAATTTCGTGCGCTGCTTTGGAATGGGGAAGGGGAAGGGTTCGATTTAAATATCACCCTATGCCCGAATCTCACCCTATCTCGGACGCAGCAAAGGGTATCACGTTTATTTTCGGCAAGAAACAGCGTAAAAGGGAATAATAAGTACAATTATGAAATAAATATCCTATATCTACCTACAAAAGTAAGTATGTAAATATAACTAAGTATATTAATTAAATTTTATGCAATCTCCTCAAAAATGCTGGACGATACCCTTTATGTTGTACCCGTGGAAAGCTAGGGTAAACCACTAAATATTGGATGGAAACAGGCGTTACCTGGCGAAAATCCATGACAAAGTAATGGTAAGTAAGATGTTAAAACTTTTCAACATATAATAGCATTATTTTCGCAAAAACAGAAGACAATAAAACGTCGACAATTGTTGAACAGCCCGTTCTCTCTGAGACAGTCTTGATAATGCCTCGTTTAGAGGTGAAACAATTGTCGACGTTTTATTGTCTTCTGTTTTTGCGAAAATAATGCTATTATATTTTGAAAAGTTTTAACATCTTACTTACCATTACTTCCACTAAATATTACCCAAACAGATTGAAATAAAAGGTAATTGACCCCGAAAACAATATCATTGACCGCGTCCCCGCGCCCGCCAGCATGCCCCACCGCGCATTTCAATCTATTTGCGATTACTACGCGCACAAAGGCACACAGTTTGTTTACTCGCGTTAATCTCAGGAAGTACTGGTTCGATTTGAAAAAATATTTTTGTATTAAGAAGTGTATTTATTGAGGAAGGCTATGGGCTATATAACATCACGCTAAGATCAATGGGAGCGGAGCAGCAGTGAAATATGTTTAAAAAACGGAGAAACTTTATTTCTTTTGAGAACTTCCGTTGAGCGGTGGTCAAATGGTTAATGTGGTAAAAGTTCTAAAAAAAGTCCGCGGTAGCATACATTTATTATATATTATTTATATTAACTCACTATAACATATTTTATGGACATGAAATTCGTTCTAAAAAAATATTTGCGAATTTAAATGTTATTACGGGCGACGCGACGGGAACAATAATTACAGGTGAGACGGGAACTGGAAAAATTCCAAATTACCACACGGATGGTTATATTATAATGTTCAGTGGCTGCACAGCCACTAGCACGCACGTGCTAGTGGCGCCAATTCCCTATTCGATTTATCTACACGAATGGCCCCAAACTAATTAACATAATTAAACGGACACTTGGTAGAGATTGATACAATATTTATCAATACATCTGCAATGGCCCTGTTAAGTAATACATGGTTAGCGTTCCATAATGTTTATGTAGGGTTGGTTCAACGATTGACCTCGTTCTAATAAATCTGATAAGATATAATGTAACGGACAGGTGGGCATGGGAATATCGATCGCGTTAAATAGTAATGACATCATTTCAAGACAATTCGACTCATTATTTTTGAAAACCGAAAGTTTTTGAATAACGAACGTTTATGTATGTACATAAACGTTCGTTATTCAAAAACTTTATCTAGGTAATCAAGCACATACCCACTTACTACGAGGATATGTTTTCAAATTTCGAACTCGAGAAACTTTTACGAAACTGGACTCACGTTTACGAACGAAACTCTTAAGAACTATCGAAATTCAGAACGTACTTAAAACAAATGACAAATTCATACGATACGAACTTCGACCGAAATCGAAGTTTCGTTACAAACGGGGTAGGCCTACTGTGATTGAAGATAATACACACTTATTCCTGTTTCATGTTCCTGTTCTGCCCACCTTGAGGCTAGAATAACCAACTATTATGTTTATAGGTTTATAGTAAGAAAAACATCCTGCCAAAATATGGAGCTCCATAGCCTAAACCTATGAGATAGTCCAAGATCTTTAGCTCCAAGATCTTAGACCCAATCCAGCCTAAACTACCTTTACAAACATATAAGTTTCCAGTTAACGGTTCACCCCTTCTGGGACTAACAAATAATTGGTGAAATGGCGGTTTAATGTAATAATATGTCTCTAATGCCTCTAGTGTGTAGGTATGTAGGTATGTAATTATGTTTCATAAAAAAGTAAACCATATTTGCGCGGGATACAAAATAGGATATACGTTGGGTCTATGTACACCTATCCTACTGATTTTCTAACCGCTCCATCAAGATCATGATAAGCAAAGACAAGGAAATACAAATAAAACGTGCATTCTTAAACCACCTTTTGTATATTATGCTAGAAGAAGTTCAGTGCGACTGTGTATCAGCTACAAATTTAAAAATACCGGTTTCATACAAAAACAACTCGTCATCTCACTCATACCTATAAAAATTAATAAAGATAAAAACAAGGTCATATGCAAGGAATTCGGAAATTGTAAAACCGAAATGCTTTGGGACACTGCTGAATTGGAAAACAGGGTATGTGAATAACACTTAATATGACGTCATTACCTGGTGAAAAAATATGCAGCCAGTATTGAGAGCCACACGTCATTCTCTAGTACTGTTAGAAATTTGAAAAGAGAAGTTGGTGTTCTGGGTTGTTTCATCATTATAGTAATTCCAACCAAATCGTAATATGGCACAGTGAAGTCCACTACATTTTCTCGCTCCGCCATTACTGACAACGACGCTAGACCTATATCCGCTTTCTTTTCCACTAATTCTTTTATAATTCCATTCCAATTTCCATTCTCATCCATTGTTCCAAAGTTACCGTCTGGTGCTAGAGTTATTTCGTAGTCGAATTTAACAATTTGACGAATCTCCTCAATGAGATCGATACAATAACCTTTGAAACCTTTTGGATGCTTGTCATCTTTTATTATGAACGGGTTTTGCTAAAATAAAATTGTTCATCCACTTTACACATACCTTATCAAAAAATTGCAGACGACGATAGTCGGGTCCTGACACTAGGTATTGTTTGAACAGACTCGTTAAGTAAACTTACAAAATTTTTATCAAGACGCTAACATAACTTCAAACAATAGGAGTTCATTTACCTACCTCGACAGTGACGATTCTATAAACTAACTGCGCCGAATAATTACTCATGTTATTGGGGTCACTCAAGGTTAGGTTTGAGGACAGGCCTGCCTTCCAAGAGCCTAGTGAGTGACTGCTGATTGATGCACCATCTTTGACTGTTATCGCGAGCAAATCCGTGCTAAATTCCATATAACTTCTACCATTCATTGGGTCATCTTGTGGAATATAAAACGGCGCATACGTCGGAGCTTCTTTTATCTAGAATAAGATCATAAATTCAATGTATATGATTTAAATCTTGAAAAACACTTCGACCAATTTGTGTCAACGCACCTCTTGGAATGCAGATTTAAGATCCAAGGTCCTATTTGGTGTATTCTGGCCGTCGTAGTCGTCGCATGTAATATATTTCATGTCATTTGGCCACTTGCCAGAGTCCAGCAATGATCTGGAAATTCATAAGCGTGAACTCTCATGGAATATACCCAGAATAAATTTAGACGAATCACATTGCACGTGTACAAAAGTAGAATTGGTGCAATATTAGTGTAAAGTAAGGTTTATTACTTAATGGTCAGAAACGTTCTCAGGGACAGATCGAAGTAAAAAGCGGATGTAATTTCTGGCTCCCCGTTCATGCTGTATGTGGTTTTGATCTTGCCCAAACGGTCCCTGCTGTTCGCATCCGGTGTGGGCCGCATGTGAACTATAGTAGCATTCTTACAACCGCAACTTATGTCGCCTTTCTCCAACGATAAAGCGAACCACGAAGTTTTTCTGCCGAAATACTGGTTCTTGTCTGCGGCGTCCAGAATATTCTTTATTGTCCTCAAACTACCAACAATAAAGAAGTTGACAATATCGAGATTTCGGAGACTTTCCAACTGTGTTTTAATACTGTTGATCTCAAAACTCTTCACGGGTGTAATGACGTGTCGTGTTGCTATATTTTGTAGTAAAGATTTGTATTTATGGTCCATTACTGAAAAAAGGTAAATTTCATGTAAAGGTAATGAGTAGAAGGTAAGTACTGAAAAAACGACAAAAAATGTTCAATTAGTAGGTATCTAGAGTTAGTTTTGAACCTTGAAACCTTGACTAACACGTAAATTCGCGTGTATTTCACGGTTGACGTTCAAAACATGTCATTATTGATTGATACGATAAAACTACCAACGTCTTTACATTACACCTACCAAAGTATTCATCGAAAATAATAGCAGCGTTGGTAATATCTTGCTTGGTTACGATAGCCCTGATCGCTTCTGGTAGAATGTCTGCTGGAGGCATAACTTGGAGAAGAAACTTCGTCTGGTTAGCGTTAAGAGACCGCCACTGTCGCAAGTCACCCATTTGACCGAATGAACCAGATATTGTGGGTAAACCTAGAGCCGCTGTAAATGATTTTATAGTCTCCGAACCAACACCCGTCATCGTAAAGTCGAGAACCACATGAGGAGTCTTCTTTGCAGAAATCATATCATTATATTTTCTGCAAACTGACAACAGATACATAATTAAATGCAGTGAATTATGCAGGTAGGTAGCACGCCCGCATTGTTGCCAGACTTACCATTTTCCAAAAATGCTTTGGCATCAGTTCTGTTACCCACGACTATAACCGGATCCACTGCAAGACCCAAGTTTGGGTTACGTCTCACATACTCTTTAGCTACCTCAAATGCCTTTTCAGCCAGTGCATTACTTTCTTCATTAATCAGTACTGTAAGAAGCACCACACGGATGAATTTGAAATCTATTTATGAAGTCATAAACATCCTTGTTACAAATTTAGAGTAGTCGTTTATGTTGAGTTTATTTTTGCATTTTCATGAATCATCATTATTCATCAGCTCCTCACTACACACAATTTAAAACACAGTAGGTAAACTAGGTACCTCTGTAAAAGTACCTATACAAATTCACATTTCAATACCTAACTAAGTATGTATGTACTTACAAACATTTATGTTTTGAGTAGTTTGCGCAAAGATGACACGAATAAAAGAAAGAGAAAGAAATACTGTAAAAGACATGATGCTGTCACGTCACTAATGAATCATCGTAAAATAGCCACCGTTTTCAACGGGTTACCCCGATACTTCTAGCCCATCGACTGGTGGTAGTGTCTTGTCCAGTTATCTTTTGGATGTGTACGTTTTAGTTTCCACGGTGATTGAATGGCCTTGCTCGTGTCCATTCGATATTATTGGTAAGTCATCTATTATAAATGTATTACAACATAAATATCAACACAGACAATTATTATTACGTTATGTACCTACATAATAGCTAGGCATAGTAGGTACCTATGTAGCGTCAACTAGTTAGGTCATCTGTCTTGATGAGTTGGTTGCATCACAGAAATCTAGTGCATGCGTGTAGCGTATGTCCCAATGAAATCGGCAGAGACCTAGATACCTACTTCAACAAAGTCTCCGGCCGTGAACGCGGACCTATATCTTATTTATTGTCACAGGTTTTGGTGATACATAAAGCCCACTAACTTAAGCATCCAATGCATGGTTTAAATCCAACGATGTACTATTGAACACTGTTAGTTTTAAACCGTGTAGTCAGCAAAGCGCGTGTGATTCTACGTAGCACGACCACGGATGATTATCTTAATTTTCATGTAGTTCAAATTCATGAAAAAAAATGTACTTTATGTACAATAAAGTAATAAAATAGAAAAAAATATATGTACTCTGATATTTTCGCTGATATAACGTATATGCCCTGTAGTATGTGTAGACCACTACACATTTTAGGTATTTTTATCAACTTTATGGTGAAAAATACTATAAATGTACATAATTATACTTAATTGTACTCAATTTTACAGATAATTTTGAGCGGTGGTTTACCTGTTTCAAAGCGTTTTACTTTTAAGTAACATCAATGTCACAATGTTACGCCATTACTAAATTCTAAGTAGTCAAAAGTAAATACAATTACGTTTGGTACATATTTATATTACGTTTATATTAAAATAATACATATTCATTGAACGTAGAATAGTACATAAGAAATTAGGTAGTCTTTTATAAAGAAGAAAAAAAAAATAAACACTTATTTGATTCACGTATGTTCACAATGGTAATTTTTCACCATAAAGTTGATAAAAATACCTAAAAGGTGTAGTGGTCGTGCCAGAAAGGTATGTACTATAGGGCATATACATTATATCAGCGAAAATATCAGAGTACATATATTTTATTCTATAGTACAATATGTAATGTATGTATGTACTTTTTTTCATGAATTTGTACTACATGAAAATTAAGATACGATCATCCGTGGTCGTGCTACGTAGAATCACACGCAAAACACTCGGTTTAATAGGTACCTACCACGTTTACAATCGTGTTTATCCATTTGCTCTCAAATAGAAATGCACACTGGTTAGATTAATGACTTTCGGTAGGTAGGTACCTATTACTCTAGTTCCATTAGTTAGCAGCGTTACATTCCTACTACGTTGCTCTACTGTCAACCTTGATTGATGGTTTACAAAGTTGCCAGCTCGAACAGGTAGTAATAGGTAGGTATCTATATATATAATACGCCAGTGAAGCCGCTTCTCCTCCTAAACTAAGAGTCGCAGTCAAGTGTGGCACACCGTTGGAAAGGTCGTGGTAGTGGTGCGATAAGATTAGATATTTGACAAAGGGTTAAAAAAAAAAAATTATTACTTGCGCAGTTTGAGCTAAGGGTTGCTAGTTTATTTTATTTAGGTACCTACGAACTCATTACATACTTACTTTCGTTGTCATAAATCGCTGTTTTAGCCATGTTGTTATAAACGAAAACAAGCGAGTGTTGGTCTCTAAAGTATTATTTTGCTCACTTTAGTTTGAAAATAAACTGTTTTCGTAATATAAAGCGATTACTTACTTGTTGATAAGTCAATAATTGATAAGTTTATCATTCGAAAAACAAAAACATTGATAGGTTTGGACTAATTTATTGCCAGAAATGTTTTACAAACACGATCTCCTCATTCGACGTGGAGAAAGGTGGTAAACTGTACACACTACTATAAATCTAATACTTACTATTGTACTTGAATCAAAAATTTACTCTTAAAAATGTTAAAAGATACATGAAAAAGTTTAGTCACATCTTTATTACAATCTGTATTTTCGTAAGGAACACATTAGTAACAAAATCTTACTCGATAGGTAGGTACTTAATGAAGATTCGTTTCCACAAGGTTATCCTTATATTCGAGGTCTGTTATTATCACAATATATAAGAAAATAAATTAGAAAAAACGGGATATAAGAAAATTACAGTTGTCCATAGAATTACAAACAAATAAAAAATAGCACGCAAAAGTTAGTTATGTCAATATGAACTATCACCCTTACTTGTCAACTTTGAACTTTATTTGCAAATCTTAAAATTAATGGTACAATGTGAACAATTATTGCTTTTAAATGTAGACTTTTCAGTGTAAATCACAAAATTTACAAGTCTAGCATGTAACATTAAACAGGAAGATGTTCACACTGCAATCCATAACCAAAATGTCAAAGGAATGTTCAATGGTTAAGTAATAATGCCTATGAATTATAAAAAAAAATGTGCGTTATTAACTGCTAACTTAAATTTACAACTGAATTAATTATCTTAGTTTTAATTAATCTTATTCTTTATCTAAAATCCTTGTATTTCAGAAGCTGTTTTATGAATAGCGTCGTTCACAGAACGGATTGTGAATTGATTTCACACTAGGTGAATTACTTTGGCAGTACTGTACAGTACTGGCAAAATTATACCGATACATGTTACTCCATCAATTCAAAAATCCCTCACTACTATTCCATCGAGATACCCAAAACGCAGAAAACAGCATACAACACGTAAACCAACTCGGACATTATTGTTCAGTTCACTGCGATGCACACTTCAGTCATAACTGACAGTAACATTAAATTTACAATTTACAGGTACTTCACAGGTAAGATTTAATACAAAATATGTATTATAAACCTAAGTGCGGTCACAAGAGCTCAACTCTTGGTATAGTATCTATAATATGCCAATAAGAATTTTTATAAATTGAACTACAGAGACATCCTAGTCCTGGGCCTGAAAGTTTGTAAATCTACTTATAGCGATTGAACTGAAAAATATTATGTACATAATATTGTTACCTGTAAAATTTGGTTATGTAGGAAGTCCATGCAGCTGAACTGTTTATTACTATGTATAGTGTGCGAAGTTGAGCCCTAATGAACATTGTTGCATTGCAGTAAACCAAGCGAGGTATTATGGTATGAAATTCTAAGCAGCCACCTCTTCATCAGCTGGTGGCGCATCTTCCACTACTTTCGCCTTTTTCTCTGGTGTGGTCTTTTCTGCATCACCATTATCCGCTGACACAGATTTCCTTTTCACGCCAGTTTCTATCTTTTCTGGAAGACCAAGAATTATGGTTATTTTTGATTTTATTACTTTTGATATAAATAAGGTCAAGCAAGCAGTTGTTTACTAAATCATAGATAAATAGATATTAACCTGTGGCATCCCCATTTTCGGTTGCATCATTGCTCTCTTCGGCGTCACCATTCTCAGCTGGTGCGTCGTCAGCCTCTGGTGTTTCACTGCTGCCATTTTCTTCTTTGGCATTGCCATTGCCGTTGCTTTCGGGAACTTCGGCAACCTTTTTGGTGGGAGACTTCTTGACTGGCGACTCTTTAACCTCAGTTGAGGTGACTTCCTCTGGGGCTGCGTCTCTGGAAATGGCAACATTTATTATGTTATGGATAGTTCTTGAGATCATTCATTGATATGTTTACAAAGAATCCAGATGTCCATTTAAAACATGAAATGAATTAAACAAGAACAACTTTACAGAAACCGTTGTTTTAACGGCTTCTAGGCGTAAATTTTTCAATCTAAATGCCTACGCACCGTAGCAACAGCGAAGTACACGAGTTAGTAACGGAACAAAATAATGCAACAATTCCATACCCGGCGAATGCCCTGTGGTTATGTGGAGCGGCTTATAGGTAAAGTTTTGCGGTACAAAAAGTGAGTGTCGGTTGCGCAAGGTTGCATGTGGGAAAGCTGTATTATAGGAAACGAACCGCAACCGTTATCACCTTTATCGAATGAATATTAAACTCGCTCCAGTGGTCGGCAGAACGGTGAGTCGTAAAGTGTTAAAAATAACTAATGACAACATCGTCGCTCGCGCTAACGTAACCTACCAACGATAGTCGCAAAATTCGAGGTCTCTGAATTCAAAAGTGCGCGCGCTCGTTCCCAGTGACGCTACGCGCCGGCACGCCGCACACCTGGCGCCATCTTGGATAAAATAGCGACCTCGCGCCCGCCGAAACGCCGCCGCCCGGAATTCAAATTCAAAGTTATAAAGATAGTTGCATTCGTATAAAATTTTAACTCCAAACTCAATATTCTCAGAATATTACTCTTGAGTTAAGGTATTATGAATCATTTTCGGGAAAACTAGTTTAATCAGTAAAAGAAAATTTCCCGCGTGTTATCTATGAACACGTTTACAAAATAAACGTAATCCAAACAAGTGCTATAAATTGTATGAAATATTTCTAGACCATCTCGTTCCTTCAACGAAACTTTTTATCCACTGAACCACTGAGAAAACACTGTAATATCACTGAAAAACACGAAAATCACGCTAAAAGGAAGCCATTTTGATCATGTTCGGAAGCCGCCAAAATAATATTTCCGCGATAATATCTAAAAATGCATGAATATTTCAGAAAAACTTACTTTTTTTCGACGGCTGTGTCTGCCATTATAAGTTTTTAAATTTGTATGTAATGAGAAATCAAAATGAAATATTTGCAAGCACGTGTTCCGCACAACGTACGAGAATGTTCACAGCACAAACACCGACGTCCAAATGAAGGAGGGAGGAGGAAGGAAAAAATACAAAGCGCGGGGCTTCAAGCGGGGAAGCATAATCAACCTGAAGCTAGTGCACGTACGTCGTTATAATGAAATAGCTGTATATAAAATCATGTGTCAAAAAGAGATACCTAATATATTCGTACCCGTCTTCAACAACCTTGAAATACTCCCCAACAAGAATAAGTGAAGCAATATTATATCTTTCTCTGTCTTACATGTTTGAAAAATACAATCGTTAAAATAATGAATGGTTTAAATTACATGTAAGTAGTTAAGTACATACTTGCCAAAATTTACTTTAATTTTTTACACCCATTAGTTCTTAATTTTATTATTATTGTAACAAAATACAGGAAGTTTTATGAACTAAATTAAAAATATATTTTCACACCATGCGAGCCTAATTATTATTAACTTTAAAACTGCCTATAATAAGAGTAATGTCTAGTATGTTGGTATTTATCCGTGGGAATCAATGAATAACCTTAAGTCAATGAAAGTACCTAGAAGTTTTTATTGTATCTGAACATAGGCACATTAATAGGTAGTGAGTTATCAGATTACTTTCACTACATTCATATAGTTTTAACTACCTATGTTCAGGTATAACTACAACCACCTATTATCAGGCACAGAAAACATGATAAACGCCATCAAAACCTAAAAAAGAAAAAGTCACACGGTTATGAAAATGGAGAAAAAGTTTATGCCCCGGTAGTTAGGTATACGTGATATTGTGAGATACCTAGTGATAATTTTTAGGGTTCCGTACCCAAAGGGTAAAACGTAATTTTGTTACGTCCGTACGTCATTATTACTGAGACTTCGCAGTCCGTCCGTCCGTCTGTCTTGGGCTGTATCTCGTGAACTGTGATACCTACCTAGTTAGAAAGTTTAAAATTTCACAGATGATGTATTTCTATTGCCTCTATAACAACAAATACTAAAAACAGAATATAATAAATATTTAAGGGCCTCCCATACTACAAAAGTGTTTTTTTTTTTGCCGTTTTGGTACGGAACCCTTTCTGTGCGAGTCCGACTCACGCGGAACAGTGACAAGTGTTTGTTTATCATTTATTACATAGAATAAGTTTAACGCTCTTATACAATGCCTGTTTCCTCGAAGTTGGGGCAGGTAGAGGCATATTATTACTGACTACACTTTAAGTTAAGCCAGTTATATAGCCAGGTACCTCTACTCTACTCTTCAAAATATAGGTAGGTACCTATATTTTGAAGAGTCTAGGTAGGTACGTAGGTAGGTTTAGTTACATTAGTATATTCTATGATGTAGCCAATTTTTTTTACTTACACGTGTTGTAGGTACATATTTAAAAAAGTTCAATGACCGATTGTCTTGTCAGTCACGACACCTGATGGTTTTTTTTTATAAAATTGTAAGTAAAATGTAAGGAACGTGACTGTGTAGGTACTTATCTGGCTTACCGACTTTATAAAAAGATGTGGTTCTCAACTTGGCCTTAGGTTTTAATATGTAAATTATTATTCGGAGATAAAACCCTTAATTCAAAACTCATTAGTAGTGTGTTCAAACTAACTCACACACATTGCAATTATACGCATTCAGTTCCCGCCATAGTTCAGTTTCACCTGTTCCAGAAAAGCGTAGGTTAAGTCCAAAAGTCCGAGCAACTGAGATCCGTTGAGCCAATAAGTTCGAGATACTGTGCTTCGGAAAATTATACTCTCTGCCTTACAGCAGTAGACCTACAAAACCGTCAGTTATAAGTTTGTATCGTGACAGGTCGATGGCTTTTAAAGAAATCTTGGCACTAGTTAGTGGTTTCGTCAGAATTTGAACTCGTCAAGCATAACGTTCGTGATCCCATGTACCACGTACTTTAATGGCTACTTACCTACTTTGATTAATGTTGGCTTCGAAGATATGACTCGTTGCCTTATGCCCGCCGTATTTTGATTGTAAATTGTACGTTATTGTCAGTGTTTTCTTGATGGCCAGCGACAACACAACCAATAGGTTGTATAGTCGATGTTGATGGCAAATGAAGCCATTGTCAATTGGCGTCAAGACTCTGTACCTACGCCCGCCGTATTTTGATTGTAAATTGTACGTTATTGTCAGTGTTTTCTTGATGGCAAATGAAGCCATTGTCAATTGGCGTCAAGACTCTCTCTGTACCTACCAATCTAAAAAGTCAGTGTTACCAACTCCATGAAATATTTATCCTTATTAAAACCTTTAAAATTGCCTAAATTGTATCAAAAATCCCATGAAAAATAAAAAGCACTCGGGAAAAATTTAATTCAAAATGCGTTGACACCTTAGCACCTTCACATCTTCCGAGCACATCCGGATGTTGCGTTGCTGCTGCATCGGCTGAAGGCCTCAAACGGCGTAAATATGCTAACCTAGCAGGTGATTACATATTTGAGCCGTTTGGGGTTGAGACACTGGGGTCATGGGGTCCGAGTGCTCGTCGCCTTTATAGAGACATTGCTAAATGCTTAATCGATGCTTCTCAGGACCAGAAGGCTGGCTATTTTCTGGCCCAAAGAATAAGTATCGCCATCCAACGTGGCAACACAGCAAGCATTCTGGGAACCTTCCCAGTTGGAAATGACGCGGAGGATTTTTCAAGCGATATTTTTAATGTAAATATTTTTGGTATATAATTATGTATATTGTAATTCTTATTATACTCTAATTAAAAAAATAATAATTCAAAATCGGTTCAATAGTTCCAAAGTCTTATCGAGTGAGAAAGAAAACAAATAATCAAATCTTTTCTTTTTATATTACCAGTAAAAATGTAAAAATAAAACGTCCCTAAAAGTCCCACTTATTTATCTCCAAATTTTGGGGAGAAAGCCCCTAAGTTGGTAACAGATCCCACAAAAATACCCAAGATTCCCAGTACCTGATATCTCGGAAAGTAAGCATCTCAGGTCAATTTTGACTTCTTTTTCGGACCCCCGTTGAACGCTCCGCAAGTAATAAAAAAATTTTATAGGCTTAATGGCTCTTCCTTTAAAATAAAATCCCAATTCCCATCCCACTTCCCAAAAACTATGATATTACCGGTGACAGTTGGACGTGTTTCTATGTTCCCCTACATAATCTAGGTTCTATGAGTAGGTCTGGGGGCTATATCCTGGTAATACAACATTAATCATCCCCCCACAGGTTTCTATGTTGCAGTTTAAATATGTCAAATATTAGTAGACTAGGTACACTAAATTGAGCGAGATAACAGATGCGAACAGTGACGAATCATTATGCTCATATGCTGTGATTAACCACAGATGAAATCACAGTGACTCCTTGTGTAGTCACGATATCGTCACGATATCGCCACGATAAAGTGGAAGATATCGTCATTTACGTATCGTCGACGACCGATCGTCATTTACGCGACTTAGGCCCCTGACCTGATGCATAATGACAATTTAAACATTTCTTAAATTGCTTAACAACACATACCCAATGCACCCTTACGATATCGTCACGATATCGACACGATATCGCCACGATAAAGTGGACGATATCGTGGCAATGTGAAAACCCCCATTGTCCAGTTTTGATTGATCGTGCCCGGCGGCCATTAGAGATATAAAAGCAGTGCTTTCAGTCGATTGTCTCTTTTGTCGGACTTGGGTTTTTGTTGAGCTTGTGGTAGGTTGGCTTTTAGGTTACCTCTGGCGCTGGGCAAAAATCCAGGCCCAAACGCTCAATTGCAATACCGAACAACGTTTCCTTGTCCCGCACCGCGAATTAGTCCAGAGTAACTAGTTATTCTATACGGGAAAATTCAAGCAATACCTTGACATTGGCGAAATCATCGATGGAGCCACGTTTTTAAAAAAAGAAGAAGAAGACTCTTTTGTCAGGCAGACAGACATACATCCAACCTATATTCCCGAAGCGGTTCACACAACCACACTTTGTCAATAATTTTGTTGTTCCTCCGTTAAATAAGGGGCAAGCCTATTGCAGTTGCAGGGGGGCCTAATTTGTGCATTGCGATGACACTGACAATGACGTAACAGAAAATCCATAACCAGAGTGGTTATGGATTTTCTGTATGGTTATGGATTTCACTGAATAGAATCTATGCAGTCGCAATACTCGTAATATATCGCCAATAGTTTTATTACGTATAATACTTATTTATAATAGTGTTCAGAAAACGAATTGAGAATTTGAATTCAAGCATCCACTGAGTACGCAAAATGTCAAAATTCAGTAACAAGTTTTGACATTTGACTAGCTCAACGGAACGGATACTTTACGTCAACTTTTCAATTCAGAAACCGGCCGACACAGTCTGTTTGTAAGTACCTACCTACCTACCTGAATCTTTATTGGTCGCAATCTTTTCGGATGCGCGAACACAACCCTCCCACTCTCGCCCAACGTTATTCTCGTGATTCGGACTTTAGAAGAATATAACTATAGGTGATGCACAGCATGGCAAGTCCATTGACATATTTAACCAATCAAAAAGTGTTAATTTAGTCACATCACTGAAATATGCGATATCATTGGTAAAACATTTATTTGTAGTCGAAGTCGACACTTCCATGCTATTTACTGCGCTATTACGGCAGGTGGTATTCCTAAATTAAGCGAAGGAAACATCGAAATATTAAAAACGAGACGATAATAATATATTATTTTACTTGTTATACTTTTGACCTATTTGACATATTGTGACCTTCCTTGGCTCAATGGTCGTTATTTTAGTACTTACCGAATATGTTTTGTCAACTCTTTAAGTTCCTGACGTCATTTATACCTACAGATTGACGTGTTAATTTGCAGAGTAAATCTTCAACTATTACGTCACTTTTTGTAGGTTTTCGTACTACTTATACCTATTCCCAGTAATTTTAATGTAAATGGTCATTGACACCGAAAACTACCAACACAAAATGAGCGCGATCCCTCTGCCCGCCCCACGTCGCAGTCATCCGCAGTGACAGTTTGTTTGACACGTCGTCGGTGTCAATGACGTTTTGCATCAAAATTACTGGGAATAGGGATTTAAGTTTTTGCTGAGCGCGGGGCTGGTGGTTGGCTTTTAAGGTTACCTCTGGCGCTCCGCAAATTACGAGTTCCAAACGCTCACTTGCAATACCGAACAACGTTTCTTATCTTCTTTAAACTTTCGCGTTTTGTACACATTATAAACTTTAGACTAAAAGAGGTATGTATATATCTCAATAATCGCGTAAAAGACCCGTTAGTCTTAAGTTTATAATGTTTCTTATCTTGTCCCGCACCTGGAGCTAGTTCGGAGTAACTAACTAGTTCTTCTGTGCGGGACATCCAGCATCACCTTGACTAAAGACCTTATGTACAATGGATTTCGGATCATCACTCAAAAGTGTCCGAACTTAAAGAGAAACAAAACGCTAAAAGAGAAACAATCGCGCGCCAGTCTTGATTTTGACAACTGAACGACAACACGTTGCACAATGCCGTACTGTATTGTAAAAACGTGTAAAAACTACGAAAAAAAAGCAAATTGAAGACGGTGATACACAGGTGTATCATATTTTCAGTAAATAAACTTTTGTTTTATCATTTGCAATTCATTATTTCACTTAAAATACAGTATTTCGTCGATAATAAATTAAAAGACAAAAGTAAATATTGCAATCCAGTCCAATACCGAAGTATCTATCTGTCTCTTTCGAATTCATCCCAAGCTCAGTAAAAATAAAGAGACCATTTCATTTTCACTGAATAATGTACTAACAAAATGACCATTCAGATTTATTCGGATTACCGATAGCGATGAAACTATTTGGAACAAAGATTATAGTGGAGACGCCTTGGCTCTTTATGATTTTTTTTCGTAATATGAACCAACATCTATTACATTTTCCTCGGGATCCAGTACAGCACGGCGAGAAGAAAATTTTGATCCAAAAAATAACAATCTTGTTTGGTCGGCTCATTTTATGGACATAAAAAAAAAGTTCCGATCTTTATGAAACTTGTACAAGAATCCCTTGATTGAATACAATTTTTTCTTTTGATTGGGATGGAGGAGATAAGCCCAAAAATGTTTTAAATATTAACAGGGTATCATTGTTTTGTCATAAATATAATTACATAATTACACATGTCATTTTATTTCGTGTATACTGTTATTTTTTTTATTTGGATTATCGGTAATGTATTCCCACGGGATCGGGGCCGAGATAACTATATCTCGCGGGCGGAGTCACGGTGATCAATACGGTAGCCAATAATTTCGAATCCCAAAAATTAACCATAAAGATAAAAATAAATTAATGTCGCGCAGTTTTAGCAACTAATTCAGTCACTTGAAACACGGCTATCTTGTAGTAAATGTAGCGACATAGAGTTATGGAAATAGTAATGAAAGCGAGAGAACTTTGACACCCGCAAGAAGTTTGGCATTTATAATATTATAATTAGTTAAATTCATTAATTCCCTTTTTTTTATTCATACACTACAGTTACTTATTATGAAACTGACTCGAAAAAAAATACTTACAAGATTCGATATTAAAAATACTTTCTACCTATCTTTGTCAGTCGTTAATATTAGTTTTTCAGTTTATTTCGTCTAATATAAACAAATAATTACACTTTATAAGTTTATGGATTTATTATAGTCTTACATTAATTATTATGTAGGTACATTTTTTTTTTTTTTTTTTTTTTTTTATATTTGGTTCGCCAAATTGACGCCGCCCGCCTGGTGGTAAGTCGTGACGACGTCTAGCGATTGTGGGCCACTCTCACAGCACACATTACTATTGAGAGTGGCCCTCAACTTGACGACCTACTGATGTGCCTCTTCACGCTCCGCTTAAAGAACCCAGGATTATATGTGGGAGGAAACACGTGCACAGGCAGGGCGTTCCAGGCCACTATCGTTCGGCAGAGAAACGAACGTTTAAAACGTTCGGTTCTCGCGAACATGCTATCCACTGTGTGGGGGTGGCATCTCTGTCCGGCACGAGTCGTTCGGGATCGGAAGGAAGAGGGTGGGATCAGATTGAAGAGCTCTTCAGAACACTCGCCATGGTAAATACGGTAGAATGCGGCCAAGGAAGCTATTGTTCGGCGCTGAGCTAGCGGCTCAAGGCTTCCCGTTACCTCCGGACAACCAATAATACGGATAGCCCGTCTCTGCATAGCGTCGAGAGCGTCCAGCAGATACTTCGCGGAGCCGTCCCAGAGGTGAGAGCAGTATTCGACGCAGGGTCTAATCTGCATCTTGTACAGCAGACACCTCTGGTCCGGTGTAAAGAATCTCTTTACCTTATTCAGTATTCCTAGTTTCCGCGAAGCTAGCCCTATACAACTTTCGATGTAGTTTTTATTATTGAGCTCTCGACGAACGTCTATGCCAAGGATATCAAGGTTGTCCTTCATTGGTAATAATGCATTCTGAAGAGAGGGTAGGGGAAGGAAAGGGGATTTCTTCGCAGTAAATGCACACGCCTGTGTTTTGCGGGCATTGAACTCGACCAGGTTCTCGGTACCCCATTGAGAGATACTGTCGAGGTTACGGTCGAGATCAGCCACGAGTCGTCGTCTCTCCTCCTCAATCTCAGATCGCCCCGCCGTCGTACGAACCGAGTAACTCCCGTGCAGTGTGCTGTCATCTGCATAGCAATGAATGTTCCCGAGGGATAGCATATCATTGATATGCAGAAGAAAGAGAGTTGGTGATAGTACGGACCCCTGCGGTACCCCGGCATTCACTTGCAAGAAGCGAGAAGCCTGGCCATCGCAGAGGACCCGCACTCGGCGCTCGTTTAAAAAGCTGGCAATCCAGCTGCACAGTTGAGGAGGTAGACCATATGCCGGAAGCTTGGAAAGGAGCGAAGCATGCCAGACCCTATCGAAGGCTTTGGCGATGTCCAGGCTAATAGCCAAGGACTCGCCGTGCCTTTCCATAGCCCCACCCCAGACATGCGTTACGAATGCCAGAAGATCACCCGTTGATCGCTTTGGCCTGAAGCCGTATTGTCGATCATTGATTAGCGAGTGATCCTCTAGGAATTGCATGAGCTGCTTATTTATAAGGAGCTCAAGCACCTTGCAAATGACTGAGGTGACAGCTATGGGTCGACAGTTGCCTGGATCGGACCGATCCCCTTTCTTGGGGATCGGTTGTACGTTCGCCTCCTTCCAGACCTCCGGCACGAGCCCTGAAGAGTATGACAGGCGGTACAGACGCGTTAATACTGGAGACAACTCAGCTGCACATTTTCGTAGCACCACCGCCGGAATGCCGTCAGGGCCACTGGCTTTCCGCGTGTCGAGTGACCGCAGCACTGCCCGTACATCACATTGCCTGATAACAATATCAGGCATTGTGTGGCCACAGTTGGCGATGGCGGGGGGCTGCAGGCCACGGTCGTCGACCCGGGAATTAGCCGCAAAGAGGTCTGCGAGCATATCCGCTTTCTCTTGGGCTTTGTGAGCCAGTGTTCCATCTGGGTAACGCAGCGGTGGCAGCGAGGGCTGACAAAAGTTAGATTGCACGGCTTTGGCCAGTTGCCAGAATCCACGGCTGCCCGTGGGATGGGAAGTGAGCTCCTGACCAAGCCGCGCGACGCGCTGGGCATCCGCTCTCTTAAAGGCCCTCTTACTCGACTTTGTGGCCCGGTTGTACGTTGCTTTGAGGTGGCCCACGTTTGGGTCGCGCACAGCCCGGGCCCTGATCCAGGCGCGATATGCCGACTGTTTTTGTCGAACAGCTTTGGCACAATCTCGCCCGAACCAGGGACGGGCTCTGCGGATACTGGCAACATCAGTGAAAGGGATGTAATAATCCATCCCTAAACTGATCTCGCCAGCAATAGCAGAAGCACTATCCGAAGGAGCCTTTCCTACAAAGCAGCGCTGGCTCCAGGGGACGGACGCAAAATAATCGCGTAGACCGTCCCAATCCGCTGACGAGTAGTGCCATAGTCGTCGTGACGTTTGCACAGGACGTGCAGGAGGTGACACCTTCATGCCAGCGTGAACAACACAGTGGTCGGAACTACCCAGTGGGGCTCCTACGGAAACACTGTACTGGGCTGGGCGACTCGTCAGCAGTAGATCCAGCAGAGCGGGCGCGTGATCTGACCTGTCTGGTATCCGGGTGATCCCGCATACCATCTGGGTCAGACCGTGGGAGAGAGCGAACGCATGGGCGGCTCTACCCGCATGATCAGTCTTGAGGGACCCCAGCCATTCAATGTGATGGCCATTGAAGTCCCCCAGAAACACTAGGTCAGCGTTCGGGAACCGCACCTGCGCTTCATCAGCCGTCTCGCTGAGGTACTGGAAGAGCTTTGTTGTCTCAGAATCCCCTGTGTGGGATCGGTAGACGCACACGTAGATCTGGCTCATAGAGCCATGGTCTACGTGCAGCCAAAGGACGGAATTGGAGGGGTTCTCTAGGCAGCGCAACCGGCGGCAGCAAACATCCGCCCTAACGAACACGCACACCCCGGCTTTGTCTCGAAATTGTTCCTCGATGACATAGCCGGGGTAACACAGGTAAGACGTGTCGTCAGGGCGGCGTATTTGTGTCTCCGTGAGGAACATCACAGCGGGCCGTGCCGTCTCAAGGTGGTGGTGGACGGTATCGAGGTTCGCATGGAGTCCACGGACGTTAGTGAACTCCACCTCGAAATGTGAAGTTGTGGGGTTTCCTAGGGCCGCTGTGTAACGTTTATTTCTTTTTTGTTGCACTGCCATTGTAGATTTTGAAGAAGAAGCGTGAAGACAGGGCGACATTTGGTGCAGCAGTAAGTGACAAAGCGTAGGGGCTAGCTTTGTCTAGAACCGTGTGGTTAGGTCGGAGCCGACCCGCCGGACGGAAGGGCTCCCAAACCCCCCTGATGCAAGGCCGCCGCTACCCCACACCGGTTACCACCCGGAGCGGCGATCCCACATCAGGATTATGCGCAACATGTGGGGCAGCCTCCTGGGGTGGTTGGCCCCAGGCGGGCCCCATGACTGTGTTGCGGGCGGCCGCGGCAACGCCGTTGCTAAGAAAATGGCATGGAATCCTTAAAAGACTTTAAACAAAATAAACCTACTCCATTGTTTCTATGTTCACGTAATTTTAAGTTGAAGCTGCATAAGGTGAATTAGTCAGGCGGACAGATAGAAGCTATGTAATGCGATAAATTAGTGCAAACAAAAGTGAACACTATTCCGTTGTATCAAGGTTTAAATTTTAATATGAAATTTGTTTATATCTATGTATGCCTATGTATAATGGATAGGTCGACTCGGGACATTATTTTCTTGCGATTTGTTCTAGATCCTTCGTCCATTCTATATAAGATCTTTGACCTTGACATTGGCAAAATCATCGACACACGATGGAGCCACACACAAAAAAAAGAAGTAGAACTGGCAACCCTGGTTCATTCAGTCGCCAGATAAAGGAGAATGCAGCTAAAAGCTAACGGAAAAGAAGCTATTGTGTTGTGATGGATTGGGTAAAAAATTACAATGGGCATTGATAAATGCAATATCTAATCCCCGATAAAATGTAGGGTTGTTCGTATATCAATGCAATTGGGTAAGTTAGGGAAGATTCACTTAGGTTAAAAAAAACCGATGAATAATTTATATGATTAGATCTTCCTACGCAACGGATTTTGATGCGGTTTTCAACAATGGACAGTGTTTCTCGAGGAGGGTTTCAAGCGGGCGAAGCCTTAAGGCGTCCTCTAGTATTTTATAAATGGGAGTATTGTGATCGTGTAATAAATCGAGATACTAAATGTGTTGGACTTATTGGCAGAATGTCCAAGGTGTCATAACGTCCAGATGTTATAAAAATCGGTTGTCTGTAAAGTCGGTTTACTGACGATAGTTGAACGTGACAACCAGACGTCGAACGCTGCCGAACGCGGAAGCCGATTGTGCCTCTTTGTCGCTCGTTCCGCGCTCTCGCTTGCACTTCAAACCTTAAGACGCCACCTGACCCTAACTTGACTACCTTTACTGACCTAAATCTCAAAATATATAAGGTCTAGGAAACTGATTTTTTTATACAAGTAACTTCAGTTCATGAAGATTAAATACTCAAGATGAAAACACGATTACTACACGAAAAAATGCTCGATAGTTTTTTTATTACAAAAAATCACATTTTAACTTAGATCTTTTAAGTTTGCTGTATTTTCTTTAATATTTTTTAATATCTAAAAAGGCATTGATGAAACCTACATTTGCTCAACATATACTTTTTTCATAATCATTATACTTCGTCTTTAATACATAGTTTTTATTTTGTCGCTTACGTTAAATTTTCGAGAAAGCGCTCGATCTCTGTCTGTCCTTTGGAAAGTGAATATCGGTATCCTTCACTCGAGCGATAGCGGAAGCGGGGTTAAGTAAGCCATGCACGACACGCTACCGTCTACCGGAAAGGTCCACCTGTGGAGGTAGCGGTAGCGGATTGGGCGAATTGATTAGGGTCAGGACTCAGGTGCCTTGTTAAATGGAAAGCCTCATTTTTTCGTGCGTGCACCCGGCTCCATCGAATTATAAGACGTTGTCACGTCAAAAACTGTTTGCCAATATCAGGCCTGTCACTCGCCTAGCAATCGCAAAAAATACGTGACGTCAGCGACAACTTGAAGTTGTAAATCAGTAAGGGTTGTCTCTTGTTTGTGACTCGGCATTGACCATAGAGTTGACATTGAGGCATTAACGTCATAATTATTGGTCAAATTATGCTGATACTTTCCTGACAACCCTAATGTTCGAATTATGTTCTCTGTAAACAAAAGAATGTACTTTAATTAGCGTCGGAGTGCAAGTTCTGTATGTAAGTACTATTCCCTATTCTGTGCCAATATGTACAAGTCTCTGAATGTCCAAGAAGTCATAACGTCCAGATGTTATAAAGACCATTAGTCAATTATGCACAAGTCACTGAATGTCCAAGAAGTCAACACGCGTTCGATGTTGAGTTTCCCCTGACTGAGCTCCACTAAACAAAAAAAGGACTTATGCCTATTTCTGGAAAATGTATAACGTAGGTAGGATGTGCTTACAGCCCAAATCACTCGACCAATTTCGCTCAAATTTAGCACAAACGCACAACGAACGTGTATTTTAATAGTGAGACAGCTGACGGGGGAGATCATTGACATAACTTTTCGTGGGCCAGATTTAAAGAATGAAAAACCGCCTAAAACAGGTTATTAGTTTTTTTTGTCTCAAAAACGGCTCCGACGATTTTCTTTAAATTTTCATCAAAGGGTTACATATCATCGAGCTGAAGCGGCATTTTCACGAAAATTCGAAATTTCGAGATAAGCCTACCTTACCCACTTACTTATGCAATTTTTAGGGTAGTAGAAGTCTTGTAACCCTTATGGTCACTAAAGTGTTTTTTTGCTTTAAGCATCCGTTTGCGAGATATTAAGGTTTGAAGAGCGTCACCCTCTCTAAAATCTAAACGGCTGGCGTGAAGAACCTGAAAAAATTCATGATGATAGTTTCATGTTACAAACTTTGAAGGAAAACTATAACGGATGTTGTAACTCTGTTAGTTCAGGAGTTATAGAGGCTTTTATGGGTAACTACGGAACCCTATCTTATGAGTGGCTCGACACGTACTTGGCCGGTCGGTGTTTGAATTTTACATGTGATTCTAAAGTACCATGACAGTAAATTAATTTATTAAAGTATTGTTTGTTAGAGGTTCACTTAAAACGGCTTTACCGATTTCGATATAATATTATACGGTAATAGTTTGAGAACTAGAGCAATGTTAAGCTACAGCTCTACTTTTTATACCGATAACTTGTGCCGTTGAAAAACGGGTAAGGTAAAATAATTAAACGAGAGGAACCGCTTGCTAGTAAAGTAAGTAGTACATTTAAGTTAATAGGTACATACCTAGTGGAGTAATAAGTTAATAACGCTAAAACTAACATTTCAATTCGCAATGTTCGTAGGTTTATTTTAAGTTATAACTACTTATAACCTTATCTGACATAGTTTTATTCTCTAAACGATACACACTATCAATAACAACCTTAACTCTAATTTCTAAGGTTCATAATCATACTCCACACGTTGGTGGAGTGCTCAGCGTGGGCGAGCCAGCGCCGGGACCTCGTAGTGGGTCTGGGCGTGGATACCCTCTCGCTGGAGACCATGCTTCAAGCCATGGTCTCCAGCCGGAGTAGGTGGAACGCGGCCGTGTCCTTCTGCGAGCAAGTCATGCTCGCGAAGGAGGCGGCCGGGAGGCAGAGGGAGCGTACCCTCCCCGCCGAGTTCCGTAGTCGGCGGCCAGGGCGCCCCAGACTCCGCGACTACGCCCAAGACTATCGACCTCCATGATCGGGGCCTGAGGACGGCGGGATCGCCATCCGCCGTCCTTACAGAAGCAGGCTAGAAGGGTTGCGTGCTGCAGGGCCTTTGCCCCATAGCACGCAACCAGATTCACTCACTGACGCGGGATAAAACCCTTCCCCCAACGACGCGGGATTCTCGTCCCGACCCAACACCCGAAGAGACCACAGAGGTGGTCAAAGTCCGCCGGGCGCCACTGGACATACCCTCTTCTAGTAACCAGAGACGCCCGGCAACGGACGTTAGAGCGGCCGCGGCCTCAGGCCGCGGAATTAAAAAAAAAAAAAAAAAAAAAAGGTTCATAATCATACGTTAAATATTTTTGTTTCTCATGATTTTCCACACCTGTAACCACAATAGCCACACTTCATAGCGAGATACCATGAAAGTATCAGAAGTCATAAATGTACTACAAAATGTGTTCCAAATTTTTGAACATAGAAGCATAATTAGGTGCCACCTAGAAGTAGAACATTGAATGTTTTTTTTTCTGTTTGAAACTCTGGCTTTTATAGTTTTTGTGCCTAGATAAAAATATATTAGTAATTGTAATAATATTCATGTGTATGTATTCCGGTTGCTACGCTGCTTCGTCAAGGTTGTTTGCTCTCGTGGTAACAGCCACATATCTCCCACAAAACTTATTGGCCGCCCTGAACATAGCGTATAGTCTTGACGCCAAAATGGAATACCGGAAATACAAGAAAAAGAAATTATTTAGACAATTAATTATAAAACCGATAGATTTATTTTAAATTAAAGATTAAAATAAATAGTTTAACTTACTGCGCATAGCAGCCGTGATGCACAGTCCTCGCCTCTTGTTCAGGGCGGTCAAAAAGTCTGGTTAAGTAAGGGTGTCTACAAAAAATAAATTTTGCCACCGAGCGCAACTCTACAGTTTAATAGGTAGAGGTAGGTAAAGTTTCAAGGAAAATAAACAACCAAATATTAGTTATTATAATTATTAAATCTAACAATATGCTACCTGAATTACTTACCTACATTGTTTTCAGCGTGTTTTCTAAATAAGTAGTTTCAGTTTAGAATAATTAATCTGTTTAGGAAAATAGATCGGTACCTACATCTATTAACTAGTGTATGGATGGATGGACCTATCTATTAATAGATATCAATTATTATTCATTACGTAGGTACCTACTTAGGTATAGTTAATACAACTTGAACTTAATAGGGTCGTAGTTCAAGAAGTCAACTTCGAAACTTCGGTAGTATTTACTGTACTATAAAAGCCAGGTAAGTAGGTACCTTACCTACTATTAGTACTATTACTACACTTGTACTATTAAATTTTAATAGGACAAGTAGGTATGTATATAAGTACTTACATACTATTCTGTGGTACAAGTGCCTTAACCTTGGTAGGTACCAAGGCACAGAGGAGGATCCTAGTCTGTGACTAAGGCGAGGGCGACCTATTCTATAAATTCATAAAGATGTACCCGAAAGCCCAGAAAAGATCAAAACAATCGCTAGATGACGATGACGTGGCTGTCATAGGGCAAACTTTATCCCATCGAGTTTTGATACATAAATTTATTGATAAAGATGTAAAAAACTTGACATGCACGATACCTAAACTTGAGTCGTCCGTAACTATGTATCTTTTTTCAGTGTCCGTAACTCCGTACTGACTAATCTAAGTTAATATTTAATTTGTAAACACTTAACA
Source organism: Nudaria mundana (assembly GCA_963556515.1). Lineage (NCBI taxonomy): Eukaryota > Metazoa > Arthropoda > Insecta > Lepidoptera > Erebidae > Nudaria > Nudaria mundana. The sequence continues at coordinate 4,225,665 of OY748299.1, forward strand.
ATAATATTAAAACACCTAATCATTTCTTATTAGTTATGCAACATGCCGCTGTGGAATTTGCTGGTGAAGTCTTTGGCTGGTAGTTGGCACTAGCTAGGCAGAGACGGCAGAGTAGGCAGCATGACTGTACATTTTGTACCACTTACACTTACCAAAATTTTATTCTAATATATTCTATTCCATGTAAATACATACTCCAAGTGATTTGTGCAAGCGATTTTGTTAAGATAGTGCTGGTGCTGCCATCTTCTTGGAGCGTCATAAAGCAACAAGCTTGGTGTTGTCAATTTAAAATTTTATTCAACGCATGGTAGGAAAAATAGAAATTGAATGATAACAAGATGAAATGCAATATTTACATACATATATTACACTGTCACGCCTCTTGCCAATTGGGGTAGGCAAAGACTATGGAATTCGAATTGCTACGAGTCTGGCATACTTCTTTCGCTTCTTCCACTTTCATAACTATTTTCATGCCCGCTTTCTATCGTACTCTTGGTCTTTTGTCAAAACATTTCCGATTTGGTCGAAGTAGGTTGCCTAGGTCAACCCATAACTGCCTGTCCATCCACACCCGCCTTATGTATCTGTTTCGTCAATCTTCTTTCATCCATCCTTTCGGCAAGCCCTAACCATCTAAGCATTTTTTATAGTAGTCACTACATCTGCTGACACACCTCAACGTTCCCGTATCATAATGTTCCTAACTATATCCACTAGTGTTAATGTTACCCTAGCCATACTTACTTCTCATTCACTGCTTTTATTTTACTTTCACGCTTCTTCAGCCACACCCAACAATCACTTCCGTAAATAAGTGTAGGGACAAGCACTCCTCTATGCACAGCCAGCCTAGCCCTCTGAGGAACCTTAAGACTGTTCATAAAGTTATGCAGAGCCCCATTTAATTGATTCCCTACCATAACGCTTTTTTCATTATCATCGTCTTTCATTAACATCTTCTACCACCTTATAAATTGTTGTAAACTTGGACCCTAAATTCACGAACTCTTTCACTTGCTCCACTTTTTCTCCTTCAATCACAGTCGTACAGTTCGTCTCTTTCAAATACCATCGGTTTCCTCTTACTTCGTTCATTATAAATATCATCACCTGCAACTTCCAGCCAACGACGCAAGTATTAGTACTAACTAGTTATCCCGGCGAACTTTGTATCGCCTCAAATATATATATATATATAAAAAACGAAGAATATTTTAATATTTCATGCAAATGTATGTATTAATGTATATATTATTGTATATATTAAAAATGTATATATTATTAATTATAATTGAAAAACGCGACAGACGGACAGACAGACAAATTATCGTATTAAATATATAGATACGAGACCCCTTCAGAAAACTGCAAGTTTAAATTGGTGTCTTGGTGTACCTATTTCAACCAGTGTTTACCCGTGGACCCGGTAGGTCGACCCATTACCGGGTCCATGGGTAATTTTAATTACTCGTGGTTCCATGGCATTAGGGATGGGAATTCTGACTATATCGATAGAAAATGAAAACCATCAGTTACATACAATATACTCGTAGTTAACTGAAAAAAAAAAACTCCATCCTTGGGAACCAAAACATACTCATACCAGAACTATATTGAAAATTATGAACTCATAACCGATACACTAATGACTAATGAAATGACTCATAGACTATCTTAACATTTCTAATGCGTATCCAACTGATATTTCGTCAGTAATTAATTCCATTAGTGTATAGGTTATGAATTCATCATTTTCAATTGCTATTTTTGTTCTAGTTCTAACTGGATTATTCTTTTTATTATTCGATAATTTGACCAAAACGTTCAGGAGAAACGCATTATGTTTGTGCAATTTTTTTAAATTTAATTTTGCTATGCCAAGACTCGGACACGTTATTGGTTCGTTGCCTTTCTCCGAAGACACTGATGGTTTTAACAATATCATTCTTCAGCCAAAAACGTTGCAAGTAGGTAACTTAATTTTTTTTGGATTTTCATATGTTTGGTATTGCACCGTGATTTAATATATTCCCACCCTTCCAAAAGTCATCAAAGCACCCAATAATCTCAATGTCGAGAAAAACATTATGTATGGAATTTTAAGCTGCAAGTTCAAAATCACAGTGATACTTTAATGGTTCCCAGTTTGGAAACTGGGATTTTAATATACTGAAAAGGGATCTGTAAGTTTCGGTTTTCTTATCACTCAGTAAAGCGTAAATTATGGGTTTTATTTTAGTTGTATTAGCAGTACTGCCTAATTCAGCGTGTATTGTAAAATATTCAACGAAAGGAAATGAGCAACAATTGAATGTTGCGTCACCAAATATTTCCTTTAATTGCTCAATTTTAGCTCTATCTTCTTCCATACAGAACTCCAAAATTGTTGTGTCTTGAGAATAATATTCTGCCAACACAAAATTTCGGTGTTGCAATGGAATTTGCACTTCATGAAATGTTTTAAAATTCATTTTAGTAACTCCAGCATATTCATTCCACGCGGTATAAAGACGATGCTTGACACTGTTGAATTCCGGAAAGGGATTCAATGGATACAATATAGTGTTCCCTTTATCCATCCAGCTGTTTTTCGCCTCTTTATATAATTGTGTAATGGGACGATCAGTTGCTTGTGCCTCCGATGTTAAACTGTCTAGAGATTCGGTTAATTCATTTGATATAATATCCGGACATGTATGAGATATGTTTTTATTACAATCTGTTCCTGTAAGAATGGGAATACAAACATTAAAGCAAATGATGAATGTCAAATTATATTACTTTTACGACAGGCAGCATTAAAATTTCAGAAAATAAAACCGTTACCCACTTTATTAATAGTAATAGATCCTTTGCACCAATTTTTCCGTTTCAAAGAACAGTTCCAAAGTGATGATTCATTTCTCTAAACAGTATGCTTGTAGTACTGATGATTTTTGAACAGCAAAACACTGTCTTTCTTTCTTTTCATTATTTTCACCTTATTTTAGCAAATTAATTTACTAAAGTTTCCGCAAAAAAATATTCAATTTCAGTGCGTAGGTACTTGCTTATAAATAATTATGTCAAAAAAGAGAATAAACAACATGACTTAAACGGGAAAACAATTAAGTACTCTCTTTGTAATTATGTGATCTCTTTTGACGTATTTGGTATGCTGTTATTACGGATTTGTATATTCTATCGATATAGTCAGAATTCCCATCCCTCAATGCCATGGAACCACGGGTAATTAAAATTACCCATGGACCCGGTAATGAGTCGACCTACGGGGTCCACGGATAAACACTGATTTCAACTTCGAATCTAGTATCGCATATTAGGGAAACTATTAAAAAATGAGCAATCGACATAAAATCATATTTATCACAACCTAAAATGTTCAAAACTTTGTAAAACGTTTGCCTTATGTCTATAAACTATTATAAAACACGTAAATTGATCAATTTGGTTAATGAACTGATAATAGGTGGTATTATCCGTAGCGACTCTGGACGTTCCTTCTTTACAGAAGCTCCATCTATCACCACTTTATAATAAGTATGATAGGATAAATAAACTGAGGTCAACTTTTAGGTTTTGTCTGGATGGCAGGAAAAGCAACTTGTGACTAAAAAGACCAAAAAAGTACTAACAATTCTTACTAAAGTTTTCATCAAGCTAAAAGTGTGAAAATGGCTGAAGTGTATTCTGCTATTTTGTGATTTGTTGGATCTTCTTTTTCGCCACCCTGTGAGAGACCCACCACGAGGTCCCATAGCTAACCCACCAAATTGTTGGCGCTGGATTTGTAACAAAAAAAAAAATAGAGAATATAATACAACTTTTCATTCAATTTATAATTGAAATTGAGGTGATCGTAAATAATATTGTCAACAAACATAGCCAGAGGACATAATCAAAAATTAAATTGAAAAAATATTGATTTAGGTCACTAAGTATATTATTATTATTGATTGAACCAGTAAACAATTAAAACTAAAGGACTAACTAGTAGTATGAAGCCCTGATTTTTAACATCAACTACCATGGTAGAAATTTTAAGGTGTAATTTTGATAATAGTAGCTTATGATTAAATTCGGAATTTTTTTCGACTCTGCGCTGGTCACATTATTGTTAATTGACCGCCACCCGTGAGCGAATTGTTCGCTCGATCTCGCTCTGTAGATCGAGTCCGGAGTGGAAGCCATTTTATTTTTGTGGATGTGAGAAAGTAAATTTTGTAGAATTTCATACATAAAGTAGACGTGTCAATGTGTACCTGCAGCAAGTGTATGTTGTGATCTGTGTTTGAACTTTCAGAATAAATGATGTATGTGTTTCAAAAAAGGATGTGTTAACCTGCCCTGTTTCTTACACGGTCGCTCAGCAGGCATCGATTAGTGCATCAAACGGCCTCCAATAACGGCTAATTGAGGGTGTAGGACCAGTTTGTGGTGTAAGCCATGGGCAACAATGCTGCCACCGCTAATAAGAAGGTGGACGCCGCCGAAAGCGTCAAAGAATTCCTCGAGCAGGCCAAAGAGGATTTCGAGGAGAAATGGAAGAAAAATCCTACCAACACCGCCGGACTGAACGATTTCGAACGAATAAAAACCTTAGGAACCGGCTCCTTTGGGCGAGTTATGATAGTGCAACATAAACCAACTAAAGAATATTATGCTATGAAAATATTAGATAAACAGAAAGTGGTGAAATTGAAGCAGGTGGAACATACATTAAATGAGAAACGAATCCTTCAAGCTATCAACTTCCCGTTCCTAGTAAGCCTCAGGTTTCATTTCAAGGATAATTCCAATTTGTATATGGTGTTGGAGTATGTTCCTGGTGGAGAGATGTTCTCCCACCTCCGTAAGGTGGGGCGGTTTTCTGAACCACATTCTCGCTTTTACGCGGCGCAGATCGTGCTGGCATTTGAATATCTTCATTACCTCGACCTTATTTATCGGGATTTGAAACCTGAAAACCTTTTGATTGATTCCCAGGGTTACCTAAAAGTAACCGATTTCGGTTTTGCCAAACGCGTCAAAGGACGTACGTGGACATTGTGTGGCACACCTGAATACCTCGCTCCTGAAATCATTCTCTCTAAAGGGTACAACAAGGCTGTCGACTGGTGGGCACTCGGAGTTCTAGTATACGAAATGGCTGCTGGTTATCCCCCATTCTTTGCCGATCAACCTATTCAAATATACGAAAAAATCGTATCTGGGAAAGTACGATTCCCCTCACACTTTGGTTCAGATCTGAAAGATCTACTTCGTAATCTTCTGCAAGTTGATCTAACTAAACGTTATGGTAATTTAAAGGCAGGTGTCAATGATATAAAGGGCCACAAATGGTTTGCTAGCACTGACTGGATAGCAGTGTTTCAAAAGAGGATTGAGGCACCATTCATACCACGCTGCAAGGGGCCTGGTGATACCAGCAACTTTGATGACTATGAAGAGGAAGCGTTACGTATCTCATCCACTGAGAAGTGTGCAAAGGAGTTTGCTGAATTCTGAGCAGGTAGCCAATGCCTATGATGCAGGTACTCCTGTGCGTAGGTGTGTTTAGTGAATCTTTCGTGACATTGGTGTCGTGCAATGGTTATGAGTGCATCTCTTTACAAACAGCTTTGGGTGATTATAGACGCTGAGGCGGCCCCATGCTGGCACCCCGTTTGGATCAAATATGGAGTATAGGTAAGATGTGAGTAGAACTGATAATCCCGATATAAATCGGTGGCGTTCATTTGCTTAGTGCCCTTTCATGTTGACATATTATAGAGCAGATTCAGCTGATGTGATCTTTGTGCTGGTGATATCCTAGAGAGTGTCATAGCTGACACTTGTCACTACACCTGTACTCAGCAGTGCTCCATGGCTTATTACCGGTCATTTCTATGCACTGGTAGTATGCCTTTCATACCATTAGGAAGTGGTGAGCTTTATTATAGTACATTTTTTATTATTTTTACAAAATCAGGATTGCAATTTTTTAATAATTGTGTAATTATGGTCAATTTTTCATTCATACTGCTTTTGAATTTCACAAAACTTCGATTTTTATCTTTTGACATCACTTTCCATGAAATTAGATCAATATCATATTGTAAATTATGATCACCAATGTTTTTAATAATTTAGTAAATTAAACTTATGTATTTACTGTTGATGAATTATTGTATTTATAAATACTTTAGGTTTCAATCATTTGACATTTTATAGTTGGTTTTTGTTTCTAGTGTTAATATTGTTGTATCATTTGATATTTTTAAGTTAGGAACTATTGCTACATCAATGTAAGAGATTAATTTATTATAATATGTATCTATATGTAATCAGAGTAGTTGTGTTCACAATGTGTAAGTTGACCTATGTTTGTGATCTGATGTGGGGTTTATTTGGGATAATTTTTTCTTAGTTCCTTATTTTGTAGGTTAAGTGTAACTTTAATTGTAAAAAATCAAATATAAAATGTGCATGAATTTATCAGGATTCTGTCATTTGAAGTAGGTTTATGTCTGTATAGACTTATTGCTAGCGTCAGTTCTCTAAAAGCAATAAACTATGGTTAATTTAAACATATTCCTGTTCTAACATTTAATAATAATAATAATACATTTTTGTCCTGTTTAATGTTTCAAATAGTTTTGTAAATCAAAACATTGCTATTCAGGACAAAATTATTGATGAGAGAATTTTATAAGGTAACATTGTCAAAGTAGGAATATGTTTAAAAAAAAGGCCAATTGTGAGTTGGAATCACACACGGAGAGTATCTGTCCTATTTATCTATTAAAACTTTGAGGGGTCCTCCAAGGAGGTATAATGGGGTCAAAACAGCAATAAAATCATGTCTGTTGTATGGGAGCCCCCTTAAATTTTTATTCTGTATTTTAGTATTTGTTGTTATAGCAGCAACATTATCTATGAAAATTTCAACTGTCTAACTGTCGTGGTTCATGAGATACAGCCTGATGAAAGACGGACAGACTGATGAACGGACAGCAAAGTCTTAGTAATAAGCTCTCGTTATACCTTTTGGGACCCTGACAAACATAGTATAAGAGCATAAAATGGCGCCATTGCAGTGATATCTTGTCATTGAGACTGATGTTATCAATAGGTATGTCAATAATGAGAAACATTATCATTACCAACTGGTTGAAATAATATTATAGTCCACCATTTTGAAATATGATGTAACAGTGAATGATTGGCAAGTTAAGTATAAAGTTTGTTAGCTATTAGATTGTAGGACTTTGAATTCGGGCTGTACAAATAAATATATAGTAAATTGTAGTGCATTTTACATTATGAGTTTGTGCGAGTCTGAGGTAATAGTATAGTTAAATTGGAAATCATGGGAAGGTTACTTAACCACTCAATCATACCTTATATTTATTAATATAGCTTCTTGTATTTTCTGGAATTATGTTATATGGACTATGTACTAGGAAAGGTTATTCTTAAAAAGGTTTTTAAATCTTTATTCTTTATTTGATGCTCCTATACCATTCTAACTTCATTTTTGACCTATTTTCGGTGGTGATTTTATCACAGCTGATCCGATTAGATTAGTTTAGAATTTATAGAATTATATATAATCTGTAAAGTGCGTAGTACATAAACATTGCTTTCCCTATTGTTATGTATTTGGTGAGCACTGTGTTCTAAGTACTGAGAGTTTGGGCCGATTAAGTAATAATAATAAAATTATGTAAAATCATATCAAAATTATACATTAATATTAATTAATACTTTGGAATCTTGAACAAAAATGTACATTTCATTATTTCATTTCATTGTATATTAATGAATTTGTATACAATAATCATATTTATTTATGTAATTATTGCACTAAATTCAAAGCAATGTCTTTTGGTGAGATGTCTTTTGGCACACTTTAAAATATTGCTATGATTTCTTATTTTTTTTATTTAGATTTTTATTTAATATGGTGCCATAATTATATCAATGGTCCTATGATGTAAATATTAAGAAGATATTGTTAATGTTTTCATTAATTTAAAATTTACACTGCTAACATTCTATTTTGATGAAAAAAGAATTAATATCCCTATATTACATGCCAGTATTAAATATTTTGCACCAGTTCAAAATAGATTATAAATAATAGATTGTCTTGAAAAACAAACTAACACCATACCTATATCAATTCATTATACTTAAGTAGCTAGTCAAGTTAAATTTGTTATTGTTTTAAAATTGATTTTTTTAAATAAATTGGCAATGTTGAAAGTTTGGTGTCCAAAATATAGATTTTATTAAATATTAGGTATCTTGTAGGCGTTTTAGATTAGTTTATTCCAAATAATTTATATAGATAATAGTCAGAATCTTGCTTAAATAGATCTGGCGTCATGGAGAATATTAACTAGCGATTCTCAGATTGCTTTTCGAGACATTGTTCATATACAAGTTCAATATTTTAGTGAGAACTCTTCTCTCATCAATATTTTAGTGGTCTATTGTCTATGTAGTTTTTATTACGTTAATGACAGTCACCAACTAGACATTGTTTAAATCATTCTAAAATTCACATAAATTTTATCTAATTATGCAGTTGCAGTTCCTTCTGTCACCAAATCTGTAGTTTCCTTCGGTCATTCTCTGAACGAATGTGTCCTATAGATTCGGCCAACAGATGGTGTAGTTTTAATGACTGCTTGAGTAGTGTCAACAGTGTATGAGTATCTGATGTGTACTGCGTTACAATCATTGTATATATACTGTAGAATTGTCTCCCCAATAAATTAGGAGATTCCATGTATCACCTAATATACTAGCAGTCTTTCATTCCAACTAGCTTCACTACTCGCTCATTCACTAATGAATGTTCTAATTTTGAACAGTATGTAACACCATTTTGGATATTAAATCATTAGTGTGACAGTATTGTGTATTTGAGGACAATCGTCTTTTTGTATCTGTGCGTAGTTAATTATCAAAATGTTCACAATCTAGATCTATTATATCGAGTGCCTATAGCATTGAAAGTTCAAGTGTAAAAAGTCAGTTAATTTCAGTAATTATTTGTCACCATGTATTGATCTTCCATAAAATTACGATGAAATTAAAATATCGATGTAAAAGTATTTTTAATGGTTTGATTTGGTATTATGTTTATGCAGTATGCTGATGCGTTTACACTTCAAATATGCCGTACGGTTTCTGATTCTGAAACTTCGACAAACGTATCTCTGCTGAATGAGACGCCGACAGAATATTTAAGAATTAATCAGAAGAAATCGTTCTCTCGTCGTCGATTCACTCTTCAATGAATTGTTCTCTTAGCGAAAAGGTCGTAGTTTCGTTGAAACAGCTCATAAAGGAAATTTTCTGTCTGTGTCTTATTCAGCAGAGTAACGTTTGTCTGAGTTAAGTTTCAGAATCACGGTTTTTGTAGTGTGCCGAACGTAAAGGGCGCTACAGATTCTTTTTACCTGTAGCGCCCTTTACGTTCGGCTCGTGAACCTTTGAGCTAAAGACGTAGGTTCATCAGCCCTATGAGCGTGACAGACGACTCCAGTCGATAACCAATGATATCTTCCGAGCGCTACTTCGGATAGCGCTTGGAAGAGTTTGAGAGGGGCTATCTTTCGCAATATCGTAAAGGTCTGCAGTACACTTAGGTAAGATGATAGGATGTTTTTAACGACATATCTTCGAATTTAACATTCAAATACATTGGAGTAGAAACATTTCATAGAAGGTTCTCATTATTGTGATTACCCCAGTCATCAATACCAGATTCTCAGCAATATACATATTCCTAATTGGAAACATACATAACCAGTGTATCATACAATTCGCCTGGAGAAAACAGATAAATTAGTTTTAATTGGACATACATAAGCGTGTTATGATGCGTTTTGAAAGTATTTGTTACATACAACTCGCTTAATCATTTAAAAACTTGTGAACGTAATTGTTAATTATTTGTATTTTTTATAAAAAATCAAGCGTGTTGCAGCCCCACTAGTATTTATGTTACTAGTCTACCTATCAGTCAGCGTCAGAAAATTTCAGTATTCTGATCTGATTGACTAAAGTCTACAATGTCATCATTTAAAAACTGACTATTGCCGTGTTGCCTACAGCAAGCATATATCTTATATTGACGTGGGTACTAGTGCATGAGTCTGAAATATTTGAAAGAATAAAATAGAAATATTTGTAATATTTGAAAGTATGCATGGACTATCAGATCTACCTAGATACCATTTAGTGTTTTTCAGTAGATACCTTTTTAACACTTGCTCAGCACATAAGAAGATACCTTTATAATTATTCGATAAGTTATATAACGTGTAGTACAAAGTACTTGTATATTACATACCTATATTGTTTGACATTCATTCGTGTCGAGCACGACTCAAACACGTGCGTCGAGCGAGCCGGTTTAATACGTGGCTTCCTAATAAACGGAATGCTCCGCCGCTGCCACACTAGGTACATTCTATCATTGCCAGACAGACAGACAAAGATTTGTTACAAATGTCTCTAGTAGCAATAATATTTTACAGTCGACACCCCTTGCCACGCTTTAAGGTCGCTCAGAGCATAGCTAACGGCTTTGTTTTCAAGGGAATCTTTTGTAGTATTCTCAGTGTTTGTGTCCCACTTTTAAGAATAGCCACCTACCTAGGTATTAAGTTTGAATAGTTTTGTTTACTTTGGTGAGGATCAGACTTCCACACGTAGCTCAAAGAAGCCATAAATGGCCATAATGATTAGCAGTTTAGCCAGTAGGTAGTGTTTAATGACACACAAACATATACACCCACAATTTGCCAGTATTTTTAGTCCCACGTAATAGGGGGCAAGTCTATTGCCGTCACCGGGCACTCTAGAAAGTGGGTTTTGTCCAAAATGGCCGAATTAATTTAACAAAATAAGCAGCTATATTATAATTTTGAAAACTAAACTTGAAACCATGATGAAATGTTGATGTAAGGCAACAAAATCTTACATGCCAGCCGTTGTAGCACAGCCAAATAAAGTCCTGGGCGTCTCGGATTGAAGTGTTTTATTAATATGGTAGAAATACTGTCTTTTGCTTGACTGATTTGGTAGGTTAGACCATTATTCGTTTAGTTTCGTGTGTTGTTTTAACAAATTTTATTGTCATTTCCTTATGCTGGCTGTACCCAAGATTGATTAATGCAGAAGTCGGCAAGTAGGTACCTACAGAAAAGCTCAGATACATATTATATTATATACCTACCTACATATAGGAACCAGGGTAGCCAGACAAAATAAAAGAACTAATCCTATGTCGTCAAATCCTCCGCCTTACCAATCATCATTTTGTAACTTTTAGACCAAATGACGCGATTGTTTTACGTGGTAGATTTTTTTTCATTTTGTTAGCGACAGATAGCTCTGACGTTGTTCTAAGAAGTAAAAGATGGATCGCAATCCCAAAACTTCTAGTCGTTCCTAACCCAATTGGGGTCTGCTTTCCAGTCTAACTGCGATGCGTCTCATTGTGTTAAGAAATCGTACCCCATCCTAAGCCCTACCTGGCTAGTGTTTGCTTAAACTAACCGATTAAGTATCACTTAGCCACGAGTTGTGCCACGAGACCCTCTAATGGTACTAATGCTAAATGATAGGTATATAAATATACATTTACATAGTAGGTGCTTCACATTTTGTCTGACATCCGTACAACAAAAGGTACGAACTTCTTAAAATTTTCACAAATTCGTCGGTCCGGAACGAATTCCCTTTTGAACAATGATTGTTTACCTCGTACAACGTCTCACAGCGAATCTAAATGAATGTGCTAAAAATTCACATAATGTGACACTTGTAAACTCTCGTTACGAATGTCAAATTGCTAGCGTGACTACTGACTAACATACCGATTTAAACATAAATTTAATTATATAAGTATTAGATAGGTTTATTATACAGAGAAAAAGTTCAAACGGTGTGTAAAGTGTAAACAGCCTCGGTGGTCGGTTGAACGTAAGATTTGCAAGAGACTGCTACTTACCTCAGATGTCGGGGCAATTATTTGTAAGGTCTGCAATATTTTGATACGTTGAGTGTTTTTCTATGCAGGTGGTACTTGTAAATCACATAGAAAAGCACCAAAATTACCTACGTAACTTACAAGAGAGTATAGAATACCGCCGAGCACCACTGAAAACCGCCGGGAGCCACTGGAAATTCTCTGTGTGCTCACCAGAGGTGCTCGACAATGGCTGTAGGAGCGATTAAAACAAAAGCGTAGAGAGTAAGTTGTACCTACCACTACGGCTGCCTGAATGAATGTTAGTAGGTAGGTACTGCGCTTGTAACATACGAGTTAGAAGTACTACAAGTTCAATCCAAAACATGTAATGGCTTTTTTGGTATTACTATATAACGTTTCGTAAAAAGTGTGATGCCTAAAGGTGTTGGGTATTGTGTCAGGTATGATAGGTATGATAGATGAAAGGTAGGTATGTAAAAGAACCCTGTATATTCTCTGGCAATCGTGTTGATTGACGTCGCAATGACGGCAATGGTCTCTACCACTCTCTACGTTGTATCTGCTATCGAATATTGTAACTATTCTATTGTACTAGTATTGAATCACAAGCTATTAACAATATCGTGTGAACTGAAGTTTCACATTTGTTTACCTAGGTGGAGTTAAAAGTGTGAATACAAACTCATTCGGTCTAGTTGTAACGTAACTCTGAATTATATCTCAAATCACGTTGCGTTGTCATAATATTGAATCAAAACGGTACACACTTCTCATAATAAGTAAGTAGTTATTAGGAGTTCGATTTTTGCTGAGCGCATGACTGGTGCCTTTTTAGGTTACCTCTGGTGCTCCGCAAAAATCGGGCTCCCAGATACTCACATACCGAACAACGTTTCTTGTCCTGCACCTGGAGCTAGTTAGGAATAACTAGTTCTTCTGTGCGGGACTATCAACTAATCAAGCATTACCTACCTTGACATTGGTGAATCATCGATCAATACCGATGGAGCCACGTGTTTAAAAGAAGAAGTAGTTATTACTAATTTTTGTTTATTTACTTTATCTAACACAAACTTACGTACTTACCAATTTATTTCCGAAGAGGTAGATAGAGGTATTTAATTTGTCCACATTTCGGCCAGTCACTTTAGAGGTCCAAGCTTATAGTTTGGGCTAGATGACGTTGTGTGAATGAGGGCGAGCGTATTGCAGGGCAGAGCAGATCCTATCCTTACTGGCGCTTGGAGATATCTACCAGTGTCTTGTCCAGTGGGCATGTTGCCCCGCAGATATTGTTAGGGATCCTTAGCACCCTTATCTATATCTAGATAATACTATTACAAATGTTTGAATAAATTAGGTTTAAACTTATTTGCAAAACGTTCACTCATTTGATTGATGATTTTGGATTAGTAACGCGAGTATCGTTATAAATGTTGGTAACTATTAATATTCTTAGATACCTCTACGTTCGAATGTTAAATCGAGGTCATTATTACGCGTCTGACCTTTATATCATATCATAACTATTACTGTTGCACCACCAGTTATAACCGCGGTAAATACTTCGGTATCGACACCTTTCTGGTAAAAAAGAGCCAAACTTGAAAATTGAACGTCAAAGGATGTTGAATTCAAAGATTCATATAATATATGTAGTTTTCAACTTAGACTTGTAAATAAGTCTGGTGCTCGCATTTGGCGTAGGATATGGTAAGTAGAATCTACTACAATAAAAGGAAGGATAGGTATACCTAGATTAGTTATACCTAAAGGGCTAAAGGAATAAATACTAGAAGAAAAGAGTGTTAGAAGAACTGAAGAATCTTCTTATTGAAAGTATTGGAATAAAAGTTAAAATAAGTAAGTAAATAAATAAATAAATAAATATTTTGGACATTCTCACACAACGTCATCTAGCCCAAACTAAGCCATAAACTTGTGCTTTGTGATCTAGACAACTGATAAACATACTTGTATATTTCTAAATACATACATAACATACATAAAAAACTCCGAAACAAGCTTTTGTGGGTCACACAAATATTTGATTCGACCCGGGAATCGAAACCGAGACTCCGGAGTCGAAAGCCCATGCACTGCCGACCACGCAACCGAAGCAGTATAAGTATGTTAATTAAAAAATTGCAATATGTAAGAAACTACTCTATTACCATACTCCACAACCATAAAGCTACACGTATCGAAAGGTACCGCAGGGACCAAATTCGTTGCTCTATAACAATATAGTTGGTGGACTTACTGACGGAAAAGGTTGATTAAAATTAGAGATATAAAAGTGGGAATTACCGCAAACAGGTTTAATTTTATGAGTTCATGACTTGCGAGTTTCTGAATAGGTACTTAGTTAAAAATGGCTACATCTTTGACAGTCGCACGTTTCTTGAAAAACAAAGTAGGTAGGTAGTTACTTACATCTGAATCGACACGCGATTGGCTTGTGGGAAACACCATTCGCGCAAACAATAGACAATCTAGTTGGAAACATGGCCTTAGTGACACGAGCTAACAAAACTCTTGTTATAATCGATCGATTCACTGGCCAGTCCATGTACACCTTTGAAGTTTCAAGTTGATGAATATGTCATTGTCTTTGGCACGTGATATGACATGGCGGGAACCAATTAATATTTGCGAGTTGTGAGTTAGCAACCTCTTTGCTTCGTAATTCCACCATGTACCATGCGATTTACCTTCAGATCTACCTGATCGGACGCAAATTCGTATCGTGTAGGTATGTGTTATTTGGCCTGAAGGTAAGATCGTCTGATCTTATCGTCCTCTCAATGTATGGTGGGCTTCCTATAATCGCTTTTTACAAGTCCATCCTACTCTCGTTTTTGCAACTCAATATTATAATACAACTAGCGGACGCCCGCGGCTTCTCCCGCTTGACGAATTGACAAAAACTTTCCTCGAGAACTACTCTATACATTGGTGAAAACCGCATTAAAATCTATGCGTAGTTTTAAAGATCTTAGGAGGATACATACAGACGGAAGCGACTTTGTTTTATAATATGTAGTGATAGCAATAGTGATAGTGATATAAAAGTGTGTCCACACATGCACATAATGATGACGCTTATGTATACGTATATAATTGTTTTTTTTTGTCAGTATCTACCTATACCTATCTATCTATATATAGAAATGGTGAATGTAATTTTTGTCCCCCCTTAGCTCTCGAGAACTGCTTATGCTCCAATGATGGTTGACCCCTCTATGAGTAGCCCTCGATCTGGAGGCAATCCAAAAAATCGAAAATTTGGCCTAGCCCTAAGGGGTCAAAAGTTATAGGCCCAAACGTATGGCGTGGTGCGGCGCGTTGCACCGCGCAGCACACCGTACTAGTTTAAAAATAAACAATTATGTAATAACAATATGACCAATGTCAAATATGTTTATGCTAAAAATTACTAACAATGAATGGGTGACTATTATTTTTGTTTTAGTAGGTAGGTAGGTACCTAAGTAATATTATTTCCTCCAACAAATACCTTTCAAATTTATTTACCTTCCTTAGTTCTTTTTTCATAATAGAACCGGACACATCAAAAGGTCGTTTAATATAAATTTATTTAACATTTGTGAGCGCTCGTGTCTCGTGGAAGATATCGCCGTCTTCTTCTTTTCTTTTCTTCTTCATCGATGATTTTGCCAATGTCAATGTAATTCGTGATAGTTCCCGCCATAGATTTAAATAACTAATACTTTATAATATCTCCATGGTTCCCGCATAGAAGACCTAGTTACTTACTCCGAACTAGTTCACGGTGTGGGACAAGGAAACGTTCGATATTGCAATTTAGCGTCTGGACCTGGGTTTTTGCCCAGTGCCAGAGGTAGGTAACCTAAAAGGCTACAATTCCTGCGCTCGCCAAAAAACCCAAGTCGTGACTTTCCTCGCGTGGTTTTGGTTTTCCTTTACCTACTTTAAAGTAAGTACACACACACACACACATCACGCCTAGGTATATCCCCTAAGGGGTAGGCAGAGGTGCATTACCCACCCACAATTTGCCAGTATTTTTAGTCCCACGTAATAGGGGGCAAGTCTATTGCCGTCACCGGGCAGATTTATAATGGGTTATGTCCAAAATGGCCGAATGAATTTAATAAAAATTTGCAGCTACATTTTAATTTTGAAAAAAAAAAATTGGAACCCGTTGTCTTGCTATGAAATTTTGATGAAAGGTAATAAAATCTTATGTGCCAGCTACTATGGCCAGCTATGAACAGCCAATTAAAGTCCTGGGCGTCTCGGACTAATAATTAAAGTAAGTAGGTGGTTCAAAATCTGTCCAAAAGTCCAAAGTCTCAATCTATCTCCGTTTCAAAATCAGACCCAAACAAACAAATAGGTAGGTATCTAAGATACCTGTCTAATTAAACTTTACAATTTTATATCTACGAATTATGTAGATAAGACAAGAGATATTATTATCGCAAAATATTTAATAGTAGGTACCTACTAGCGATATTAGGTATCTATGTATGGGATTAGTACGGATCTGTTGCCTTATTCTGAACCACTCGGAAAGCCTCCGTCTGTATTAACTTAACAATGCACTTAGTTACTTAGTCAAAAATTATTGAGCAATTTTAAAGTTTGACGCCTTTATGTTTTATTCGTTAATTTGGAGATGAAAACGAAGAGAAGGAAAGACAACAATTTATTTGTGGTTTAATTCGTAGCTACTATATATATACTTTTAGTTTTGGTCATTAAATTATGATGTGGCATGTGCTTTAGGTAGGTGTTTAGTATCTTTTTGTTTACATTATAATGGAACAAAATAATAAATTATCTATGGTTTAATCCGTAGCTAAATTAAACAGATTACAACGAGGCACGCACTTTTCGAGTTGGGCACTTCTACACAACAAGAATTTAGGTAAGTTATACTTAATTATTACAAGAAGATGGATTCTATATTTATAATTGCAAATAAATATTATCTTATCTTATCTTATAATTCTACACTCAGACTCATTTCTTTTGTTGGTCTGAAGTTCTACAAATCTATACTACTATTATAAAGAGGAAAGATTTGTATTTTTGTGTGTATGTTTGGAATGAATAAACTCAAAAACTACTGTGCCGATTTCAAAAATTCTTTCACCATTGGAAAGCTATATTCACCCTGAGTAACATAGGCTACTTTTTATCCCGGTAATGTGTTCCCACGGGAACCGGGAACGAGTAAACTAAATCACGCGGGCGGATCAGCTAGTCTAAGGACCTGGACTGGGTCTGGAAATTCTTCCTAGTGCTAACCAGAGGCGCTCGGCAATGGACGTAACCGTGGCTTCAACCTTGTGCTAAGGAATTAAAAAAAAATATTGTTTGAGGGTGTCATGTAAGCACATACTTATCAATAATTTACTTTCTTACAATAAATATATACTAGTTATCCCGACGAACTTTGTATCGCCTCAAAAAAAAAAAGAAGAATATTTTAATATTTAAAAACGCGACGGACGGACAGACAAATTGTCGTATTAAATATATAGATACAAATTAGCTGTTATCTGCAGCTCCGCCTGCTTGTTACTTTAGATCGACATAACTTTTTTATTTATGAACCGATTGAAATAAAACAAACCTTAAATGTTAAGTTGAATTAACCACAACGCATTACTGAAACCAACATTCAAATCGGTTAAGCCGTTTCTGAGATTAGCGTGTTCAAACATTCAGACAAACAGACAAAAAATCTAAAAACCAAGGTTCTATTGTGTTCATAAAGCCTCTATTATATCTTCGATGTACAGACACCGTCGACTGTCGCTTCGACCACTTACAATTTTATTATATGTATTGATTGATAACAGAAAGTTACCCTTAGCAGGGAAGAGTCGGTAGACCAACAATATTCTGTGTCTTATTTAGAACGTAGACACGTAACTAATCGATTAATCTAAATCGATTCCCTGTCAGACTTAAGTTCATTCGATTAATAAGACGTCCCCGTCCCACGCCATTTCCGTCAGTGACGCTAGTGTTGTCCACACTAGCGTCACTGACGGAAATGTATATATCTATATATCTATATAATCTACTTGGTACTTCATCTAAAGTGCCTCGCACAATAACATATCGCCTGTGGCAGCCTGCGGATATCAGCCTGTCAGGCCTTTTTGAAGCCAACTACTTCGATAAATACATTAATTGAAATGTAGTAGGCGTTAAGTTAATATAAATGAATGCTTGTAGGGTGAACTATTATAGGTTTAGTATTTATTTTGGTATTTATAAATTACACCATGTTCAGCATGTGCAACAGTTCAGTTACAGGTACTTAACCTAATTCGCTGAGATTCAGGCCTGCAGTGCGAGCACGACTTGTCGATATATTGTCGGTCCACCTGTTTGCACCAATGATCATCATCTACCTGCCCTTATCCCAATTATTTGGGGTCGGCGCAACAAGTCTTTCTCCTCCACACATCTCTGTCAGACGTCATCTCTTCAGTCACTCCTCTCCTTGTCATGTACTCTTTCACACATTCCATCCATCTTTTCTTTGGCTTCCTCTACTTCTTAAACCCTCTACAGTCATACTTTGCACCTTTCTTTCGACATTGCTTTCCTCTCTTCTCGCATGGACGGTGAAAGAGTAGGAGAAGAAGTCGGATTTGTGGGAAGGACAATTATTATTGATCTTTATATAAATATTATGTGCTAAGCATTAAAAAAATATCCTTAACTTTACGTTTTAAACTTAGATTTTAGACTTTTCAGAATATTTTTCAGAATATAATATAATCGAGTAAAGTGGATCATATCGTGTATGTCAGGTATTTTTTGTAAGATCACTATTTGATAGTAAGTACGTGATTCGCGACTGATGCCCAACCTAAAGGGACCCAACGCTTCCTGCAGAAGACTGTACCTGGGGATCGTGCGGAGTATGGCCCTATACGGGGCTTCCGTATGGGCGGATAGGTTGGCGGTCAAGGGGAATGTGACTCTGTTAAACAGACCACTTCGAATCTTGGCCGTCAAAACAATAAGGGGCTACCGCACGATCTCCGGAGAGTCTGCATGTCTCCTAGCCGGGACCCCTCCATGGGACCTGGAAGCGGGAGCCCTTGTGTCATTATTTCAATGGCGCAAGGAGGCGCTGGAGCGGGACCACAGGCCTGCGTCTCGAGAAATCGAGGACCAGCGGTCCCAACTCCGTTAGGATCTCATGAATTCATGGAGGGTGCGACTTGAGCAACCCAAGTGGGGTACCACCATCATCGCGGTGGTAAGACCGATCATGGACGATTGGCTGCAGAGGCAGCATGGTGACCTCACGTACCGTGCGACGCAGATCGTTGCCGGGCATGGATGCTTCCGTAGCTATCTGTTTCGCATGCATCGTGAGGTCACACCCCGGTGTCAACACTGCGAGGTTTCCGACGACGACACCGCCACTCCACACGTTGGTGGAGTGCTCAGCGTGGGCGAGTCAGCGCCGGGACCTCGTAGTGGGTCTGGGCGTGGATACCCTCTCGCTGGAGACCATGCTTCAAGCCATGGTCTCCAGCGGGAGTAGGTGGAACGCGGCGGTGTCCTTCTGCGAGCAAGTCATGCTAGCGAAGGAGGCGGCCGGGAGGGAGAGGGAGCGATAGGGTACGTGAAATCTTAAATAGTTAGTTTTTCCAACTTCACCGCGATGGCTCGCCTTAACATATGAGACACGAAGAAAATATTATTTCGGACTCAAAATCACTAGTCACTCTGATTTAGTCATTTTATAATAATGTATAAGTAGATAACACTATTTTATCATCTGTAACTAAAATTGATCTTTGGACTTGTACCAAATTTCTGGCAAAGATGAGACATAAAGAAAAAAGATGGTTAATGCTTCACACACTAACATAGTTTTCAAGTTTATTCCCCGATTTATACGTCTTCAGTTCACCCGTCACTAAGCGGCCATAATGTTTGATGTGAAATCTAAGTAGAATACTCATATGTATACCTACATAGACATATGCTTTATAAAGACAGCTTGGTCTCGCAACATTTGCAACCTTGAAGCAGAGTGTTGCCACATAACTACGTATATGCCGCGACATTGCAAATGTCTAATAATCTTGATGTTGCTAATGAATACCTCTCAGCAGTCAGTGTTGCAACAGTTTAATCTGATAAGTATTATAGTTATAAATCAGACCAGAATGTTTGTGAAAAGAAATTAATGCTCACAATAATTTATATTATATATTTATATTATTTATATTTTATATTTTTTTATATTTATATTTTTGAACATTCTCACACAATGTCACCTAACCCAAATTAAGCTAATAAAAGCTTGTGTCATGGGATCTAGACGACTGACAAACATACTTATACCTTATATATTTCTGAATACATACATATTATACATAGGTAACACCCATACTCCGAAACAAACATTTGTGGATCACACAAATAATTTGATTCGACCCGGAACCTCAGGGACGTCATTCGCATACTCATACCACTGCGCCACCGTGGCAGTCATAATTGTGAGCATTAATTTCTTTTCACAAACATAGATAACTAATAATTATCGGTATTATAGGTAGGTAACCGTCATCTGATAATAATTATTAATTATTATCAGATGACGGTGATCTACCTATATTCTTACTCGAAGTCTTCAACTTTTCCATACGTTATAGTGTCTTTGTTTTGTTCGTGAGACGTTCATTTTCCATTCAGCCATGATGTTACGTCACAGAACAGATGTTAATTTTCATATTCAACGCGGTAACACCATCCAAGGTGCAGACGCGTTCCAGTTTCATCTTAAGATTGTAACAATACTACAAATAAAACTTAAATACCTAAAAGAGCTAGTGTATAGGTATCCATTGAGAACTTCGGAGAGACTTTACGAAAAAAAAACATGTAACTGATCGAAGTTTTCACTAGAACTAGTGGTCGCCTTATATTCGAAGAACAGTACCTCACGAGCATTAAAACATTATTTAAGCTTTTTCTCCCCAATCCAAAAAGCTCTCGATGAAATAATTGTTTTAAATCAAGGAACACTTGTGCCAAGTTTCGTTAAGATCGGATAAAAACTGTGGCTGCTAGTCCGGAACACACATACAGACAGACGAATGCAAAATTGTCCAGTCTCGAAATGTAGACGCTTCGCTCAATCGGTAAAAAATAACTAAGTAGGTACCTATATTTTCAAAAGTTCAGCTACATAAGTAATACTATTCCTTATACACCGTGAAAGTACCCACCGTTTACAAGAAACATATTTTGGACTCAGTCCCGAAAACAGAACCTACTTTGAAACACATTTGTTTTTCAAAGTATTACAGTCGGTTCTGTTATCGAAACTGAGTCCAAAATATTTTTTTGTAAACGGTGGTGCTTTCACGGTGTATTGCGGTTCAAAATGAAAATATTTAAACAATGATTTTAAATACAATGGATTTCGGATCATCGCTCAAAAGTGTCCGAACTAAAAGAGAAACAAAACGCTAAAAGAGAAACAATCGCGCGCCAGTCTTGATTTTGACAACTGAACGACAACACGTTGCACAATGCCGTACTGTATTGTAAAAACGTGTAAAAACTACGAAAAAAAAAGCAAATTGAAGACGGTGTATCATATTTTCAGTAAATAAGCTTTTGTTTTATTATTTGCAATTTATTATTTCACTTAAAATACAGTATTTCGTCGATAATAAATTAAAAGACAAAAGTAAATATTGCAATCCAGTCCAATACCGAAGTACCTATCTGTCTCTTTCGAACTCATCCCAAGCTCAGTAAAAAGAAAGAGACCATTTCATTTTCACTGAATAATGTACTAACAAAATGACCATTCAGATTTATTCGGATTACCGATAGCGATAAAACTATTTGGAACAAAGATTATAGTGGAGACGCCTTGGCTCTTTATGATTTTTTTTTCGTTATATGAACCAACATCTATTTCAGTTTTCCTCGGGATCTAGTACACTGTGCACAATGGAAAAATATTATTGCCCTAGCACGGCGAGAAGAATATTTTGATCCAAAAAATAACAATCTTGTTTGTTCGGCTCATTTTATGGACATAACAAAAAGAGGTCCGATCTTTATGAAACTTGGACAAGAATCCCTTGATTGAATGGAGGAGATAAGCCCAAAAATGTTTTTAATTTTCACAGGGTATCATTGTTTTGTCATAAATATAATTACACATGTCATTTTATTTCGTGTATGTACTGTTATTTTCTTTTTATTTGGATTCTCGGTAATGTATTCCCACGGGAATCGGGGCCGAGATAACTATATCTCGCGGGCGGAGTCACGGTGATCAGCTAGTAGCCAATAATTTCGTATCCCAAAAATTAACCATAAGATAAAAATAAATTAATGATGCGCAGTTTTAGCAACTAATTCAGTCACTTGAAACACGGCTATCTTTTAGTAGACGTAGCGACATAGCGTTATGAAAATAGTAATGAAAGCGGAAGAACTTTGACACCCGCAAGAAGTTTGGCATTTATAATATTATAATTAGTTAAATTCATTAATTCCCTTTTTGTTATTCATACACTACAGTTACTTATTATGAAACTGACTCGAAAAAAAAAATCTTTGTCAGTCGTTAATTAGTTTTTCAGCTTATTTCGTCTAACATAAACAAGTAATTACAATTTATAAGATTATGGAATTTATTGTAGTCTTACATTAATTATTACGCCTACGTAGGTACATATCATGGAATCCTTAAAAGACTTTAACAAAATAAACCTACTCCATTGTTTCTATGTTCACGTAGTTCAAGTATAAGCTGCATAAGGTGAATTAGTCAGGCGGACAGATAGAAGCTACGTAATGCGATAAATTAGTGCAAACAAAAGTGAACACTATTCCGTTGAATCAAGGTTTAAATTTTAATATGAAATTTGTTTATATCTATGTATGCCTATGTATAATGTATAGGTCGACTCGGGACATTATTTTCTTGCGATTTGTTCTAGATCCTATGTCCGTTATATTATAAGGTCTTTGTATTTAAACGTAAAATACATACCTATAAATAATATTATTGGTCGTATAGTTTTTGGCATAAGTCACAGCGTCACCAACCTTTTCAAAGTTTATCTTTTAAATAGCTAATATACTTTACAATTATTTTAAGGGCAAATAAAAACCATCATTTCGTAAACGATAAAGCAACTCCTCCTTGAATTTGACATTATTAAAGAAGTCTATAAAATATATCGGTATATTTCTAGTCGTAAACCGTAGTATGTTAACAAAAGCCAACATTTTACGACGGTAAGGTCGGCACTCTCGTTCAAGGTTTGTAGGAAACGATTCGGCACCAACTATGTGGGAGTCTTCTCTTTACTTGTTATACTCAAATTATTTTGTATTTTATTATTTTCTTATGCCATAGACTACGAAAACCTTAGCATTCGTCCTTTTTAAAATACACACACACACATATCACGACTATATCCCCGAAAGGGTAGGCAGAGGTGCATTACACACCCACAGTTTGACAGTATTTTTAGTACCATGTAATAGGGGGCAAGCCTATTGCCGTCACCGGGCACACATATATAATGGTTTAGGTCTAAAATGGCTGAATGAATTTAATAAAAAGTAGCAGCTATATTGTAATTTTGAAAATAAAATTGAAATCCGTTGCCTTGCCATGAAATGTTGATGAAAAGCAACACAATCTTACGTGCCAGCCGCTATGGCACAGCCAATTAAAGATCTGAGCGTCTCGGACTATTCCTGGGCGTTTCGGACTATTCACTAGAATAATAAATTTTAATATGGCCCACCAAAATCTACAAACTTTATTATCTTTCTCTTTTGGGTTCCGTACTCGAAGGGTAAAACGGGACCCTACTATTAAGTCTCCGCTGTCCGTCCGTCCCTGTCACCAGGCTGTATCTCATTAACCGTGATAGTTAGACAGTTAAAATTTTCACAGATTATGTATTTCTGTTGCCGCTATAACAACCAATAATTACTAAAAATAGAATAAAATAAATATTTAAGGGAGTGATAGCGTTCAATCAGCACGTAGAAAACATGCCTTCAGATCTGTGGTCCTCCTGTTTTAAAAAATGGTTCGATTCTAAAAAAAAGAGGGTATCGCTTCAAAGGCGCTATCTTCGAGTATTACAGTTTATACTTACTATGGTATTTTCCCATCCAACAAACTTCGTTTTTTGTTTTGCTTTTTTTAGAGATTATGGTACGGAACCCTTCGTGCGCCAGTCCGACTCGTACTTGGCTGGTTTTTTTATTTGGACTGCATAGATTATATTTAGTGATAGTAGTAGGTACTAGTTTCCCAAAGGGTAGGGTAGCAGACCTATATTTTGCCTTTTTGGTGGTTAGACGCACACTTAAAAGGGGGGAAGCCTATTGCCGTTACCGGGCACTAATTATAGAAAATCTATTACCACTCTATCATTCAAACTAAAGTTCCTACAGCCAGGACATATGTTACATAACACTCATACTAAATTTAATCTCTGCAGTCCGACCTTCCTCATAAATATCACTTAGGTACGTGCATAGGGGCCTAATTCTGCTGACTGACCGACGAGGCCCGAGGCTCTGGCAAATATTTCCAAAGTGCAGAGAAACGACAAGAGGTTCTATCCCTATTATGTGGGTCCAACATGGTGATTGATTAAATGTCGACGTAATAAACGTTTCTGTTTGCTCCCTTTGGAAATAAGATGTGAATTTGTGCTTTTTTTGTTGTACTCGTATAACATAATTTATCGCTGCAATTGATTAATCAATAAAGTTTATGTTGCTAAGTGTGCAATAACAATGTTATTGTTTCGAAATTAACGACCACATGCCATTAAGACGCCAAATTAAAGTCACTGTGATTGGTCGACACACATTAGACGGTTTATTACTCCGATTTGTCTCACTTTCTGCCAGCATGGCACTGTCGACTTTAGTTGAACGACTTCTTAAGCCAATGATAGCGCAGGAAAGTTCAGTTACGTGACTGAATTAGCGCATTTTTGGTGTGTTCTGCGATATCATTGGTTGAAATGTGGATCGACGAATGGTGACGCTAGTGGCTGTGTTAGACTAGAGGGGAGGATATCGGTTTATGTGACTTTGAAACTAAATCACAACTATTAAATTTAGTATTACTGAAGAGGTAACGCGGAGCCGTTAATCTTATCACTAAAATCTTTGGGAAATTATTGAACAAAATTGTCAGAATCTGCTAATTATTTTTAGATAGGTACTAAAGCAATAACTCACGGACACTGACATCTGTAATGTAAGATATTTTGAATTCTGACTTATGGCTTTTTCAGATTTAGAACCAATAACTGATTTCCGCGGCTCCATTCGCATGGTAAAGTTTTCTCCATCACACAATAAACAATAAGAACATCAATGGAAGAAGACACCACTAGCCCAAGGCATCTAATTTTGTGATCACATTGTGTTAATATCGCGACTTACGGCGTCGCCAGAGGGCCATCTACCGGTAGTTGAGGAACTAAGTACTATGGTAGGCTGTGTAATATATTAATTGATTGGCATCAGAGCCCTCTAGCTGTGTCTACATACCCTACCATAGTAGTTAGTTCCTCAACTACAGGTAGATGGCGCTCTGGCGACGCCCGTAAGTTGCGATATTAACACAATGTGTTCACAAAATTAGATGTCTTGGGCTAGTGGTGTTTTGGTTAGTTGATAGAACGTTCCTCCTGGAAAGGGATTAGTCGCTGTTTCAAGTCCAGCCTAAAACTATAGTTTTTGTGATTCATATTGTAAAATTGTATTATTATTACTCATAAAATATATTAATGAAAGGAGAGGTTACCTAGTTCTGTTTCATCATCGTCATCAGCAGCCAATTGACGGCCACTGCTAGGCCTCCCACAACGAACGCCACGACATTCGGTCTTGTGCTGCTCGCATCTTGTGGCTTCCCGGGACCTTTACGATATTACTTTCGGGGGAGGAATAAACCCATCACCCACGCTGCGTCTTCCGGTACCTACGCGGTCACTACTCGAGGACTTTTTGGCCCTAGTTCTATTCGAAAATTAGACTTATGGGACAGGCACAAATTACTGCCAGTGCAATAGGCATTTGATTGACTAATGCATTTCTGTTGCAAAGAATTTCGTGCAAATACTCATCCCATTTTACAATAACAGTGGGTGCAAGTGCAAACCAACCTTGCCCTTCATATTTTTGTATTGTAATTTATGTGGCATCAAGTTGAACGAACGAATTGTCAGATAATGCGTCCCAAACCTTTATCTTTCGGCTTCTTGTCTAAAGAACTCTATCTTATCTATGATAAGTGTTGAATGTCCGGATAAATGGCTGCCGAGGTCACGACTTTGCTAGTTTTCGTCATAATTTTTACTGTAAATTATGCGTGTTTCAGTAATTTTGAAGACGCCTTCTACATCTTACACAATTTGCATGCGTAATTTTTTTTAGTTGTGTGAACATACCATACGGATCTTGAGAAGGTGCGATCTTGGATGTTAGGAAACATGAAAAGTTGGGACATTAGTGTACGATAACCGAAGTTTTGGTTCAAGTCAAGTATGCATTCTATCATAATCAAATCTTTGCCGAAGATTTTGACCTGCTTGGACAACGTGATCTTCTACAGGATCTGTAAACTAAAGTTTAAAAAAAATAAAAATAAATAAATTCATAAATATTGTTGGACATGCTCAGACAACGTCATCTAGCCCAAACTAAGCTACAGGCTTGTGCTAAGGAATCTAGACAACTGATAAACATACTTATATGTTTCTAAATACATACATAACATACATAGAAAACACCCAAACTCCGAAAATAGCATTTGTGGATCACATAAATATTGGATTCGACCCGGAAATCGAACCCAAGACACCGGAGCCGAAAGTCGATGCACTACCGACCACGCCACCGAAGCAGTCAGTTAGTAGTTAAAGCGTCCGTAGTCTAACGTTGCGTTTAGTCGACATTAGTTCGATCACCGGTTCACCCCACTACCTAAAAGTAGAAATACGGAATCCGTTTTTTACTTTCTGACACCACTGACGGGAGCCTCCTCTGTACTCATAACACAAGATCATTTAGCATAGCTGGATAGGGAAGGCTATTGACTCGTATTTGTAATTGATATCTTGTATTCTTTGAAACAAGAAACAAAATATATAAGTACCATGGTTGTATCTGATATCGGCTTCAAATAGTTTTCTCAATTTTCAAATTCTGATGAGCACACATCACACACACTTATCACGCCTATATCCCTGAAGGGGTAGGCAGGGAGACACCCACAATTTGCCAGTATTTTTAGTCCCACGTAATAAGGGGCAAGCCTAATACCGTCTCCGGGCACTCTAAAAAGTGGGTTATATGTCCAAAATGACTGAATTAATTTAATAAAATAAGCAGCTATATTATAATTTTGAAAACTAAATTGGAAACCCGTTGCCTTGCAATGAAATGTTGATGAAAGGCAACAAAATCTTACGTGCCAGCCGCTGTGGCACAGCCAATTCAAGTCCTGGACGTCTCGGACTCCTATATTGTCGTAGAGTTTCATAATTTCTCGTTCATTAGATTTGGCGTGAAGGAGTTAAAATTATCCACACAGGCTGTAATTTATGACGTTTTATAGTAACATCGTCATAGACATCTCGTATTGGATAGGACTTTTTTTTTTTTTTTTTTAATTCCGCGGCCCAAGGCCGCGGCCGCTCTAACGTCCGTTGCCGGGCGTCCCTGGTCTAGCAGAGGGTATGTCCAGTGGCGCCCGGCGTTGGATAGGACTAGAATCTCTAACAGTTTTCATATTCCAAAATTTCGTTCTATTTACCAAGAAATAGACAGGGAGACAGGACAGCAGGGAACAGTGTTACGTGTAACCACAAAATTTATAGCTATTGCATAATTTCTCTTTTTAATATAACCGGAATAGATGTTACTACGATGTTCGCTATCATTAAAAATCTAATGTTTATGAATCGCCAATGTCATTCAATAATAGATTTGCGTACTTTTTTCCGACGTTTGACGTCACCCTGTTCACACTGCCCGCCACGCCCCAATGCGTTTGACGTTCCCGGAGCTTACACTATTTCATACCGGGTGTGGGAAGAAGCGAAAATAAACGTAAACATTAGGCTGTTAGTTGAAATAAACTCATAAATTCATTATAAGTTATATTAGGCTAGGCAAATGATCACAAATTATGAGGCCTGGTAAAGGAGACGGACGTAAGAATTGTTTTTGTAGTCATTAAAAATAACATGATGAATTGTGTTTATATTTTCATATTGTTTTAGTTATCTATATAGGTATATTATGTGTAGATAAATATGTTGTGTGGTGATAATTGTAGTACAAAATTGCTTAGACTTCTTGTTCATGCAAAGTGTTTTCAAATGATTATATAGGTGAAATAGCCATTTTATTTTTTCTTATATTAGGTATCAGTAACCAATTACACGAAAACCGTTGAACACATTCGGAAGATAACTAGTCTAGTCGCAGGTTTTTGATCAAACACCGGAGGATGACAATATGTAAACTTGAATTTATCATAAACCTAAGAAATTCAGGTTTTTGATCAAAAACCTAAACTAGTTCAGGTGTATGATATAATTTAAACTCACAACCCGATCGACTGGTAGATTTGCTTGACGGGTGTAAGAAAATGGTGTTTATTAGAGAAACGATCTTGGTTATGCCTATTTCGTAAATGATTATAAAATTACTAGCATTGATTTTACAGCGAAGCGAGCGCCATCCTAAGTCTCTGGATTTTACCATAAACATGCGACATATAGCGAGAAAGATTTCTTGTATTCACACATTGATACTTTTTATCTTCCCGTGGAAATACACACTAACTCAGCGAAAAGTAAATCCATCACAGAAATTACGATTCTTTAGTATCATACGATTGTGATACGATATAAAACACATAAAGTCACGCACAAACAGCTATTTTAATATATTAACACTTTATCAAAGAAATTCTAACACAAAAAAATGATGGGAATTGCTTGATAAGAGCGCTATAAAAGCAAACGCCATAATACCATTGAAATCAAACGTTTTAAATACTTTTGTTTGTGATTTAGATTACATTGCTTTGATAACATACATTATACTGTTCGATTATTATATATAGTAGTGTGGGTGTCAGACACGTGGATCACCTGCCAACTAATGTGTTGGAGAACAAATATATAATTTCTTAGAGTGAATGTTATTCGCTCTGACGTGATACAGAACACTGTTACAGTTGCTCTATACATATAGGATGTTTTCATTTGAACTTGCTGGTATACGAATAGACGGCTTCTGAAGAAAGATAATTACGTGTGACGTAGAACGTCTAAAGACTTTTTATTGCGTGAATTGTAAATTTGTAACGAACAAAGATTATGATTCAATAACTCAATCAAGCAAACTATCATTATCTTTGCCTGATACTCAAGCCACTACTTGTACTAAAAGTTTCTGGAATTTTTGAGTTTATCGCGAACAAACACAGATAGACGCAGCTGGGGACTTTGTTTTATAAAATGTGGTGAAAGTGATGCTACTGGTAGAATAAGGGCTCGTTTAAGGAGACGCGGCGCGTCTTGCGGTGCGGTCCGCGAGGCGGGCCGCCAGAAACACAAACATACGGCAATGTTTGGAGCGTTCAAGGAGAAGTGTCTTTGCAAGCGTTTGTTTGAGTTGTAGCTGCCCAAGCGACGAGCGTCGCCGCGTCGGACGCGGCAAATGTAGCGACAGGCGACGCCGCGGAGCACGCGGCGGGTAAACCAGTGAGTTTCGCAATGGGAGAGCGCGGCGGATGAAGCGGCGGGTGACGCCGCAAAGGACGCGGCAAGGAAGGCTGGGAGAGGTGCGGGGTATGCAGTGGGAATGTCGGCGTCGTCGGTCCCAGTTTCAGGGACGGAAACTTAGCATTGCGCTCAGGAAAAAAACATTACAGCGCTATCTACTAATCCTGCTGGATAAACAGCGGACAAGTTAATATCTGCATTTCTCGCTAGATGTTTCTTTTCAAAATTTTATGAATAAATTTTATGTTCCGCTCTAGCGGTAAATAAAATACTTTTTAGGTTATAATTATCTTCAAGCAATATATCAATGATGTCGTCCATGATTACAAACAATACACACGTTTGCTCTTTGTAACTAGTCGAACAAGATTGGAAGGACGGCAATAAGCTGCGAGAGTCGCACCGGGTGTCGCACTGAACAACGCCGCATACAAAGCTGCGTCCCACACGGCGAGCGCAGCGCCGTGCGAAGCCACGCCGCTCGCGTCGCTCGACGCCCCGCGTTTTCTTACACGAGCTCCTGCATTTCTATATGTTTGAGTTTGCGCGTGACGCGACGCGGGCCGCTTTACGCGCCGCCTCACTATAAACGGTTAAATCGCTCGACGTGCCGCGCCAAGCCACGCCACACGTGAAGCTCGACGCCCCACGTCTCCTTAAACGAGCCCTAAGAATACCCTGCTTTAAGATGAGACCTGATTATAGTATTCCGTATAAGAGCTCTCAAATGTGTTTTAGGTTAGGAGGTAGCTAGCTACCATGGTCCCTCACATTACCATTTGAGGTTTCGGGATATTTACTAAACCATATAGTTACCTATTGTTTTGAGTTTCCGATATTTCGGACCTGTTACAAGCTAATGGAACTCGAAACAGTACGTCGTGGATATGTATGATTGGTCTCGTAGTTTCTTAGGAACGCTATCAAGCTGAAATTCATATCAAATACTCAAGTCTACTTACCGTCTACGTACCTGGGAGTTGTGAAAAAAATCAAACTTCTAATCTAACGCAATAAAAAATACAGCCGTTGATACTGCAAATTCTCGACACTCGCAAGGGAATCAAAACCTACTGAGTACTTCCCGTGAACTCAGAGTTTTGACATTTTTAAGAAGCATCGTCTTATGGCACAGATGAAGGAAAATTGGGAAAAAGCATACATTTTTAGGTTTCTATAAGTAGGTACTTATAAATCAGTGAATGAGTGAGAGGAGTCCTCATATTTTTAGAAGGAGTCGTGGTATTTTCAGCACCTAAACTTATTTACCAGTTATAAAACTACAAAAATTACCAAACAATCTTTTTAAAACAATCCATTATTTGGTGTTGGCTCTCCCTCCATGTATTCATGTTTAATTATGTAGAAGATTGTACTGACGTCAGCGGCCAGATATTTATAAACCGTATTGTCGTAGAACAAGGGATCCCGAGTTATAAATATTTGGGATACCATGCAGAAAATTAAAATTTAGTACACGCTTGAATTATTCGGTGTCATTGTGATGTAAACATTGTCTGTGGAGTATTTAACATGTTTGTGAAATTAGCTCGGACTGCAGAGATATGGTATGTTAACATTATGCCCTATTTTATTTGTCTACGTTATGTGCCTACGTCCAATTGCCGAGCGCTTCTGAGAAGCACTGAAAGAATTTGCAGTGGCAACATTATGCTCTGGTTGTTAGAATTTTGGCTTGATTAAAGAGTGGTTATGGATTTTCTATAGGACTTGGAACGGTAATAGACTTGCCTCTACCTACATGGGACCAACAAAGTTACTGGCAAAGTTTGGGTATACAACGCACCTCTATCCTTTCAGGGATAAGGGATATAGACGTGAATATGATATGATATCCATGACAGTATAAAAAAAATCTATAGTTAATGAATTATCATTACTCTAGATTTTTTTTTTAAATATCTGTAGTTAATGAATTATCATTACTATAGATTTTTTTTATACTGTCGATTGATGGCACTTGGTGGAATTTTCTACACATTAGACGGCATCACGGCATCATCATGCAACCGATTTTATGCAAACGAATTGATATAAATGATAGGTAGGTATTGAATGATGATGATCGTCCTCCCGTCCAGGACGTCCAGGACTTTAATTAGCTGTGCCACAATGGCTGGCACGTAAGATTTTGTTGAGTATTTCTATAGTTACTGTACAAAATATACACTTTCCACTTGTTTTTATTAGTAATAAATTCAGTGCATCGTTAAAATAGCTAGTATAGGATACTTCAACGTCCAGGAGCCAGCAGCGTAGGACCTCAGGACGATCAACATAATCAACCAATTGCAGAAATTAAAATTCTGGGAACAAGGCAATAGAAAGAACTTGTCTTGTCGAAAACCAATGACATGGCAGGAAATTAAATAAAATGTGTTGATTAGGTCACGTCATCGACATTTTCTGTGAATTCATTGGTTATCGACAAACACCTCCGATGTCAGTGCTAACTTCAAAGAAAATGAAATTGTGTGGTAGCTACAAAAGCCTTGCATTTTATATCTGCGTATGGTAACACTCCTGATAGGTACCTATCCGGTTATTGAACCTGCGAAAACGTTATTATAGTAAAAGGTTGCCAAAACTTAAAGCCCGAAGAATCAGTTTTTTTTTGCTACGAGTACTAAATATTATTGTATCTATGGAATTAGGTAACATTTTATTTTTAATCTGTCTCCGGTGAATGTTTGGCAGATTTTCAACGTTGTTTCAATGGCGGACTGATGTCTATTCTTGTATGACATTGCTCTTCGTACGAGGTTTGCGCGAGGACGAAGTGGCCATGCTCTTGGAGGTGGTATCATTGGTACCTATTACCATGGAGTATTATTTACGGACTGAAAAAAAAAAACGTAGCTTTCGGTGAGTGTTGAAATGAGTTTGAAATATAGATACGCGCGTGTTCGATATTCAAGGGCTCTACTCTTGTTTTATTTCCTGTATTTCGTTACTCTATAATAAAACGATTTACACATTTTTATTTTTAAATAAACTAGTTGCTGCCTAACGCTCCGCTTCCTTCATATCATCAAGGCAATAAATTCTTAAACTTGAGAGTTCTTTCCACCGTTTTTGTGTTGTTATATTATTATTTTAAATTCCATATTGCCTCATTTATAGGAGTGGAGCAGAAATGAGATATGTTGAAAAATGTCGCGGGCGTTCTGTAAACTTCGAAACAAAATTTTTCGGAATGCTCGGTCCAATAAATTTGATTGCAGTCTTGCATTAGAATTGCATTAGAATTTAAAAATATTGGGTCAGATCAGATATTTTTCGGGTTGTGCTGGCTGTAAATATAATTATATTATTTGAATATTCCTTAAGAAACTCATAACCCGTTTACGTCACGAAAATTAAAATTTGGTGACCACCATTAGTAAATCCCTGCTTAATTATAACATTATAACGAACGCTACATAAATTATCTGTCGGATAATAAAAAGGCACAGCTGTTGATCGTAAAGCATCTGAGATCTTCTGGAACAATGCCGAAACAAACTTCCGTCTAACTCCTAAACAAAGGGAAGGTCGGCATAATTTTGTAATAAATACCAACCTGCTGTATTACTTTGCTTAGGTTTTATAGATTATTCTGCCGGTAGCCAGAGGTACCCTTGGAGATACCCTACCTCCGACAGAGGCCGCATAGGTGGCCAACGTACCCAGGACGTCTGGCAATGGACCATTAAGCGGCCGTGGCCATAGTCGCGGATCATCCACCGAACCTTTTCCTAAGGCAGTTGGGGTCCGCTTTCCAGTCTAACTACGATTCGGCTGAACTTCGATATTTGCCGTGAAGCTTCTGCTATCTGACCTTCTCTATGGGCGATTTCGAAGTTCTGTAGTTAGATGTTAGTAGAGAGAGATCTAAAAAAACATTGTTGTAGGTACTTATATTTACAAACATTTAAAAAATTCCTCCGCATCGTCGCCGACTGGCAACGTTACTAGAAGGCTAGCAGCATTGCCTAGATAGGCGATTCTTCTTTAAACCAGAAAGGAAGCCTACTCATGAATCCCGATTTAGTTATTTCATAGCATAAATTTTCGCTTAGTTTCAGAATGGAGTATTGAAGAAATGTCTTAGCTTTAACACAAATTTTGTTGGTGCCAAAGTGGGCATTCCTTTTGTCGAGGATGTCTTTGGTATTGTCAATCACTGAATAGTAGGTACTAAAACCTATGTATAATTAGTAGTTAGATACAAAGCATTAGCAAATTCTCACGCATAACGGCATATTGTTACAACGAAGTAAGGTAGGTAGGTACCTACCTTACTTCCTACCCAGATTGATACCTATTTCATTTACTTACGTAGGTACGTAAGTAAATGAAATAGGTATCAATCTGTCTATTTTAACATTTACGTCATGTATTCATGTTCCGCTCATTAATTTTGCATTTTCTGGAACACTTAGTACTGAGAGTTGAGAATATTTAAAGTGAGGTCATTAACTGAAAATATGATAAATTTTAAATAACGAGTGAACTTTCGCCCGGACGCTTAATTAACGTTTTCCAGGGTCTTATTATGGCTTTATTTTTTTATTAGGTAGGCGACTTCAAATACTTCAGTAAGTAGCACATTATAATGATATTTTATTATTAATCGGTCTAATTTAAAAAAATCAACTTATTAAGAATATAAACATAAAGAAACAAATATAAAAACGAAATGTTGATCTTTTCGGCAGTTAGCAGGTCCGTTCGTCATCTTTCTCCTTCAATGGGAACTGTACGTACGTACCTATACATTACGTCCGTGTTTACGCAAATCGGGCTTTGATCAAGACGTGATAGCAAACATCCCACTAGTCAAACTCTATTTTGATCTTATAGTTTTTTGTTATTACAGCAGGTAAATGATGGTTGTTATGGGGAATCAGAAAGGAGCTCTGATTAAAAAATACCATTTCTACCACAGCCATGTCTGCAGCTGCATGTCTCTTAGCCGGGACCCCTTCATGGGACCTAGAGGCGAGAATCCTTGCGTCATT
Source organism: Nudaria mundana (assembly GCA_963556515.1). NCBI lineage: Eukaryota > Metazoa > Arthropoda > Insecta > Lepidoptera > Erebidae > Nudaria > Nudaria mundana. The sequence goes on from OY748299.1 coordinate 4,260,545, forward strand.
GTTTCAATGGCATAATAAGGCGCTCTTGTGCGCACGTCTCGAGAAATCCAAGCTGAGCGGTCCCGACTCGGTAAGTATCTGCACCGCATACATCGTGAGGTCACACCTCAGTGTCAACTCTGAGAGGCTTCTGGCGAAGACACGGCACTCCACACGTTGGTGGACTGCTCAAGGCGAATTCTCAAAAATAAAGCAATTTCGATGTCTCCGACTCTGGTCTTGATAGTTCAAATACAAAACCTCATACAGGTTAAAAACTGTAAATTTTTGATTTTTTGCTCGGGTACTTACTGACGGAAAAAATGTTGATCGTGATACAGTTCGCGAGGGATAAGTGGAGCTTTGCATATGTGTGAGTGGCCATGAAAAGTAGAGTAAAAGCTCTTTTTGTAGCTGTGTGCGAAGATAGGTTGAAAACGTGGACAGATTGTTAGGGAACATTTTATTCAGATAATGGTGGAGCCTTAGCGGACGCTGTATAGTAACTTGTTGGTTTTGTATTTTCAACGCATAAATTGGTTGTATTTTTTGTTTCTTACCTTAGAACTCCAAACCCGATTTCACAGAAATAACTTGGTAAGAACTTGGGTCTTGGAAATAAAATTAATGTCGGCTATACATAGTAACAAGTTAAATGTCACAATTTTTGTTTCCACATAGTTTCACGACTTCACAATGTCAGGAATTTATTAGCTAAACAGAAAGTTTTCTGACTTTAGATTCTGTTCAATAGTTTTGGGAGAAATATTCAAGTTTACACAAAACGAATGAGTCAGGGTTTAAACTTTAGATTAGTCATAAACATGTGGTTCTTCTCACATGTTTCCTTCAACGTACGAAGCTGATAATAGTGAATATAAACACGTCAGTGTTCAAAATAGTTCGTAGAATTAGACATTTTATTTTCGCTTTGTTACCCATCAAACAATGTTTTCATTGAACATTCCAATTTTAAAAGCACAACATTTATAAATACTGAGATTGAGTTATTCTTTTTGATGGTAATGCGAGCGGGATTCCAAGTCTCCGATTCGGAGAGAGAGAGTTTTATAGTAAGATATATTCTCTGGATTTTTTGAGTCGGCAATAACTAGTACTTAAAGCTTTGAACCACAGATTATTAATACTAATTAATGCTATTCATACTCTTAACTATTGTCGTTAGATAAACGTCGTAGGTACTATACTAAAAAGATTATTACGTGACTATCTATCTAAGATATAGTTGGTTGTTTTAACTATGTCTTGGATAAAGACAGCTTATGTTTCATTCTGAATTGGCAATCGACGCGTCAAAATATATTTATCTAAAGTTACCCAGTTAGGTTGAAAATCCCATCATTCCCAAAATTACATACAGTAACGCCACTGGAAATACCTTCTGTGTGTGAACCAGAGACGCCCGGCAATGGACGTTAGAGAAGCTGAGGTCTTGGGCCGCGGAATTTAAAAAAAAAACCTCAATTTTGACAGCGGACGTCATAGAGTAAGAATCCACTTACTCTATTACGTCCGCTGTCAAATTTGTACCCGCACTTGAACTTCTTGACAGCTTCTTGATGCATTATCATAAAAACGTAGGAGGTTACTCATTTCTCATTAGTTCATATTAATAGTTACTAGTTATCCCGGCGAACTTTGTATCACCTCAAATAAAAAAAAAAATATAAAAAAAATATTTTAATATTTCATGCAAATGTATGTATTATTAATTATAATTGAAAAACGCGACGGACGGACAGACAGACAAATTGTCGTATTAAATATATAGATGAAATGAAAGTCAGTATTATACCGATTTCTTACCAACAAAAGTCACGATGTAGTACAAAGAAATAATACGAGTATGTCAGCGGTAGTAAACAAACAGAATATCACTAAATGAGATTATATGATAGCTATTTGATATTCCCGGCTTCTCGTGCAATATTTTTACATATTCGAAAGTGTTTTTTACTGACTCTGTGGCGTATGTGTAATGTGAGACGTACGTGAGTGCTACCTCAGAGTTCTCGGGTTCAATACTAGGGGTGAGCCGAATATTCGTATGATTTGCAAATATTTATTTCGGAGGGGTGTATTTATAGATAAGTATAATAAGTATATTGTATAAGTTAGATAGGTATCTAATAGCTACACATAGCGAAAGGTCTCTCTAGCTAGGTGGCTGGATGCGTTGTTTTTTTTTATTTTTTATTTTTTTTTTATATTGGGTTCGCCAAATTGACGCCGCCCGCCTGGTGGTAAGTCGTGACGACGTCTAGCGATTGTGGGCCACTCTCACAGCACATAATACTATAGAGAGTGGCCCTCAACTTGACGACCTACTGATGTGCCTCTTCACGCTCCGCTTAAAGAACCCAGGATTATATGTGGGAGGAAACACGTGCACAGGCAGGGCGTTCCAGGCCACTATCGTTCGGCAGAAAAACGAACGTTTAAAACGCTCGGTTCTCGCGAACATGCTATCCACTGTGTGGCAGTGGCATCTCTGCCCGGCACGCGTTGTTCGGGATCGGATGGAAGAGGGTGGGATCAGATTGAAGAGCTCTTCAGAACACTCGCCGTGGTAAATACGGTAGAATGCGGCCCAGGAAGCTATTGTTCGGCGCTGAGCTAGCGGCTCAAGGCTTCCCGTTACCTCCGGACAATCTATAATACGGATAGCCCGTCGCTGCATAGCGTCGAGAGCGTCCAGCAGATACTTCGCGGAGCCGTCCCAGAGGTGAGAGCAGTATTCGACGCAGGGTCTAATCTGCGTCTTGTACAGCAGACACCTCTGGTCCGGTGTAAAGAAAAAAAGTGTTCAAATTGTCCTACATATATATGTCCTACATAATAGACTGCTTCGGTGGCGTGGTCGATTCCTGGTCGGGAGAAACTTTGTGTGAAGACAGATACTTTTATACCGAAGTCTGAAAACATGTACATAAGTATTTATATCAGTTTATCTAGTACTTATATCACAAGCTCTGCTTAGTTTGACACTAGATGGCGTTGTGTGAATAGTAGTTACGATCATACATCATCAACTGTGTTTAATCCACGCTTGGACTGCAGAGTATTCTATTTAGAGGTATGGCATCTATCATGGCTGTTGAAAATTTTGTTTGAATTACAGAGTGGTTCTAGATTTTGCATCGTGCCCGGTAACGGCAATAGGCTTGCCACTGTTACGTGAGAACTACATATGGGAACAACATAGTTACTAGCAAAGCGTGGGTGTGTAGTACTTCTATCATCCCCTTCGGTTATATAGGTAGGCGTGAGATATGTAAGTATATTTATTCAGATCAGATCCCCAGTATCAACAGTATCCTGTGCTTCTACTAGAATGTCAGCTATCTGTTAGTTTTAGGAAAACAAACAAACTTCCAAACATACATATTTATATGTAGCTCTAGACGTGACTAGACTCGGAAAAGTTCCAATACCCCCAGAATAACATTCAGTGTGTACTATATCTTCATTTGAAGAATTTTCCTTCTTCGTAATGAAATAAAATCTAGACAATTGGGATTTTGGATAAGTACAATATTATAGTTTTGTTTTCTGTGTAATTGGGTTAATGGAATTACTTCAACGAAAACTTAGGATTAGAAGCAGTTTTACCTTATTTTTCTTGTTCCTTTAATAACATTATAGATTGTTTGTCATTATGGTAACGCATGTCGCTAAATATTAGACATCTTAGTTTAATATTTATACTATCAATCAATCAATAAAATCAATCGTTTGTTCTTGTGGTTCCGCTGCATCTAATTAGGAATATCTTACATTCTGATTACAACTTTATAGTTAGGTATAAAGATATAGATTTTAAGATAATTTTCCCTGTCAAACATATAAAGTCAATAATATGAGTTAAAACCTAAATATCACACCAACCTATTATTTTACTCTTTTCCTCCTTGTTGAGCTGAGTTTACGAAGCTCTTTCTTAGGCGACTCGTGTATTTCGTTCGTGATCGAACTCCTCCTAAACGACTGGACCGATCTTTTTGAAATTTGGCACAGTCATAGCGACCATCACCGTGAGTGCATATATCTGAATTCATAAAGTTCGGTCCAGTTGTTTAGGAGTTCGACCCGGATCGACAAACTCAGCTCAATTATTGCAACAGCAGAATGAATTGCATACCTAGTAGATATTATAGTTGCACACACATACACTCTTTATCCCGAAGGTAGAAGAGAGGCGTTTATTGAGTCTAAATTTCGCCAGTTAGGTACTTTGTTTTTGTCGTGTTGTTCGTTCAGTACCGTTCTCGTGTTCCCCATACATTCACACCAGAGCCCCTTCCGGGTTAGTCAGAGAACTGTGTGAAATGTATGGGGAATACGAAAACGTATCTCGAGCAATTAACATAAGGAACTGGTACTAGACACTGTTCATGGCAGCGGTTTGTGTTAACAAGCTCTCATAGCGTTCCATACAACACTGACGTCCGTGTCTACCCATAGTGACGTAGATTTTTACGGCCAAAAAACCTGTAACTAACTCATATAGTTTTAATGCGTCTTGGAAGGTAAAATACACGTCAAAAATTGACACAACAACCGACTCCCAATTACCGAAATGGGACTAAATAATTGTTGATATGGAACCAAATCGAAATGGGAACACTTGTTCGTAGCTTTCATTTAAAAAAAAACTCAATATTGCCTAACCCAGTCCAAAGATATGAGGTAACTAATAGGTATATAAAACAAATATTCCAATTAGGATTCACCTCCTTTTAGAAGTCGGTTGATAAAGGTTATATTAAACCAAATTTTGTCTCAAAGATAGACAAGTCATCATGACCGGTAATTTGTTATTATTTCTTGTCAACAAGAGATGACCGCACACAATATTAATGTAGTGCCCAAAGGTATTATGTATGCAGATATGCATACAATTATTCTTTATACAAGTTTATATTACGATCTATAATTTACAGCTCTAAGGTTTCTAAGCTCATAAGCTCATCTAGATCTAGACAGCTGAAAATAAAATAAAATAAAATAAAAATTAAATAACGTTTATTATCTTTGAAATTTTTAGAAAATTATTTAGATTCGTTAAAAGTTGGTGTGACTCTACCGAGGGTTCCAAAATGCAACGAGACTGAGAAGAGCCCTCAAGAAACTCAAAATCTTAAATCTAATACAGAGTTATTTAGAAAGGAGCAATTCGTGTTACAACCAGGCAGCCTTGTCATCTAAGAAATCATTAATACTATAATAAGCTTTATGGCACAATTTACGTTTTATTAGTTTTTTAAATTTATTAACAGATAAATTTGCTATTTCGGTTGGCAATGTATTGTACATTCGAATAAAGTTCCCCGCAAAAGAATTCCTCACTTTATGAAGCCTAAATTTAGGTACAGCCAGTTTATCCTTATTTCTTAAGTTTAGATTATGATTATCACTATTTTTCACAAATTTACTTTTGTTCTTGTGGGTATACAATAAAATTTCATAAATATACTGTGAATACACTGTAAGGATGTTAATATGCTTAAACTTATCTCTTAATGACTCCCGAGACCCCATTCCATAGATAGTCCGGACAGCCCTCTTCTGCAACACAAAGATGCATTCAATATCGGCAGCGTTACCCCACACGCTGATAAACATACTTACATATTTTGAACCACACAAGTATTTGATTCGACCCGGGGATCAAACCCGAGATTCTGGAGACGCCACCGAAGCAGTTAATCAGACAGATCACGTCTATATCCTCTAATGGGAAGACTTGTATATGTTGCGCTTACATTCGCCAGTAACCTTGGTGGTCTTTCGTACGTTATATAAATAAGCCTTGGAGAGTTGTAGAGGTTGATAGGACGCCGTAAACAGTGTTAATGACCATGAAAGTTTAAGATCTAATTTGTAATAACTATATTGTAATGGATAATAAAACACCAGAGCAATAAATAGATTAATTGTTTCTGTTGCCGAACGACAGCAATGACATTGAACTTTAACCTCAATTGTGAAGTTCATTATCATCAAAAAATTATATTCTTGTACTGGCGCGGCTACTCTCTCGTTGAATTCTAATGTGTTACGTGTCCCTCTATTTCCTGTTGTTATTGTTACTTTCAGGACTCCACGGGAACCTAAAATATTTACACTTCTAGCTAATCGGAACTATTTGAATTTCGAATGTTATATTTTTTTAAACGTTGCAACTTCTTAGTAATAAAAAAAACAATTGGCGGGAAATCATTTGTCAATTGTTTTTTATCACACGTCAAATTTGCAACGTATGCAACGAAAATGGAATTAGTCGAAAAGATTTTAGAGCGATGATTTTATATGATTTTAAAAGTTCTCTCTCTTCGCAAGACTGTGCCGCTCGTCTTCAAAATGCTTTTGGGAGAGAAGCACATTGTTTGAGCACCGTGAGGCGATAGTTACCTGAATTTGAGAGAGATTTCTTTACATGACGAATTTCGTGAAGGGCTGCCTTCAACTGCCGTCAACGAAAATAATGTGGCTTGAAGAAAACCCGCGGATTACCTATGAGACAAATCGAGGACTATTGGGGATTGGTATGAGTCAAATCCAGAAAATTTTACACGAAGAATTGAAAGTTCGAAAACTTTGCTGTCGTTGGATCCCTCATGAACTGACAGCGGAGCAGAAGCGGGCTCGCGTGGAATGGTGCTCACAGATGCTACTTAAGTACGACCACGGACATCCTAATGCTGTTTATGACATTGTCACAGGAGACGAAACGTGGATTTATTGTTTTGAACCCGAAAAAAAACAGAAATCTTGTGAATGGGTGTTTGAAAATGAGAACAAGCCAACAAAAGTGAGGCAGGCGAGAAACGTTGGTAAAAAAATGATCGTGTTTTTTTTCTCAGCTACGGGTCCCGTCTGTACAATTCCACTTGAAGATCAAACGAGTGTTTATGCCGAGCGGTATTCTACCATTTGTTTACCTTTAGTTAGGTTAGTTCGCGAAAGACGACCCAAAAGCCGCGTTATCCTACATCATGACAACGCTTCTTCACACACGGCCAACAAAACAAAGTAATTTTTAGCTTCCAAAAAGTACAACTCGTCACCCATCCCGCGCATAGCCCCGACCTAGCACCTAGCACCCTGTGATTTCTGTATTTTCCCAAAAATCAAAAATTTGATGGGAGGTTTCACTTTTACCAACTCCGAAGTGGCAGTGATAGCGTTCAATCAGCACATCGAAAACATGCCTTCGGATATGTGGTCCTCCTGTTTAAAAAAATGGTTCGATCGCATGAAAAAGTATTTAAAGTTATTTAAAGGAGAGTATTTTGAAAAGCAATAAACATAATATTTTGGTTTTAACATGTTGTTTTTTTAAGTTACGCAAAATTATGTGTGACCTACGTATTAACCGGACAAAAAGTTACCTATGTTAGACAAAAATAACTCTTCTTTACGGGCTCGAAGACGGCCATTGCTAATATAAAGTACCATATAATTTTACAATATGAATCACAAAAACTACTAATAATAATAATAAAAATAAAAAAAATTGCAATATGAATCACAAAAACTATAGTCTTGGGCTGGACTCGAACCAGCGACTGATCCCTTTCCAATAGGAGCGACGGTTCCTCAACTACTGGGTAGATGGCGCTCTGGCGATGCCGTAAGTCGCGATGGATTATTCCCGTTTGCCCCACCAGGCTTTGTCCCACCAGTGGGACGAACGGGAATTCTATAAATTAATATTTTTTTATTCCCGTTGGCCCCACCATCAACTTCAGTGGGACGAACGGGAATAGAAATTAAATATTTATTTAGTTTCCCCTTTTGTCCCACTCAATGAAATGAAAAAAATTGTAATAATAAGTACTAGTAAGAAATTACACATCAAGAAATTCTGATCCATGTTCAATTCATTTTTTGGGTTGTTCCGAATTTGCTAAGGATTAGAATTATATAAAGACGATAGTGAAGATTCCAAATGGTCAATTCATATTCCCTGAACTTTAAGTGCTTGTATTTGGAATTTTACTCTGTGGTGTTAAAGTCTGGAATTGTGAAACAGGATTCAGCGCAAGTGCGCCTTTCTTACATATTCTTTTAAGGTAGAGGAAAAGAGACGCAAATAGTTATTATGAATATTCCCAGTGCACCGATGCATGACAATAGCACCGATAACATGGTGTTCATTGCAAGTGTCTTATTGGTTTATCCCTGATGCTCGCTCGCTATTTTTTTTATCCAGTTAATTTAGTGCAATTCTAACATTTGAAAAGTACTGATGTCGTGTTATAACAACTTTGCAATGTAAGTGAAATTAACTCATAAAATCTAAAAAATGTCACATGACATGAATTTCAACATCATTTTAGAGGTCTTTGACCATGCTGAGTTGATTGCAACTGATCTTGAGTCTCTGTTACCGTTCTCGATTTGACCTCGTTTAGACATTGACCTTTAGATCAGAGGTCAAAGGTCAAGTTCATTTTAGAGGTCTTTGCCCATGCTGAGTTGATTGCAGCTGGTCTTGAGTCTCTAACTATTACCGTTCTCGTTTTTTTTTGTATTATATTTTGGTGTATTCATAAAAAAAAAAATTACCATATGAATCACAAAAACTATAGTCTTCAGCTGGACTCGAACCAGCGACTGATCCCTTTCCAGGAGGAACGTTCTACTAACTGACCAAGATACCACTAGCACAAGAGATCTAATTTTGGGGTTATTCCCGTTTGTCCCACCAGGCTTTGTCCCACCAATGGGACGAACGGGAATTCTATAAATTAATTAATTTTTATTCCCGTTTGCCTCACTATCAAGTTCAGTGGGACAAACGGGAATAGAAATTAAATATTTAATTAATTTCCCCTTTTGTCCGATAGAGAGAGATGATTTGATTACCTAATTATGTTTAAAAGTATAAAAACTATTCAAAATGAGATAGTTACACGTTACACGCTCCACTGAACAAATCCATCGATGGATTTGTTTCCACTTTTTTCCACTCTAATCCATCGATGGATTTGTTTCTACTTTTTTTCCACTCTGATCCATCGATGGATTTGTTTCCACTTTTTTTCCATTCTGATCCATCGGATGTCATAAATGTGTTAGCATTGATTTGCATACCTTGTTACGAGTACATTGTAAATTGTCGTTCGTGTCTTGTGACGCTACGTCAAATACCTATTTAACACTTACTTACGTACTATTACGTAACTACGTCATTATGCTATATTGTAGGGGAACTATGTACAAAATGACATACTTGTTTCTTTTTTAATGTCGCAGCCGCTCCTACGTCCGTTGCCGGTCGTCTCTGGTACACACAGAAGGTATTTCCAGTGGCGCCCGGCGGACTTTGGCCACCTGTGTGGCCTTTCGGGGCCTTTCGGTCGGGATAAGAATCCCGCTTTGTCCGCTGGTCCTCGATTTCTCGAGACGCAAGCCTTTGGTCCCGTTCCAGCGCCTGCTTGAGCTATTGGAACAATGACACAAGGGTTCTCACTTCCAGGTCCCATGGAGGGGACCGGCTAAAATGACATACTGTAGTAAAATGAACAATGGCCATATTTAAAATTTGTCGCGCTTAAAAACAGCAACAGTAAGGTAAGGAGATTGCTAAAGTCAAGGCTAACGACCTCAGACCAAAATTAGACTAAGCATAGCAGGCGTTAATTACTTTGATAGTGAAATAAGTAAAGGATGTTATTTTTGCGAGAATGATGCAATTATTTTCAAAAGTTTGAACATCTTACTTACTTTACGTTACCATTACTTTGTCATGGATTTTCGCCAGGTAACGCCTGATTCTATCCAATAGTAAAGGATGTGTTTACAAAATATTGTATTTCTGTTACTTCCCATTAAAATTATATAAAGAAAAATGGGTATGTAATTTTGTACACAGTTCACCTACGTAAATTAGATGTAACATAAACGACCAATAAATCATTGCAGAGGCGATTCAAAATATTGAATTACATAGGTCCTAATGACACTTATTAAAAGTTAAAAAGAGTGATTATGCACGTACATTTACAGCCAGATTCGCAAAGCAATAAACCGTAGCGCCTGCGAGTAAGAATCTGACGTGAAAATCCACATTGGAAAAATGTAGAGATATGGCGCTGCAACCGTCAAAGTACTTATCTTTTTTTGTATTTCAAAGCAATGAGTTTGCTTAAACTATTCTTAAAATATTAAGAAAGACATTATAAATAGATCACAAAAACTGGTGTCATCGGCGGGACTCGAACCCACGGCTTTTCCCTAACAGGGGGAGTGCTCTGACCAACTGAGCTACGATGACCACTACCGACGACATCGAATTTTTGCTTCATATCATATTCATAATTTCTACATCGCGCTATTAAGGCCACCACTAGCCCAAGACATCTAATTTTGTGATCACATTGTGTTAATATCGCGACTTACGGCGTCTGCAGAGCGCCATCTACCGGTAGTAGAGGAACTAATTACTATTAATATCATAATTGTAACAATTAACTAAATAAATGTTCCATGTGTCCTAAGATAACAGATGGAGAGTAGATAGGATGTCAAGAATAGATAATTATACCTACCTACAAGTTGAAATACAAATAACTCACTGCTAGTCAAGCAGACTCATCAGTCACTTGACTGACAAAGGTGTTTTGGCCTAAGTCAGGAGTTGGTAATGGTAATCTCCGCCTCTTCCAAGGTCCAGCCTAACCTAGTCGTCATCTTCATCAGCCTACATCAGTTCACTGCTGGAAAGGAAATAGACCTCTCCAATGACGCGCCACCCCCTCCGATCTTGGGTCAATTTCACCCACGCTGACCGATTCGCGGTCTCCATTTCAGTAACTGTTTTGTGAAGTGGCAATGGGTCGGTCAAATCTGTCGCAGAACAGAACCGACAACCGCTGGATTTGATTTAGAAGTCTAGCCTAGTGTATATACATATTTATTTATTTATTACACAATACAGTGCTTATTCTTATGGTTCCCACCAATGCCTACCTTTATGGTTATTTTAAATTCTATTCTTACTACTTGTTCATCCAAAGGTTGCCTGTAAGAAGTCACTTTTTAGTGATAGGGCCGCCATTTGTACATATATATATTATATATGTTTGATTGGTGTACAATTTAGTTTTTTTCTATTCTATTTTATTCTATACAGATTACAATTGGGTTAATGCAGAAATAAAATTATAAGGTTTTAAGTCTGAATTGCAATTCAAAAATTTTACAAACTCTTAGTTATATAATAAATAAGTTATCTAATCGTTACCTATCTAACCGCTTAACAATCTCCCGAGCTTAATTAACAGAGTTGGGGGTGTGGAATAGAAGACATCTTTGAGTGTTTTAATATATATTGTAATTTTAGAAGCATTTTTTATTAATTTTAGAAGAATTTATTGATATTTATATCTAGATCTACAGGTCAAAGGCACTATTTGCGACCCTCTATTTCTCCCAAAACTTAAAGGGAAGATTTACAAGACTGTCGTCAGACCTGCCGTCCTGTATGGACTGTCATGTTTGGCCTTAAAAGCGATGGATGAAAGACAACTGCATGTATCGGAGATGCGAATGTTAAGATGGATGTGTGGTGTGACAAGAATAGATAGGGTATTAGAGGAAGTTTGAAAGTTGCACCAGTGAACGAAAAGTTGAGAAGCGAGCGGCTGTCATGGTATGGACATGTTATGAGAAGAGAAGAAAGCAATGTCGTAAGAAAGGTGCAAAGTATGACTGTAGAGGGTTTATGAAGTAGAGGTAGGCCAAAGAAAAGATGGATGGAATGTGTGAAAGAGGACATGACATGGAGAGGAGTGATGAGTGAGTGAGTGAAGAGATGACGTCTGACAGGGATGTGTGGAGGAGAAAGACTTGTTGCGCCGACCCCAAATAATTGGGATAAGGGCAGGTAGATGATGATGATCTAGATCTACGTTGTTCTTTGCCAGATCGTTATACTGACGAGCCATCCTGACCAGGGGATTATAGTAAGATATATTGTTTTTATGAAGAGGGGCTCGTGGTCTAGTGGTAACCGACGATGTTAACACATTGCAAAGGTTAAGCAACATCGACTCAGACCGGTCTTAGGATGGGTGACCATCTCTTAAGACATTGAGAGAGTAGAGAGTTAAGCCGTCGGTCTCGGTTGTCATACACACGTCTATAAAATACGTAAGAATTTTTTTTGATAGTCCGAGACGCCCAGTACTCTAATTGGCTGTACCATAGCAGCTGGCACGTAAGATTGTGTTGCCTTTCACCAAGATTTTCAAGGCAAAATTACAATATAGCTGCTACCTTTTTATTAAATTAATTCGACCATTTTGGCATAACCCACTATAAATGTGCCCGGTGATGGCAATAGGCTTGCGGCGGCTTGCCCCCCATTACGTGGGACTAAAAATACAGGCAAATTGTGGGTGCGTAATGCACCTCTGCCTACCCCTTCGGGGATATAAGACGTGATGTTTGTGTGTGTTTGTGTGAGAGTGCAAATAGATGAAATTGAAGGTGTTCAAAGAAACCTTTGAACACCTTCAATTTCATCTATATGCACTCTAAATAATTCACGACTCTTTCACATACTCGTATAACTTGGTTGAACAACTTCATTAAAACTAAGAACCTACTGACATATTTATAGGACCCCATATCACTGCCAATTAAGACCCCTACAAACAACAATGCCGCAGAAACTTGCACAAATTCACCGAAAAACAATCCAGTTGTGACCAGCTAATGAGGTATACTGTGATTGGTTTTCTGTTACGATGAATAACAAGTTGCCAACTCGCGGCAAATAGGTACCGTGCGGCAAAAGCCAGTTACTGCCTGTGTAGGAACCATAAAATAATTCTTTAACATGAATATACCTACCAACAAATTTGTGTTGTATTACTTTATTATACTTAGAAAGATAGTGAAGAGTTCTAAGGGACCAATCAACATCCCAATCCTCGCCTGCAGTGCAACTGGATTAAAATATCAGGTTTAAATAAAAAATACACGTCAAAAATTGAGACAGCAACCGACGACGTCGGAAATTGAAATGGGACCATTTGGGAAATAGCAGCTTCCAACCTTCCAATTCCAATCCAAAATTCGCAATCGGTTCACTCAGTCCGAAAATTAGGAATAATTAGGTCTGACATTGTAGATACGACTTTATATAGCTTTAATCACCGGGATTTTAGGTATGTTCGTTTTATGATAATTGTGACATCCAAAATAATATTGACATTTTTAATGAATGAAATACCAAAATTGCTATTTATAACTTAACTAGGTATGCAATGCATGCTACTAATTGCAAATGTTGAGCGGCGCAAATTTTCTAATTTTTTTTATGCTCTATTTTCATGATTTCAGAGATATGCACTCCCTGGTATGATGTCGACCAGTATGCCAAATTTGGTCAAAATCGGTCGAGCCGTTTCGGAGGAGTTGGCACACAAACGATTTACACTTGTCGCCTAAGATCGAGCTCCGCTTCGCTCCGCTCAGTTAAAAATAGGACAGTCGAATTGAGAACCTCCTTTAATGGAAGTCGGTTGAAACTCACTATATGTATGTAGGTACTCGTATATTCCTTTTGAAAGTGTTTTATTGCAATCCAAAGAGATCGGAAATGTCAAGACTAGGCGAAATGTCGGTGTAATTACTTCATATTTATTTATTTTATTTATTTATTTCATCAAGAACTACATCTATCTTTACAGGCATAACCCAATACGGTAGTATAGTGACAGCATTAGATATTATATTTAAATTAAAAACTAACCTATTTGTAACAAATTACATACATTGTGACTCTCGTGAACTCACTCAGTGAACAACCAAAGATATCAATCTCCACAGCCACTAGATTGAGAGTGCGAAACGCCCGAGACAGCGGCGCCTCCCCCAGCAGGTTGGTACGTGCCCTAGGTATTTATATCGACCCCTTAGGGGATATACACGAGAAGGGTTACCTAATGCTATTAACTTCATGAGTAACTACGTGCGAGCATTGCGTCTTAATATACCGACGATCCATAGGTACGTATTGGGTACGTACGACTATTCAGTATCAATAATTGATACTGATTCTAATACCTGGACCTTTAGTCAATCAACATAATATTCGACTTTTAACTAATGAAATTTAAAAAATCTATTAAATTGATCATGTGGCGGGATATTTTCGGCTATCTAATTGGTTAAATATCGACCCAGTCACATAATAATAGTACAATATTTTTTTTTTTTTTAATCCACCACTCTAACGTCCGTTGCCGGGCGTCTCTGGTTATAAGCAGGTATTTCCAGTAGCGCCCGGCGGACTTTGACCACCTCTGTGGTCTCTGCGGGGATTTGGTCGGGATGAGAATCCCGCGTCGTTGGGGTAGGGTTTTATCCCGCGTCAGTGAGTGAATCCCCTTCTAGCCTGCTTCTGTAAGGACGGCGGGTGGCGATCCCGCCGTCCTCAGGCCCCGATCTACATATTTTTTTGCGAATCTGGCAGTACATGTAAATATAGAAGCAATGATTGACGTTTGTAAGAGCCATTTAATGCAAATAAAAAATAAATACAAATAGTAGAGATGGTATAACATGTTAAAAGTTCATGATAGACGATATTTAGCACAAATATTATGATAATAAAATTTTTCCTCATTTTAATTGGCCTCGTTATCATAGCTGCATGGGGATAAACCAGACTGATTGTTTTGGTTACACTATGGTGTCTGTGATACGATAATACCTAAGTTGGTCTAGTACCTAATCACAGAATCTTATTACTTATTACGAGTATCATCATCATTGAATACTATCCTTGGTGGCGCAGTGGTATGAGTATGCGACTGCCGTCCCTGAGGCCCCAGGTTCGATTCTGGATAGAATCAAATTATTTGTTAATAATAATGTTTGTTTCGGAGTTTGGGTGTCTTCTATGTATATTATGTATGTATTTAGAAATATATAAGTATGTTTATCAGTCATCTAGATCCCATAACACAAGCTTATATTAGCTTAATTTGGGCTAGATAACATTGTGTGAGAAAGTTGAAACATATATATATATATATTTAATATAAAAAATAAATAAATTAAGTTTTGTAACGGCAACTATACCTACGGCAACTAATTAGTCCGAGACGCCCAGGACTTAAATTGGCTCTGTCATAGGTCATAACGGCTGGCACGAACATTTCATCGCAAGGCAACGGGTACAATTATTTTTCAAAATTACAATATAGCTGCTACTTTTTATTAAATTCATTATATGTGTGCCCGGTGACGGCAGTAGGCGTGACCCCTATTACGTGGGACTAAAAATACTGGCAAATTGTGGGTGTGTAATGCACCTCTGCCTACCCCTTCGAGGATATAGGCGTGATATGTGTGTGTGTGTTACGGCAACAGGCTTGTCACCTATTACGTGGGACCTCAGAGCAACTATATCAATAATAGAGCGCTGATTACCGGCCTGAACTACTTATAACCACTCTGCACGTCAGAACAGTCAAACAGTCGAGGATGACGTAACGTAACTACAGATTCCCAGTTTCAGTTGTTGTGTGGCAAAAATGGAACTAATTATTGTTTGTAGTTATTGTTCTGAGATCTTTGTTTTTGACGTGTTTCAATGTAATGTGGCGCTCCTAGTGAGGCCTAGTGGAATGCAAACATATACTGGGCAACCTGTATCAGAGGTGCTTAGTAGTCGCTACGATGATTCATCTGAGCGCGGGACCAACATAATTACTGGCACTTTGGGCATATAGGCGACGTATGTATGTTATAGTCAAGGTAAATTGTAAGTACATAATTGAGCTGTAGCGAGCCGAAGGCGAACGAAGCTCCTATTACTACACTCGAGGGTTTTCACTTGACCGCATACTCCTCCTGAACGGCTGAACCGATCTTCCTCAAACTTTGCATGGTGGCAGTGACCATGCTCGTGAGTGCATATCTAATCTGAAATCAGAAACATCGAAGTGACCACGGAGGAATAATCACCGAAAAACGTGTTAAAAAAAAATTATAAAAAAATCGGTTGTCTGTATATCGGTTTACTGACGATAGTTGAACGTGACAACCAGATGTCGAACGCTGCCGAACGCGGAAGCCGATTGTGCCTCTTTGTCGCTCATTCCGCGCTCTCGCTTGCACTTCAAGCCTTAAATGGAACGCCTCATTTTTTCGTGCGTGCAGCCGGCTCCATCGAATTATAAGACGTTGTCACGTCAAAAAAAAATTAAAAAAAAATTCATAACCGCGCGCGGTAGAAAGTCTCGCTCCAGCTCAATTTTGCACCGTGACCCGACGTGCACACCTAGTTACAGTTAATTTTCATTTGTTGCCTTGATTGAGTGACGTCCTGGGATAACATTATGTCATCTAAAAGGTTATCTTATCAACGTCATCTAAAACATCTCTGATTACGCAGATTCGCTGTTAGTATGCAAACTGTCTCGGCAAAAAAAGATCGTTCGTATCTAGATAATTAACTACGTAGTACTGAAAGGACGTAATGGTACAGACATTTTTATTTACTTAGATATCCCACGCCGCCAGGACGCCCAGCGCCACTGGACCCCAGGATATTTTTTTTCATCTCTCTCAGATGAAAAAAATACTTTTAAGTGGGTCATTGCTTACCTGATATGCGAATGAAAAGTAAAAGAAATATCAGCGCATCTTGAGACGATTGCCAAAATTTATACAACCACAGTTCGATTAAGTCAATACAATATTCTGGTTTTTAAAATGGTCATAAACAAGAAAGAGTTGAGTTACAATAAAATAAAATATAAATACCACAAACAATACAACACTAATTATTGTTTGTGGTATTTATTTACGTATTTAAATGTATAAAAAAGTTAATATAATTATTTGATACTGACTAAACCGCACGCCGCCGCGCCGCCGCCGTAACGCGTCAAATCAAAAAAAATACTCTATGGCGCTTCAAAAAAATATGTGCGTAAAAAAATAACTGAAGAAATTTAAAACCTGAAGACTATTTTGTATGGAAAAGTATAACTAATGACAAGGTGGTAGGTATGATCAAAAGATTACGTCCTAAAACTGTGTGAATGTAAAAACAAAAAAAATAAATAATGGCGGGTAGTACATTACTTGGTACGTGAATAATCTCTATTAATATATTTTTCTCTGAATTTATTTGCTTTCCTCGTATTCGAAATGAAAAGTAGAGTGTGTAGGGTGAAAACAGCCATTTCAGCCTCAGACTATTGGCTCGAACGTAGTGAGAGCGCCAAAATATCTCGTCAGAAATGGAAGGCTTTCATCCCTTGCTAACCAATCTATTATTCTTTTAGTTGTGGTTTCTTTACACCAAAAACAGTAAAACATGAAAAAAGCTGACAAAATAATTGTGGTCTCGATAATATTACGAGCGAGAAAAGTATAAACGTAGTTGCAGCAGCTGTATTTTGCGTGACGGTAGACCAAAAAACGTAAATTGATGCGTTTCATATAATTTTGACGTTATTCGTTTGTGTGATAGCCAATTGTGTTAAATGAACTGTCATTGGTTTCATTACTATGTCCAATTAAGTATGTAAATGTAATTAAGTATCTAGATCAAGTTTTATTCAAATAACCAGATAGTTTTTACCGCTACGTTTTGATAACCTTATTTGTTAAAATATTTGCACTATACAGAGAGAATAACTACACAAGTCATGCCCTTATACAATAAGGCGAGTTTCTTATCAAGTAATGAAACCGTAGTACAAACAATGGGGTTATTGTGATGTGCTAGATTACACTTTAGGATAGCCTAATGCCCTATTGTACTTTATAACATTAACGAGTTGATTCACGTACTACCTATATCCGTTCGGTCACATGGCGTACCAAGTTTGGTAACTAAGTGCGTTTGCGCTGTAGCCGATCCGTCAGGGAGTAGGTTACGCACAATACGCACTGCGTCCTTCTATTCCGTCATCCGATTTGTTTGATGCTTTTTTGACGCTCTTGAGTCTGATTCGGATCACATGATCACATGTCACGGGTTAAATATTTGTAGAATCTCTTTCCTACAAACATTGAAAAGAGGTCTAATATTTACCTGCCTACATGTAGCATGATATAAATATGTTGTATCAGTTTATCTATCAGGTACGCATAGCACTTGCTCTGATTAGTTTGAGAATGTTGTTTAATAAAACCCTATTTATTACATGCCCTATATATAACATGGGGTGGATGCCAAATAAGGTTTTCTTGATAATCTTCGAGCCCCAAGCTAACCTCTGCAAGTAGTGTACCTGCAAATCAAGGTACGACCTCCTATTTACATGAGACCAGTACAATATGGGTGCATTATGCCTCTATAGAAAGGATGTATGAAAGAAGATTGACGAAACAGATACGT
The DNA here is from genome assembly GCA_963556515.1 of Nudaria mundana. Lineage (NCBI taxonomy): Eukaryota > Metazoa > Arthropoda > Insecta > Lepidoptera > Erebidae > Nudaria > Nudaria mundana. Next base: position 4,278,927 of record OY748299.1, read on the forward strand.
TTCATGCGTGAATAGACAGGCAGGTAAGGAGAGCCGGAGAGCGTGCATGAAGATAGTTATGTAAGTGGAAGAAGCGAAAGAAGTATGCCAGCATCGTAGCAAGTGGAATTCCATAGTCTCTGCCTACCCCATGGGAAAGAGGCGTGGCAATATGTATGTAAGTATTATCCCTGTGCCTATCGCTTCTGAAAAACAGTCGTGGACTGTGGCAGAATAAACTGGACCGCAAATAATTAATTCCGGTCCAGTTTATTTAAGAGAGATGCGTGCCCCCTACTATAGGGCAGCTCGAAGGACTTTGATAACTAATGTATTCACAGAAAATTAAAAAAAAAAGTGTCTTTGACCGACTTAAAAAAAGGAGGAGGTTCTCAATTCGACTGTATGTTTTTTATTTTGTTTGTAACCTTGTAACTTTGGACTACGTAAACCAATTTTGGATTTTTTTTTATTGAAAGCTATAGTGTGGTACCATTTTTTTTATTGAAAGCTATAGTGTGGTACCATTTTTTTTATTGAAAGCTATAGTGTGGTACCATTTTTTTATTGAAAGCTATAGTGTGGTACCATTTTTTTTATTGAAAGCTATAGTGTGGTACCATTTTTTTTATTGAAAGCTATAGTGTGGTACCATTTTTTTTATTGAAAGCTATAGTGTGGTACCATTTCAATTTGGTCATTCCGACAATTATTTGGTACCGTTTAGATAATTCAACGTCAAGTCTAAAGTCAACACTGCCACTCCTGGGCCTGAGCTGCTTCCTTGCTTGCAGTTCAGTAGGCAGGTGCATAGCACTGATTTAAAAAAAAACGGCTATTTGATATTATTTCTTAGCAATAGTATGCACTTTCTACAGGCATGTAATAATCAACATGTCTGACGTGCATAGTAGGTAGGTTAATGCCTATAGGGTAACTTGGTGGTTCTGTTCATCACAATTACGATGCGAATTGAATATGGATGACAAACGCAATGTGCTACACTAAGGCTTTTCGAAAATACAATAACATTTTCGAACGCATATAATTAGAATATTTTAACAATTTCGTGCGTGGAGTATTTAAATTACAGTATTTTTATTTGGAGTATTGATGTACAAATATAAAAAAGTAATAGTAGCTGACCTTGAACCCAAGTTTTGATAATTTACAATACAAAACAATAAAAAACACGTAAAAAATTGACAGAACAACCGACTTCAAATTATCGGAATGGGACTTGAAATGGGATTGGTTCCTAAGCTACCAAAGGGCGTTTTCACATTGCACGATATCGTGACGATATCGTCCATAATATCGTAATTTACCTTCTTACCTCTAAAGTAAGGTTACCATTGCTACTTACGATACCGTCACGATATTATAGACGATATTGTTTGTCGTTATCGTGCAATGTGTTAGTCCCACCTTTTTTTTTTCTATTTTTTTTTAAGCCGCAGCCATAGGCCGTGGCCGCACCTACTTCCTTTGCCTAGCGCCTCTGGCAAGCACTAAAAGAACTTTCCAGTGGTGCCCGGCGGATTTAGTCCCACCTGCTTATAGATAAATATCTGGTTAAGTGCAGTCGGATTTTTTATTATTTATTTTTATTTACAGCTTTTTAGTTTTAACTAAGTACCCAGTGACACTCAGGAGAAAAATACCTTTCATGTGAGACCCCATTAGTCGAAATTCATCTTGCCGTTAGGCCTGTAGAGGGGAACAAAGTACATACAACATACAAACATACATACGCGCGAAACACATAACCTTCAATGACGCAGTCGGGTAAAAACTTATATTCGGTTCCCCCCAGTTGAAAAATATGAGGTAACAAACATTTAAAAAATTCAATCGAGTTTATATCGTCCTTCTTTTTATGAAGTAGGTTAACAATATACAATTGGAGATCCAGAGCACCTTTGCATGTCTAAATGTTTCTTGATTTCTTCTGTAAAAAAAAGACGGTACTATCGGCCAAGCTGACTTCAAGACCCATAAATAATGAAATCTATGGACGATTGATAGACTCAAAAGTCCTCACTCCCTATTGGATACCTACCTACACATGGAATTAAAAAGTTAGGTAGGTACTGATAAAAATGGGACACAAAATATATTCCTTCCTACGGATTCAGGTGTGGTAGATATATGTATATATATCTCTGATTTCGTGTTACCACTAATGAGTAAATAATCAGTAAATACATCGGTGGAAGTGTGACAAACACAAAATACCCATCTAACTCCTTGTTACGTGGAATCAAAAAAGTTACTGGTGAAAAGTGGACGCAAAATATATTTCATTCCACCCTTTCGGGTATTCCAGTGTGACATGTATGTCTCTGATGTTGTCTGTACTTTACATGAATAAATAAATCGGCGGAAGTTTAACAAACACATAAATATTATACTTACCTCACTCCCTATTAACGTTGAATCAAAAAAGTTTCTGGAGAAAAGTGGACGCAAAATGTATTCCTTCCTTGCCTTTCGGGGATTGGTACTTTGGTACAGGTGTGGTACTCATATGTTAGTATAATGTTCATTGGTCTACAGTATCTGATACAGGGTGGCTTCTGCAAGGTTAGAAAGTAATTAAGGTGAGTGAAAAGACCTACAGTTTACTTGTTAAACACCGTTATTCAACTTTAATAGCAATTGTAATGACTTTTCGTATCAAATCTACTATGAGGTCAACCTTTACTTAAATATAGATCGCTTGGACTGTAGGTGTGTCTGTTACATGAGACTTATAGAAGCTACGCTCTGGGAAGGATACGCCCCACACACCCCCACCCCCGACGCTGGAAACTTTGGTCTTTGGCCATCTTATGCATCCTCTGTCAACTTTTGCCAGCCCTGAATATTTTAAGGACGGAGGGAATATCGTGACGATATCGTAAATGTTCAAAGTTAGTACATATTAGGTTTGCATCTGCACGATATTATGGACGATATCGTCACGATATCGCGTGTCATTATCGTGCAATGTGAAAACGCCAATTCATTTATACTACCTATACTTTACAATAATATAGCAATCTACAATTCTACATCATAATAATACATAATGCCACTTGTTATCTCGGTAATGTTTTGGTAATGGTAACGTAAAAACTACTCCACTGAGGCAGAGCCGCCGTAATAGGCTAGTATCTTTATAATTACGGTGTAAATCGACCTTTGGAAAGATACTCTGCAAATTTCTTGGTCAAACCTATACTACAGTCACGCAAAGCACAATGTGACTTTGTACATTGACTACTTAGCACTTAGGAAATGACCTACAACTTAAGCTCTATAATCCCGAAGACTGCCTAGGTGGTGCAGTGGCATACCACATGCGACTGACGCGCCTAAGGACCCGGAATCGTATATATATTTAGTAAGTATGTATTTAGAAATACGAAGTATGTTTTGATGGGAAACTCGACAGAAAACCCTTTACAAATCAGTACCAGTATTTGTAGGCTGAATTCGCTGCGGGGTTCTCTCATCGCTCATGGGGTAGGCTCGTGCCCAGCAGTGAGGGGGTCAAATAGGCTGAGATGATGATGATAAGAATCCCGAAGTTGTGACCCCTTGAGAAGAAGAGAATAAGAAGAGAAATAATGGCATCATTTACTAGACGAGTCATTATAATCGTAATATATTTAGTATAAGTAAAACAAAGTCAGCCATTCCGTATGTATGCTCTAAATCTTTAAAACTACGCAACGGATTTTGATGCAGTTTCCACCAATCGAGTGGTTTTCAGAGTGTTTCTCGCGGAAGGTTTTTAGTACCTATATAATTTTTCAAGCGGGCGAAGCCTCGGGCTTCCGCTTGTATAATCAAGCCCGTTTCACGGAATTTGGTCGTACGCCTTCTATTAAAACGTTTAACCTTCCCTCCTCCACAATATGTGGTAGTTAATAAGGCTATATCGAATATGAGAACTCTGGGAAACCTTTTCATAAGCCCAAAGCCGTTACAAGCTCATTCATTCGCAACGTACTACATTCACAACATGAGCCGACATGAGGTCAATGGCAGAATCATTGACGTCATATTATTTTTTCGGTAAACAATGGCGTCCATATTGTTGACCGTGTTCGTAATTTCAATTGTTTTTTTTTTCTGTAAAACTAGACACCTCTCTACTTGTAACGGGTACAAAGGGATCCACTTGGTCTAGTGGTAACCGAATATGTTAAGACATTGCAAATGTTAAGCAACATCTAGTCAGGCCAGTCTTAGGATGGGTGACCATTTCCTAAGACATATTGAGACCCCTTCGTGTCTCGGAGAACACGTTATCGGACCCGATTGTGATACAAACATCTATGGCAGTCGTTAGGGGTAGTTGGAGCCCTAAAACAAAAATCCAACCGGTCCAACTACAGAACTTCGATATCGCCCATGGGTTGTGGAGGTCAGATGGCAGTCGCTCCACGAAACATATCGAAGTTCAGCCGAATCGCAGTAAGACTGCAAAGCCGACCCCAACTGCTCGGTGGATGATGATCAAAAAAGACGAACGCATGTTCGTTTGACAATGAATTAATAAACAGTTATTCGCTATAAAAGGTTACAAAAATTAGTTCTGTAGTTAAAATTAGAACCACAGACACGAATGGAACTAATGATTGTACAAAAGTTTGTAAGACTACAAAAGTATTGTTAAAATAATTACAAGTACTAATAAAACATCTGTTGTTTCTCAAGAAACAACTGATATTGATTTGGGAAGTGAACTCAACCTTGAGTATATGTAAGAAACAAGTACAAATTTATGTTTTATTACTCTAACTAGTACGAGTATGGACGTATAGTGACTTGTACTTACTACCTATTAAATGTTCGGTGGTATAGTCCGAATGGTCTTACTACAGAACTTCGATGTCGTCAATAGGTTATGGAAGACAGTTTATGGAAAATATCGAAGTTCAGCCGACTCAAAAGACAGTTTTTATTTCACAGTCGTGTAGGACTTAAGATAAGAAACCGCAAACTTAGGTCGCAAATTGGAAATGTTAGTGTGAAAATGTGCAGTGACGAACATTTTACCTAACAGTTAACCTCGAAAGTACACTGTGAGCTAGAGTACTCTACTAACAGCACAGTGTGAAGGTAGGTTTCCTTTATTTATAGTGTGCTTTTAAGTTAGGCTTCTTTAGTCAGCAGCTGTGTTCTTCTGCGAGCAATTTGTGCTCGCGGCCGAGAGGGTGAGGGAGAGTTCCCTCCCCGCGGAGTTCCGAAGTCATTGGCGAGGGTGCCGCAGAAATATCTACACTCAAGACTATCGACCTCCATGATCGGGGCCCGAGGAAGGCGGGATAGTCACCCGCCGTCCTTACAGAAGCCGGCTAGAAGGGTCGTGTTCAACCAGATTCACTCACGGAGGGGTATAAAATCCTACCCCAAGGACCCAGGATTCTCATCCCAAATAAACTCCCGAAGAGGCCACCCAGATGTCCAAAGTCCGCCGGGCGCCATTGGAAATATCTCCTGGTGCGTATCAGAGACGCCCGCAGCAATGGCCATAGGAGCGGCGGAATTAAAAAAAAAGAAATTGCGAAATATGAAAATATAGGTACTTATTGGTAATTAGGTGCTTCTGTTTTGTTTATCACAAATCGTCATGGATATCTTTTTCACGTGTCTATCAAATATTCAAAGTCAAATTATATTCATGTAGAATAAAATAGAATACTCGTAGAATAGAATAAAACTTTATTTGTACACCAATACAACATATATAACAAAATATTTAAGTTAAACATGTACAAATGGCGGCCTTATCACTAAAAACTGATTTCTTACAGGCAACCTTTGGATGGACAAGTAGAAAGAATAGAATTTAAAATAACCATAAGGGTAGGCATTGGTGGAGAGAGAAAAGCAGCTTGTAGGTCAGAAAGTAGGTACCTACCTACCTAACATTTGTAAATCGATGTTCATCGATTCTAAATTTAATGCCAGATTCGCAAGGGAATAGGTAGAGCCTGCGTGAAAAGGAACTGGCAATAAAAAATTACAACCACTGTTTTGAACTTTATCCAACAAGAGGCTGCAAATACCTACCACTTGCGTTTGTCAATTAATATAGCAGTGAGTTTGCTTAACTATTCTTAAAATATTAAGAAATAAATTATAAAAAAAATATGAATCAATCACAAAAACTGATGTCATCGGTAGGACTCGAACCCACGGCCTTTCCCTAACAGCTTAAGCTGATAGAGGGCCTAGTTTATGCACTGAGAGGGCACTGAACTGGGCTGGCAGCGGGTGGCCGTCCCTACCACATTTATTTTGTTTCTTTTCTTTTTATTGTTTTAATCTATGTGCCTCGCCTTTTTTCTTTCTTCTTTCTAACGGGGGAATGCTCTGACCACTGAGCTACTAATGACTCAGTGGTCAGAGCATTCCCCCTGGCCAATTTCTTTCTTAATATTTTAACTATTAAGTAACTATTACACACTACAAATATATGAAAATATCTTCTTCTTTTCCCTGACCCTAGTCCCATTTCAATCGGGGTCGGCCCTCCTCGTACTTCTACGCCACAGCACCCTATTCTGTGTTGTCGTTGATTCCACACTCACTGCCTTTAGGTCCTTCTGGATGGTGCTCTGCCAGGCTGCCGGCTGTCCTCGGCTTCTCTTCCCCTCCCCTATCTCCGATACAGATCTGGTCATATGATCATCACTGCGTCTCATAACATCCACCACCGCAAGCGGTTTTCCCTCAGTTTGTCCTGTATAACGGCCACCTTGAATTATATGAAAATATATGTTACTGAAATAAGTATTTCATTCAGAGCAAATAATATTGAACAAACATGAGTTATTACGTAATTTATTATTTCCTTTACGTATTAGCGTGACTGAATTAGGTGACTTAAAATAGGAGCACGAGGTTATAGTTTAGTTGTGTGATTTACTTGGACAAATTGAAACAGCTACAGGAATTAGTAATAATAAAAAATAAATAGGTATGCTATAGCTGTTCTCTTTGAGACAGTCTTGATAATGCCTCGTTTAGAGGTGAAACAATTGTCGACGTTTTATTGTCTTTTATTTTTGCGAAAATAATGCTATTATATTTTGAAAAGCTTTAACATCTTACTTACCATTACTTTGTTATGGATTTTCGCCAGGTAACGCCTGTTTCCATCCAATATTTAAATAGGTATGTTTTCATCAACATCATCTAGTCTCAAACTAAGCAAAACTGGTGCTGGTAAATTTCCAATTAGCCAAAGTGACGTCGCCCGCCTAATGGAAAGCCGAGACGACGTTAATACATACATAATATACTTAAAATTCATAGAAAAGCACCAAAACATAAACAAATATTTGATTAGGACCATACTGTGTTCCCGGGTAGTATCCCGGAATATGTGTCGTAGAGTCGTAATTGCTCGAAGGTACTACGTTCAACACCAGTCATCTATGCCTATCTGCAGATAGCATGTTTGTAACATTCGTTCGGGCTATTGGAATTTAGGTTCCGATTACAGAATGGTTATCGATTTGCTAATGTCAGAATGGTACTAGGGAATAGTAATAAGCTTGTCCCGTTTTAGTTAGAGCTTGCTAACTGATGTTTGGGGCTCTACGGGCATCAGTTATCAAGCACATTCTTTTTCTTGGTTGGTATAGTCCCACCTTCCATGTCTCCGTTAAATGCTGGCGGTGTTGGAACCGCTTAGCCTTGATTCCTCGAGACGCGGGCCTGTGGTCCTGCTCCAGCGCCATTGAAACAATGAAGCAACGACTCTGCCATGATGCCGCTAGGGAGATCGTTCGGTACCCCCTTATTATCATGATGGCCAAGGTTATCAACGGTCTATTCAAAATTGACACGTTGTCGGCTGTAAGTCTCGCTGTCTATACGGGAACCCCGTATAAGGTCATGCTCTGTACGATCCCCAGGTATAGCAAGAACATAATATGTAAGTAACTGCGTAAAATTTCGTCAACACGTTCTTCCCACGACGGTCAAGGTCACCCGTACATGAATACCCAATTACTCTGTTTGGGGAGCGAACAGAATATATAAATAACATACTACCAACAACTTCCGTTCAAATTATTCGTTCCCGCTCTGTGTTTTACAATGAAATTATAATAATTGGGTCGAATTGAGTGAATAGTAGTTATTTATTTATGCAAGTCATATTTTTCAATGTTCCTGACGTTCAAAATTGTCGATAAGAGGTCCTATCGACATCTTCTGGGTCCAAGACTTCACCTGCACACGATGAAACTCGCTTAGTTGCATCCTATTACATAGGACCAACAGTAACTAACGAAACCGATCTTGAGTTTGAATTACATTCTAACAGAAATCTTGTATGAATTGATGTAGTCTCTTGACATCAAATGAGTACTCGTGGTAGCTCCCTGCCCTAAAAATCTTCCTAGTGCTATCCCGAGGCGCTCGGCAATAGATGTGCAGAAGAGGTTGCAGCGGCCTTGGAAGTCGGGCCACGGATTAAAAAAAAAGAAACTTAAAATTTTAAGAATTTTATAAAAATAATGTGGTTGATTTTCAAAGTAATGCTTCCAGTCGGTTCTGTTATCAAAACTGAGTCTATTTTTTTTTTTTAAACGGTGGCTGGTATTTTCACGTTGTATATGTGTATAAAACAAAGTCGGGTAAACAAATGAATATTGCAATATGTTTACAATAAGAAAACTAAAAATATTTACATTACAAAATTTCGTTTTTTTTTTATATTTGGTTCGCCAAATTGACGCCGCCCGCCTGGTGGTAAGTCGTGACGACGTCTAGCGATTGTGGACCACTATCACAGCACACAATACTATTGAGAGTGGCCCTCAACTTGACAACCTACTGATGTGCCTCTTCACGCTCCGCTTAAAGAACCCAGGATTATATGTGGGATGAAACATGTGCACAGGCAGGGCGTTCCAGGCCACTATCGTTCGGCAGAGAAACGAACGTTTAAAACGCTCGGTTCTCGCGAACATGCTATCCACTGTGTGGGAGTGGCATCTCTGCCCGGCATGCGTTGTTCGGGATCGGAAGGAAGAGGGTGGGATCAGATTGAAGAGCTCTTCAGAACACTCGCCGTGGTAAATACGGTAGAATGCGGCCAAGGAAGCTATTTTTCGGCGCTGAGCTAGCGGCTCAAGGCTTCCTGTTACCTCCGGACAATCTATAATACGGATAGCCCGTAAAAAATCCTCCGCGTCATTGCCGACTGGGAAGGTTCCCAGAATGCTGGCTGTGTTGCCACGTTGGATGGCGATACTTATTCTTTGGGCCAGAAAATAGCCAGCCTTCTGGTCCTGAGAAGCATCGATTAAGCGTTTAGCAATGTCTCTATAAAGGCGGCGAGCACTCGGACCCCATGACCCCAGTGTCTCAACCCCAAACGGCTCAAATATGTAATCACCTGCTAGGTTAGCATATTTACGCCGTTTGAGGCCTTCAGCCGATGCAGCAGCAGCGCCGGCACATCCGGATGTGCTTGGAAGGTGTGAAGGTGCTAAGGTGTCAACGCATGTAGCGTCCCACACCGAATGCGAAGAAAACAAAATGTGTAAAATTTACTATGCCCAATGTTAGACAGGTGGATACTCATATTACTATGAATAATGAATTAGTTCAAATAGTCAATACCACAGTTTTGCTTGGGATAACTCTAGATAGTAAACTACAATGGGGTCCTCATATCACAGCCTTGGCAGGACGACTTAGCTCAGCTGCCTATGCGGTTAGAAAGATAAGGTCACTGACTGACGAAAAAACGGCACGATTAGTTTATTTTAGCTACTTTCATAGCGTTATGTCATATGGTCTGCTGCTGTGGGGCTCAGCTGCCGATATTGAGACAGTATTCATATTACAGAAACGAGCTATACGAGCAATCTATAGACTCGGACCCCGTGACTCGCTGAAAGATTTATTTAAAGAAATTAATATTTTAACAGTTGCTTCTCAATATGTTCACGACAACATCTTATATGTTCGGAAGAACATAGATCTCTTCAAAATAATTTCCGATAACCATAATTATAATACAAGAAATAAAAATAAACTGGCAATGACAAAAATTAGACTTCATAAAGTTGGTAATTCGTTTGTTGGCAAATGTATAAAAATTTATAATAAAATTCCTTAGGATTTGGCTGACATGCCTCTTAATAAATTTAAAATAGTAGTTAAAAAATGTTTGATGATGAAAGGCTACTATAATGTAGACGAATATCTTAATGATAAAAATGCATGGTCACCCTAATCTTCTGTTGTTGGCCACTCGTATAATACAATATAAACTAATTGTAACAATGTAAACAAAACAATATTAAAAAAGGAAATGGATAATCTACCTGAGTTTCTTGCTGGTCTCTTCTCAGGAGAACCAACTTACCGAACCAGCGAAAGAATCATTTTCTAATGGTTATTTACCTATGTACTTACTTAATTTAGTATTTTTTATAATATTACTTGACAAAATTGTAAAATTTTGACATTCATATGTGCTCTTTATGTGCCTAAACTGAATAAATGAAATTGATTTGCCTTCCCATCTTCCACGGTAGCAACGACATACCGTCCGGTCTCTTTCCATCGCTTCGTGCTAAACCATTTGGTTCACGTACGGCCGGAAGACCTGCGGTGGAAAGAGCCTTACGAATTATGTCGTTTAGAATAGCGTGCTAAGGTTAAGGACTTGGTTAAGAGATTAATGCCTCGAGAACGGCTGGACCGATTTCGTTAATTGTTTTTTTGTTGTGTTCGTTATTATCTGGAGAAGGATCTTTTGAAAAATAAAGAAAGTTGTGCTGAGCGTTAGAAAAATTAGGCGGCACGACGTTTGCCGGGGCAGCTAGTATTTAAGTAAAAAACTGTCAAAGAATTTCTGTTACAAATTAGTCTTTTTGTTCCTCAGTAATATATTGGGGTGGGACCACAAAACAAGAAATTGTTGTTTTTTATTTTAGAATAAAGTAAGTTAAACAAATTGTTAGAATTTTCTACACCAATTCCTTTGTCGGCAAAGTCTAACGTCGCGTTTTACTTACGCGAGGTTGGCACTCATTTCACATTTATGTTTTTGATGGGATTATAAGCACTGCTGTGTCTCAGTTGTATAGACACAGTATAAACTAGACACAGCGTCATCGGCAAATCTTGTGCGAACCGAACAACATCAGCTGTCGGCGTTATGGTAAATTTAGCTTGTAATTTCTGGACCTGTCTTAATTGGCACAGCTGTTCTATTTCACAAATATACATAGTTGATTATTTTGTACTTCCAATGAGAAATGATAACTCATTAACTCATCAACGTAACTAGTTTCGGTATTACAATAACTTGTAATACCGAAACTATTTACGAAAGTAGGTACGTTCGTTTAGATAATGTTAATAATAAGATCAAAATCAAAAAAACCAGGGTGTTCCCAACGGTTACCTTATACCAGATAAGAACCATTGTGCCGACCACGCGGTAGTGCAGCGGCATTCGACTCCGGAGTCTCAGATTCGATTCCCGGGTCGAATCAAATATTTAATTTTGTGTGATCTACAAATGTTTGTTTCGTAGTTTGAATGTTTTCTATGTACATCATGTATGTATTTAGTAATATATACAGGATGTTACATAAGGGTTATATCAACCTGAAAACACCCCCATCAGCTGATCGCCCAGAACGCCTTTTGATATTTTTCGACCGCGAAACAAGAAAAACAAAGTTCATCACAAAAAAAGTTATATGCGTTATTTCAAATCAAAACAAACGTGTCCCAACACTAGCGCTTGACGTACTTACTAATAGACAATGCTCTTACGTAACACGTATATGTTTATCAGTAGTCTAGATCCCACAGCACAAGCTTATGGCTTAGTTTAGGCTAGATGACGTTGTGTGACAACGTCCTAAATATAGTTAATAAAGTTAATACTATCAAGCGTTACTTTTCGGAAGTCCATAGTTAAATTAAATAAATCTAACTACTTTGCAATATTCCGCTACATGCAAATTACCCAACTCTCGTATTTATTCATGCACAAGTCCGCCCTCCAAACCCACTTAGGCCGAAAGAATAGAGAAATAATTTTGAAAATAGAATAAATATGAGAGTTGTGTTATCGTGCAAAAAATAATAAAAACCTCGACACGTGTTTCGCCCCCAACCAGGGGCATCATCAGGAGATGTCGATGGCTCGGCGCACGGCGACCGAATGAGTCACAACTCGTAAACCGCACCTATTTATATCCTAGGTTTTTTATTTCTACCCACAACCATAATACCAAATTATTTTATGTCTACCCACCACCGTTGTTTGAATGACGTATACCTACCCGCAGCAAAGGGGAAGAGGCGAAATTAAGTTAATCATTTAAAATATTAGGGTTCAAGCGTCTATGTTTGTAGATTTCTAATTGTTCCAAAACCGAAAGCCTCAGTCCTTTGTTGCAGGTGTGCAGAACGTCATAAGTGTGAGGATTAGGTAGGGAGTGACCGGAATCCAACAAATGTTTTGCGAAATGAGACCGTTCTGGCCGATTGTTTCTAAAAGCTGATATATGTTCTTTATACCGCGTCGCGAAGCTACAGCCGGTTTGGCCAATATAAACACCCTCACAATCCCCACACTTAAGCCCATACACACCTGACTTCCTGTCATCCCCAATTTTCTCCTTAACATTGCAAATGTTTCTCCGGATAGTGTTGTCCGTTCTAAACGCGACATGAATATTATTTTTACGTAAAATTTTGGCAACTTTATCAGATATCTGACCTAAATAAGTTAGACTAGCTCTATACCTCTATATATATAATATAAAAAAAAATATTTAGATAGAAATGTATAAATCACAAAACGAATGTCATCGGCCGGAATCGGACCTGCGACCTTTCCCTACTTTGTATACGTCTTGTTGTATTGCGGTTATCTATATAACTATTTCACCTGGACTGCAGAGACCGTACTTACTGTAGAGTGTATCTTACAGGCTCCATACAAAACACATTACTCTAGCTGTCATTAAACAACACCTGTTATAAAACTTTTTCAAACATCATTATTTTATTTTATTAGTGCCAATAAGACGTCTTGTGATCTGTGTCTAAATAATTCGGTCGCGCTATTTTCTGGCGTTCATTAGCGAACTGTTTTTCTAATAATAGCAATCAAATGTGTTTCTGCGTCGGTATTGCGGTAATAAAATCTACAATCGCCTTGCAAAATTTATTATATAGATATATCATTAGAATAATCTATATCTATACACATAAATAAAATTGGAGTGTTTGTAATTCCGAATTAACAGTTTTTCTGTCTTAAAAATTATGCCTATTAAATTTAAGTACATGAAATATTAATGTTAAAAATTTTACTCACGGGAACCCTGTTACTGAGACTTCGCTGTCCGTCCGTCCGCCTGTCTTGGGCTGTATCTCATGAACGGTGATGGTTAGAAAGTTGCAATTTTCACAGATGATGTATTTCGGTTGCCTCTTGCAAATAGTAATGAAAAGAAAGCAATAAATATTTGAGGGGGCTCCCATACATCTATTTTATCGGAACCCTCACTGGCAGATAGCTGATCTGATAAGGAGTAAAATCTTCATCAAACCTTGAGTTTGAAATGCTTCCTTAGTGAAGCTACTCGGCTCGTCCGGCGGCGGGGCGGTTGCAGATTGAGGAGGATAGACAACAACTCGTGGCTGATCTCGACAGGAACCTCGACAGTATCTCTCAATGGTGTACCGAGAACCTGGTCGAGATCAATGCCCGAAAAACACAGGAGTGTGCATTTACAGCGAAGAAATCCCCTTTCCTTCCCCTACCCTCTCTTCAGAATGCAATATTACCAATGAAGGACAACCTTGACATCCTTGTCATAGACGTTCGTCGAGAGCTCAATAATAATAACTACATTGAAAGATGAATTGGGCTAGCTTCGCGGAAACTAGGAATACTGAATAAGGTAAAGTGATTCTTTACACCGCACCAGAGGTGTCTGCTTTACAAGACGCAGATTAGACCCTGCGTCGAATACTGCTCTCACCTCTGGGACGGCTCCGCGAAGTATTTGCTGGACGCTCTCGACGCTATGCAGCGTCGCGCTATCCGTATTATAGATTGTCCGAAGGTAACGGAAAGCCTTAAGCCGCTAGCTCAGCGCCGAACAATAGCTTCCTTGTCCGCATTCTACCGTATTTACCACGAGTGTTCTGAAGAGCTCTTCAATCTAATCCCACCCTATTCCTTCCGATCCTGAACAACGCGTGCCGGGCAGAGATGCCACTCCCACACAGTGGATAGCATGTTCGCGAGAACCGAACGTTTTAAACGTTCGTTTCTCTGCCGAACGATAGTGGCCTGGAACGCCCTGCATGTGCACGTGTTTTCTCCCACATTTAATCCTGGGGTCTTTAAGCGGAGCGTGAAGAGGCACATCAGTAGGCGTCAAGTTGAGGGCCACTCTCTATAGTATTTTGTGCTGTGAGAGTGACCCACAATCGTTAGACGTCGTCACGACTTACCACCAGGCGGGCGGCGTCAATTTGGCGAAGCCAATATAAAAAAAAGTGATATAATTGCATTTTGAAAATTCAAGTTTAGGTATTTGTAAAACCCAGTAAGTAGAAAATTTTGGTGATGGAATTTTCTAGTCAGAACTTGGCACCCATGTTGACCCATATAGATCTCAATTTTTTTGTCGGCGAAGTCTATAACGACGCAAAATCTTATTAATATTGAACTTCACAATTTTTCGGCTCTCATTTCACACTTAGTTTTTATTGGGTTAACAAATCAAATACCTATAGTAAAAATTATGTGTATTGTAGCTAGTCAGTCGTCATAGCATTGCCCTTGTTATAGAAATGCCGCGGGTTCGATTCCTGCCGATGACATTTCAGTTTTTGTGATTTTTAAATTCTATCTAAATAGCAAACTCATTGTTTTCAAATAGAGAAAAATAATATTCAAGAAATATATTTTACAAGCTGTCTCGGCGAACTTCGTACAGCATTCATTTTTCTAATGTTCCGCATAACTTTTTTTTCCTTCCATAAGATCCTTCTCCTGATAATTACGGACACAAGAAAAAAAGAATAAGCGAAATCGGTCCAGCCGTTCACGCGTGATGTCGTGACCAAGGGAAATAGGGATTCATTTATATGTATAGAGAAGATAAGAGGTGAAGTATGCTAACTTTTTCTTATACATTTAATTTTACAATATGAATCACAAAATCTATAGTCTTGGGCGGGAGTCGAACCAGCGACTGATCCTTTTCCAGGCGGAACGTTCTACCAACTGACCAAAACACTACGCGCGCAACATTACGTTACGCACAGCCTACCATAGTACTCGTAGTTAGTGGCCACACTAGTGGCCAAAGTCCGCCGGGCGCTTTGAACAAAAACATAGTAGTTAGTTCCTCACCTACCGGTAGATGGCGCTCTGGCGACGCCGTAAGTCGCGATATTAACACAATATGATCACAAAATTAGATGTCTTTGCTTAGTGATGGTTAGTTTGTTGGTTCCGTACCAAAAATAAAAAATCACTTTTGTTGCACGCGAGCCCTCTTAAATATTAATTATATTCTGTTTTTTAGTATTTGTTGTTATAGAGGCAATAGAAGTAAAAATTAAAAAAGTGTAAATTTAATCACGTAGTAGAGATTTTCTGCTATTTATTATTATTTGTTGAATATTTCGATCAACTGTAGTCGAATCTAGCATGCTCTTATGACAGTGGCATACCATACCACCTTCTCGTTTCAAAATACTTCGGAAAAAAGAGCCAGTATTTTTTAAATTTAGAAAAATATAAAACTTATAATATAAATTAAACAAGGCTGGAGTGCGGTTACGCTAAGCGCGCAATCGCGAAATGCTCCCAGGGTACTATCAACATATCAGTGTCAGATTGAAAAGTGACACGTACGGACGGACAGACGGGACGACGGGCGTATAAGGGTACTTTCTTCAACTTTTGCTGATAGTAGATTAGTAACTTTTTTTTAGGACCGCCAATAGTTACTAATCACTTATGTATAAGTATGTTAATCAGTCGTCTAGATCCCATAGCACAAGTTTATATAGCTTTTTTATATTAGGATCGCCAAATTGACGCCTCCCGCCTGATGGTAAGCTGTGCGAATCTGGTGATTGAGGGTGACTCTCACAGTAATGAGCCTCTTCACGCTCCGCTTAAAGAACCCAGGGTTATCTGTGGGAGGAAACACGTGCTCAGGCAGGGCGTTCCATGCCATATCGTTTAGCAGAGAAACGAACGTTTGAAACGCTCGGATCTTGCGAAAATGATTTCCACAGTGTGAGACTGGCGTCTCTGCCGGGCACGCGTTGTACGGGACCGGAGGGGAGAGGGTGGGATCAGGTCGAAGAGGTCTTCAGAACACTCACCGTGGTAAATACGATAGAATGCGGCCAATAAAAGCAAATACCTTTGTTATTCAATTCAATTCAATTCTTTGTTATGGCCTCTGCTTGCACTTGCAGCAACTTGCCAATGACCAGTGAGTAAAGCTAATAACGTTACCTTTACCGTACCTTTGTTATTAAAAAAAGCTGAAAGTGCATATGTTGGTTGGAGTTTGTACTTCTTCTTCTTCTCTTTTTTATGGCTGCTTGTAGCAATTTACCTATGTCCAGTCAATTCAATTCAATTCTTTTTTATGGCCTCTGCTTATAGAAATTTGCCAATGTCCAGTCTTCGTAAATCAAGTATATAAATCAACAAATAAAAACGTAAAAAAATGAAAAATGTGAATGTGATGTGAAAATGGCGGATGATCTCCTATCTTGGAGTTTGTACAATTCTGGATAAATTGTAAATTGTCTATGGTCATGTCAAATGACAACGTCCAAATTTTTCTCGGAAATAATAAAATTTCTTTTTATTTCAAATCGACCACATATTATTTTATTTTTCTGAATACTAACAACTTTTTTTTTATAGGTGCTGATGCGGGTGCCGCGAAGCCTGCCGCCTACCTCCTCGGCGTGACGACGACGCCACCGCTTCGGTGCCGCCGGGGCAGCGCTGCGCTTCGTGACAGTGCGTCGAACCTATATAAACTTTAAAGCTTTCTGTGTTTACTGTTTAGGTTTAGTGTATTCATAGTGAAAAGTGTAAATAAATGCAAGCAGCAAAAAATAATGGATGTGGCAATGCGGATGTAAATTCAGGTGAGCTTGCAAGTGCATCAAGTGGTCTTGTACGGTGCCCACATTGTCCCCAAGCCCGTTTTTTAAAGGTGAACGCGGATTGAAATTACATTTTGGAATAATTCATAAAGTACAAAATGTATCTTCAAACGCGTCTACGATATCCCAATTTTTTCTAAATCAACAAGAAAATTCTGATAATATCGAAATTCCATTTTGGCAAAGGTTAAGTACCATGAAAAATTCTATTCCGGTTTTAAAAAGAATCCCCCGAGGTGCGAGACCCTCTGTGGCTCAATGTTTAGCCTCCTGAATTGGTCAAGTAGTCCGGGAAAATACCTTTAGCGCTTGGGAACAAATGTTTACCTTCCCTTATAGAATCCTACACGTAAAGAAAAGGCCGTTGACATCTTTGACGGTCCAAATCAAAGAAAATTGTACAATTTTAAATTCAAATTCAATCCACATTTCGGCCCCTGATTATTCTCAGGCCAAGAAATTAAAACTTGTAGAGAATAAAGTAAGGGAAGGCGACATCAGTGGGGCGGCAAGGCTACTTTTTAGTAGCGACGTGCTGGCTCCTTATTCTGTAGAAACTTTGACGGGCTTGCAGAGTAAGCACCCACCATCCGCAGCTGACCTCTCTTTCCCTGATCCTCCGAACAACGATACAGAAAATCTTGAGACTACTGCCAAGGATGTGCGCACAGCTGTTGACGCCTTTCGTTTTGGATCAGCTGGTGGACTTGACGGTCTGACACCACAGCACCTTAAGGATCTGTTGTGTCCGAGCGCTGGAGAAGCTGGTGATGCACTTCTGAGGGAGCTAACAGCTCTAGTCAACCTCATGCTCTCAGGCAATGTGGACAGTGGCATCACAGATATTTTGTATGGGGCCAATTTATGTGCCCTTAACAAGAAGGATGGTGGCATTCGTCCCATTGCCGTAGGTAGCACTTTACGGCGTTTGGCAGCCAAAATTTGTTGTCGTTTTCATAGTACGGAGCTTACTACCAAATTTCAGCCCTTTCAATTAGGTTTTGGTTCAAAAGGAGGTTGTGAGGCCGCAATTCATGCGCTTGCAACATACCTTGACAGTAGCGAAGATGGAGAGGTCATCTTGAAAGTTGACCTGAAAAACGCCTTCAACTCTGTAAACAGGGACACCTTGCTGACACAGGCCAAATTAGAAACCCCCAAAATATTTAATTTTCTTTGGCAATGCTATAGTCAGCCAACAAAATTAATTTATAAAGACCACCTTTTGAATTCAGCCGTTGGATGTCAGCAAGGTGATCCGTTGGGACCAGTCATCTTCAGTTTGGCCATTAACCCAATAATTCAAAAAATAAAATCCAAATTTAACATTTGGTATCTAGACGACGGGACTTTAGGGGGAAAAGTAGAGACAGTTTTACAAGATTTAGCCCTAATAAAGAACGAGTTTCAGTCAATTGGCTTAGAACTGAACCCGAATAAATGTGAGATTTTTATATCTGAAAACACAGATAAATTAACAACAATCTCCAAATTCAACTGTCTGGCCCCACACATAAAAGTTTTGGACAAAACTTCTTTACGCCTCCTAGGGTCCCCGATTTTAGAAGATGGCTTTCCCACTTTTATCGAGGAAAAAATTCTAAATTTTGATCAGGTTATTGTAATATCAGTATTCATTCAGCTGAAGCAAGAATAGTGAATTCTTCGTTTTTGTCTTTTCGTACCCAAATTTACACATGCCCTCCGTTCAGGACAATTTTGGAAAAATGTAGAAATTTTGGGCAGACTAGACAACTTAATACAAAATTCTTTGTGTAAAATTTTAAATGTAAATATTAATGACCGGGCCTGGGTCCAAGCGTCTCTTCCAGTTCGCTTGGGCGGGTTAGGTATTCGCGGAGTCACAGATGTTAGTCTGCCAGCGTTTCTGTCGTCGGTCCATAGCACCGAAGAATTAGTCAGGAAAATTTTGTCAAATACACTGATTGATTCCGAGGTGCGATGCAAGACCGATGCCATAAATGCTTGGAGGATGTCTTGCCCCGACACTGACCTGCCCTCACGCCTAGGCTCACAGCGACTGTGGGATTCACCGCTCTGCAAATTGAGAATTAATACACTAATTGACACTTCTGTCAATATTTCAGAGCGTGCACGCCTACTAGCTGTTGGAGAATGGTAGTCAGGGTTATGGATCCAGGCGCTCCCATCGCCCAACATCGGTACAATGTTGGACGACACTACCTTCCGCATTGCCACTTGCCTTCGGCTGGGTACACCTTGTGTATCCCCGCATCATTGCACCTGTGGAGTAGCCGTCGTAATCTGGGACACCATGGCCTTTCTTGTAGCAGAAGCGCAGGTCGTATACTTCGGCACGCTATTCTAAACGACATAATTCGTAGGGCTCTTTCCACCGCAGGTCTTCCGGCCGTACGCGAACCAAATGGTTTAGCACGAAGCGATGGAAAGAGACCGGACGGTATGTCGTTGCTACCGTGGAAGATGGGAAGGCCTTTGGTGTGGGACGCTACATGCGTTGACACCTTAGCACCTTCACACCTTCCAAGCACATCCGGATGTGCCGGCGCTGCTGCTGCATCGGCTGAAGGCTTTAAACGGCGTAAATATGCTAACCTAGCAAGTGATTACATATTTGAGCCGTTTGGGGTTGAGACACTGGGGTCATGGGGTCCGAGTGCTCGCCGCCTTTATAGAGACATTGCTAAACGCCTAATCGATGCTTCTCAGGACCTAGGAAGGCTGGCTATTTTCTGGCCCAAAGAATAAGTATCGCCATCCAACGTGGCAACACAGCCAGCATTCTGGGAACCTTCCCAGTCGGCAATGACGCGGAGGATTTTTTAAACGATATTTTGTAATGTAAATATTTTTAGTCTATAATTATGTTTATTTTGTATATTGTGTAATTCTTATTGTAAATAAAAGTAAATTTGATAAAAAAAAAAAAAAAAAATTCTGGATAATATTTCGAAAGTGCCCAAAAATGCCTATTCCGTGGGATCAAAAAATTTACTGGAATGTGCGTATAAAAACCAAACCCAGTCTTCACCTCCAAGGATTAAGACGTGATTTTGTGTGTGTTTTTTAAATATCTTTCCTTATGTCGCCTAAGTCACTGCTACTACTTTGAAATGAAGTAGGTCAACGTGTTACAATAGCGCTCTTAGCGAAAGTATTTTCTCTATACAACTTAAAACTATCTCTATGTAGGTGTGCATTGTATACTTTTTGACACATACTTTAATATAGGACAAAAGTATAACCTAGATAGGTACTGATACCCGCCGGGCGCCACTGGAAATACGTTCTGCTTGTAACCAGAGACGCCCGGCAACGGACGTTAGAGCGGCGTGTGCGTCACGATTGGGTGTCCTAATCGTGAATCGAAAAACTAATGTTATCTAGATTTTGTAGAAGTTGTAAAAAAATTGTAGAACCGATTTAAAAATTTGTAAAATAATATTTAAAAAAAATATGGCAATTTAAATGAGGTCTCCCAATCCTTACTCAAGGGTACCTATTTCTTGGGGAATCGATGCAAGTAGAAGCTAAATTTTATACTCATTTACTATTTCAGTAAAAATATAAATAAACACTTCCCAAAAATATTCATCAAGATTAACAAACATCCAAAACTTTTATAAATGTTTTAAATATATCCCTCAATCCTTACCGTATAGATTGAGGGTCATGGTGTTTTGAAAAAGTGGCTATATGTTTTAAATTTATTTTTGCATGAAGATTAAGTAAAAGTTGTCTAATAATTTGTAAAAAACAAAAACGACTGAAATACATTACGGTTTAAAAATTATAACTCTAGAAACTATGTCCCTCATTACTTATGCCTCCAAAAAACACTTGATCTTAGCTCACTAGATACTGTAAGTATATAATTAACTACGAATATATATTTTAGTAGTAATTTTCTACTAAAAGTTTATGCAGTTATTTGATTAGAAGATTCGTTATTCATCAAAATATTAACTTATCAATATTCCTAATATTACATACGTATAGGGTGACCATTAATTACTTAAATTTTACGAAGAATTTTAGCTTTCGTACATTATAATCACAAACCAAGTAGGTACCGATACTTAACATTTTTTTTTAAATCCGCGGACTGAAGCCGAGGTCGCACCTACGTCAATTGCCGAGCGCCTCCGGTAGATACTGAAAGAATTTCCAGTGGCGCCCGGCGGACCTTGGCCATCTGTGAGGCCACTGCGTGGTGGTCGGATGTTACCCCGCATCTTTAGGGTCGGGTTTTATTGAGGAGGCATAAGTATTGAGGGACATAGTTTCTAGAGTTATAATTTTTAAACCGTGATGTATTTCAGTCGGTTTTGTTTTTTACAAATTATTAGACAACTTTTACTTAATCTTCATGCAAAAATAAATTTAAAACATATAGCCACTTTTTCAAAACACCACGTCCCTCAATCTATACAGTAAGGATTGAGGGATATATATAAAACATTTATAAAAGTTTTGAATGTTTGTTAATCTTGATGAATGTTTTGGGAAGTGTTTATCTATATTTTTGCTAAAATTGAGTATAAAATTTAGCTTCTACTTGCATCGATTCACCAAGAAATAGGTACCCTTGAGTAAGGATTGGGAGACCTCATTTAAATTGCCATATTTTTTTAAATTATTATTTTACAATTTTTTAAATCGGTTCTACAATTTTTTTACAACTTCCATTAAATCTAGATAACATTAGTTTTTCGATTCACGATTAGGACACCCAATCGTCACGCACACTAGAGCGGCCGCAGCCCTAGGCCGCGGAATTAAAAAAAAAAAAAAGATAGGTACTGATTCTATACCTGGTTTCTAAACAACCTTTTTTGTTTTTCCAATGTTATAGCTATGGGTAGCGGCAAAATGAATTTGAGTTAAATATCTCAGGAATATTAATTAGAAAGTGATTACCTATGTAGTGTGAAAGTGAATACCTTTGATGATGCCATGTATTCGGCGAAACCGGTCAGGATTTTAAAAAAATAAAGGAAATTATGTAATTTAAAATTTAATATTATTATATATTATATATGTATATATTATAAGTTCCACCAAGTGCTCTCGGCATCGAAAGCATAAATCAAAATAAAATTCAAAATGAAGCATACAATCCTTCTCACGGCAGGTGATTACGGCGCGAAATAACTACACTGCGGCTGAAAATTTGTAAATGAATGTAGTTACGACTGCAAATCTGCAAACCAACCATACCATCCCGATTGCAGTCGGTGTGCACTGCAACTAGCTTGCAGTCTTCTCCCTATTCAGGGGACAATCATATACTGGCTTGGAGCACTTGTCATAATATTATTTGCAAGAGCCTCATATGTCTGTTAACACCTGCATGTCTGGTCCCTTCGCTTCCAGACTAATTGAAATATTAACATAACTAATAATAAGTCTAAGTGAAACCTTGCAAGTCGTTGAACGATTGCGGTAAGACTTAACCGCTAGCAATTAATATTCCATACGAGCGGTTGACACTTAAACCTCCAGTGATTTATATATCCCTGTTATTCATAACATGTTATTAGTTTAATAAACTTCCAAGATCTTACCTGTAAGTGGTGCCTGCCGATTATCTGGCGAGATTCTGGAAACTTCAAAAATGCCCGGTTAGTGGCTATAGGTTCACCACCTTTTCTAACATTAGTCCTCTAGCAAGCTAGCTAGTAGAATTTGTAAAATAATACTTACCATTCAATTTTAACTAACATTGAGCAGCATTGTAAAGTATCTACGAATAATCGAAGATAGGACCATCTCTATGGGCATGGCACCGGAAGAGTTTGTCGATACGTCACATGTTTTGAAATTTCCTTCTATGTCATTGGACAACGATTAACTCTTCCGAGCGCTATTGTAAGGGGCTAGTCAGGACACAACGTCATCTTGTCTCAATCTATGCAGAATTTGTGCTATAAATACAGTTGTCAGATCGATCGAGGTCTCGGGTTCGATTCCCGGGTCTGGTGGATAATGTATAATTCTCTTTAGAATTTTACACAGATAATTATCCCAGAGTCTGGAACTTGTGCCCGGTAAATGGCAATAGGCTCGCCCCCTATTACATGGGACCTAACATAGCTGGCGAGATGTGGGTGTATTTGCACACCTCTGCCTACCCCTTCGGGGAAAAATGCGTATGTATGTATGTCAGATCGATCTACAGGCGTAACTAATTTATAAAGCCTATAAATCTGTAAGCTGCATTGAAGGTAGTAAACCAATTTATTGGCCCACTGTACCTACCTACCTGCTTTGGTCACGTTACAGAGGGCCTAGCCCGGTTCTAACAAAACTTCGATTTCGGTGTAAGTTCGTATGAATTTGGTATGAATTTGTGATTTGCTTTCACGTTCTAATTTCGTTATTAAAATTTTCGTTCGTAAACGCGAGTAGGCGTCCAGATTTGATTTGACCAGGCAAATCCTCAAGCGTTAAGCTTTGAAGAATGTGGCGGGTGTTAAAATCATACATACAAATTAATTGCTTCGGTGGCGTGGTCGGTAGTGCATCGGCTTTCGACTCCGGAGTCTCGGGTTCGATTCCCGGGTCGAATCAGATATTTGTGTGATCCGCAAATGTTTGTTTCGGAGTTTGGGTGTTTTCTATGTATATTATGTATGTATTTAGAAATATATAAGTATGTTTATCAGTTCTCTAGATCCCATTGCACAAGCATATAGCTTAGTTTGGGCTAGATGACGTTGTGTGAGAATGTCCAAAAATATTTATATTTATTTATTATTATACAATTCCATGATTTGCCTTTGAAACACACATGTATTTGATAAACTAATTTATAGAAACTTGATTGAGTCGAATACCGAGTTGCAATTCCTGATTTCCACTAAAACTTGTTGTAGTGATTAATAATGAACTCCATCAAAGGTCGCAAATGTACTCGGTACCGAATTTCATAAAAAGCAATTCAAGTCATCCAGTTTACGCAAAGCCCGAACAAAATAACGAAAACCCAATTTTAACCATATACCTTTTTTGAAGTGGGGCTCGTGGTCTAGTGGTAACCGACAATGTTAACACATTGCAAAGGTTAAGCAACATCGACTCAGGCCGATCTTAGGATGGGTGACCATTTCTAAAGACATTGAAACCCCTACGTGGCTCGGACAGCACGTCAGGCCGTCGGTCCTGGTTGTCATACGAACATCTATGGCAGTCGTTAGGGGTAGTTGGAGTCCTAAATCAAAAATCCGGCCGGTCCAACTTTGATATCGCCCATGGGTTGTGGCGGTCAGATGGCAGTCACTTCACGGAAAATATCGAAGTTCAGCCGAATCGTAGCTAGACTGGAAAGTCGACCCCAAATGCGTTGGGAAAAAAGGCTCGGTGAATGAGGACCTTTTTCGAAGTCCGCCCTAACCAGCATTGCCAGATTTTATTTTCCCCATGTCTCCTATTTCATCAGAAGTTTTGAAATATTAATGAGTTTTATGACTACTACGGTGGCGCAGTGGTATGTAATTGCGACTGCCATCCTTGAAGTCCTAGGTTCGAAGCCAAATCAAATATTTGTGACACGTTAGTGGTTTGTTGGGTTGTGTGTGTCACTCGGCATTTTCTATGTAATAAAGAGTCGTGTTGTTATATATTTTTTTATTTTTATTTATTTAAACTTTTTGCACAGTTATTGTACAATGGCGGACTTAATGCCACAGGCATTATCTTCCAGTCAACCTTAGGGTGATGCAGATAGATCTAGTAGTAGGTGCATAGCAGTAGTGTTGAAAAAAGAGAAGAAAAAAAATTATATTGGTGTAAGTAAAACTAATACAAAAAAAAAATAGTACATATGAAGGTGACTTAAATTCTAATAACTACTTAAATAATTAATAATTTAAATATACATAAACGTACATATATAAACCTACACATAATGCCATACTTAATATATATATTTATATATACTATACGTTACCTGATAGATATACACAATAATAATTATGACCTACGACTATACTCTGACGAAAATAAATAAATCAATGTCGATCCTGCCTATGAATCACTATTATATAGTTCATATACCTTCTTCTTGAAAACGGAGCGGAGATTTTTGAATACCTATTTTGAATTTTGCTAGCATAACTTAATGTTTCTACCCACGTTAGTTATTGTGACAAATCCTACATCGCGCTAGCGATATTTACACATTCATACTTAAAAGCAAATATGTTCTGGCTTCATATTTTCTGTTCTCTTTGAGACAGTCTTGATAATGCCTCGTTTAGAGGTGAAACAATTGTCGACGTTTTATTGTCTTTTATTTTTGCGAAAATAATGCTATTATATTTTGAAAAGTTTTAACATCTTACTTACCATTAATTTCTCATCTCATAAGACGATGTTTTTTTTTTGTTTTTGGCGAATTGGATGTGTTGTCAGTGTTCCCCAGTTTAAAATGGGGAAGAAATGCGGAGAAAATGATAACTTCTCATTTTCTTTTTTGCTGGTAGGTTCTGTTGGTGCGCATGGAAAGTCAGCCACCAGACCACGTCCCAAAAGTATGTTAGGGACCCGAAAATAACGCGAGGTCTACTGTTCGCAAAACTACTAGTATGTATGTATTTGGAAATATATATGTATGTTTATCAGTCGTCTAGATCCTATAGCACACGCTTAGTTTGGGCTAGATGACGTTTTGTAAGAATGTTCAAAAATATTTTTTTTATTTGAGTTCAAATTACGTTTACATGATAGATCCTTGCAAAAAAAGTCAATTTACTCGTAGTTGTACACTGTACTGATTGTTGGTACAGACCTTCTAGACAAAATGATTAGTGCAAATTATTAGACTGGCAGGTGACAATTTAATGCTTATTTCATTGTAACTTCTATTATTGTTATGTGTTAGAGTCAATAGCTAGTGTCAGAAGCAATTGATACTCGTAAGTACCGTTCATTATTATGTATAATAACAGTAAAATGATGCAGTTGATGTAGTCTAATAAGTCGTGGATTATTTATTGGCCCGTTGTTTGATAATAAGGAGGTTGATTGTCAATGCAATTTATAAGTTTAAACTAATACTGATTTATATAATCAATACATATAAGAAAATTGTAAGTGGTCGATGTCTGTACATCGAAGATATAATAGAGAAACTGATGTAAATGGCTTTATGAACGCAATAGTACCCAAAACAATGGTTTTTAGAATTGTTGTCTGTTTTTCTGTGTGTGTCTGTTTGTCTGAATGTTTGAACACGCTAATCTCAGAAACGGCTTAACCGATTTGAATGCGGTTTTTAGTAATGCGTTGTGGTTTATTCAACTTAACGTTTTGTTTTATTTCAATCGCTTCATAAATAAAAAAGTTATGTCTATCTAAAGTACCACGCAGGCGGAACAGCGGGCAACAGCAATACATAATAAATCAGCAACTGGTGATCCAGAAAACTATAACACACAGGCGGAGCTGCAGGCAATAGCTAGTTTTACAATATGAATCACAAAAACTATAGTCTTGAACTGGACTCGAACCAGTGACTGATCCCTTTACAGGAGGAACGTTCTACCAACTAACCAAGACACCATTGGGCGCTTTCACACTGCCACGATATCGTCACGATATCGTGTAATGTGAAAGCGCCCAATAGCCGAAGCCGGCCGACAAGTACGTGCGACACCATACCGACTCAACATCTGAATTATTTAGTTGTAAACAGCTAAACTATTGCTATGAAGTCACAGCTAACTTCGTGTTCAATTAGGACAAGGTAGTTCATTAAGACAATTCTTGAGTTTGCGATTAGTGCAACATTGTGTTCATACGACAAGATTATACAATTAGCATTAACTAGTCGGAACATATTCCGTGGCACGTTTTATTACATTCGCCGTTTTTGTTTCAGAAAAGAAAAATTAAATGCCACTTCTAACACAAGCACTTTTAGCTCAAGTTGTGTTTACATTTTGTTAAGTGTTTAGTGCGAGTGCAACTGATTTTACTAATCACTTAACAGTTACATCTAGAAAATGTATGAACTATCACTTAATACTAATCCCATTAAAACATTACATGTAAGGCTTAGGCCAACAAGCAGGGTATTGGTTGCGCTCGTTCCACTAGGATCCCCCAAGCCAGTACCCCAGGGGACTGTACAACACTCGCTATTCCACTTCGATCCCCTGGGCTAGGGACTCGACAAGTAAGTATTAAAAATTGTACTGTATAAAGTTATCAAATCTAATGGAGAGCCAAGCTCCTAACTATACACGTCCTAACCTAACACTTTCCCTCATCTTAGTGTATAGCGCTCTGTGTGAGTGCTAGTTTTAAGTTCTCAACAAACTCTACACCTTAAGCAAATGTGTGGCTTGGCTGTTTTGTTACTCAACGACCTATGTAAGTAAGCAAGTAAATACTCTTTATTGTACACAATAGAACAACAAATGGTTTATGACAAGTCTTAAAAATAATAATGTACAACAGGCGGCCTTATTGCTAAAGAGTAATCTCTTCCAGGCAACCTTTGCTTTAGCAGTTTAGATTTTAGAGACGGGGAGGGGGCGGGGTATCAAAAAATCAGATTACCAACCTTTCAATGTTTTTGAAAGATCTATCTAATGATACCCCACATCACGGAGTAGACACGAGAAAATAATATCATCTCGACTTTGCGTGTAGGGGAGACATCCCAAAAAAAAAAAATCAGAATTTTATTTAAGCACTTTGTTGGCGTAGTAAATATACATATCCATGTAAAGTGGCATGTTTCTAGCATGACATGACGAAAATACATATAAAGGTTCCGTGATTCCTCATCCACCGAGCCTTTTTAACCCCCGACGGAAACCCGAACGGGGTGTTATAAGTTTGACGTGTGTTTGAAACGGATGAACCGATTTTGATTCTGTTTCTTTTGTTTAAAAGATAGGTTACGGGAGAGTGTTCTTAGCTATGTTTTATATAAATCGGTTAAGCCATTTCAAAGATATGAGGGGTGAAAGTGGTGATGAAAAATTTATGTTTTCAAATATACCCGTGTTGGGTATCAAATTAAAGGTCATAACTTATACATCACTTTTTTTGTGAGTCGGGGTTTTTTTAAATTTGTAATTTAATTTTAACTTGTTCCCAATGTAGTTGTGAAGCGACTGCCATCTGACCTTCACAACCCATGGGCGATATTGAAGTTCTGTAGTTAGACCGCGAGGATTTTTGATTTAGGGCTCCAACTACCCCTAACGACTGCCATAGATGTTTGTATGACAATCGGGACCGACGGCTTAACGTGCTCTCCGAGGCACGGAGGGGTCTCAATGTCTTAAGAAATTGTCACCCATCCTAAGACCGGCCTGAGTCAATGTTGCTTAATCTTTGCAATGTCTTAACATTGTCTGTTACCGCTAGACTATGAGCCCCTCTGATTCTTACTACGGAACCCAAAAAAAACACAAAAGTGTGAATAAGGAAAACTTTAACACACGAACAGAGTCGCAGGCTTTAGCTAGTATGAAATGTTAGTAGGATAAACTAATATAGGCGTCATGAATATTTTGTGTAAAATGTAGACTCAAGTGGGATTGGAAGGGTTAGCCAAATGCATTCAGATCGTTGGGCAAAGGGACCACTTGGCCCTTGTACATACCTAATACTTATGAGACTACGAGGTCACCCACACGGGCGGCGTAACACCCTCAGGAACTAAATAAAGGTCAAATCACACATTTTTTTTTTATATTTAGCTCGAAAAATTGACGCCACCCGCCTGATGGTAAGCTGTGGCGACGTCTGGCGATTGTCGGCGACTTTCATAGTACACAGGAATACTATAGAGAGTTGCCCTCAACTTGACGACCTAGTAATGTGCCTCTTCACGCTTCGCTTAAAGAACCCAGGGTTATATGTTGGAGGGTTATAAGTCACCATCGTTCGGCAGAGAAACGAACGTTTAAAACGCTCGGTTCTCGTGAAGACGGTTTCCACGGTATGAGAGTGATATCTTTGCCCGGCACGCGTTGTTCGGGATCGGAAGGGAGAGGGTGGGATCAGGTTAAAGAGCTCTTCAGAACACTCACATAACAGTGAAGCCTCCGGCACAGTTCAGTATCAGTGATTTATCAGTACAAAATATTTTTTCATAAATAGTCTATAAACGCGTCCCCGCATGTCAATGTTAATACGACTCAGTCATCACAGACACAGACTCTGTCATGTTCATAAAAATGTATAAAAGGATATTTTGCACTGATACTGAACTGTTCTGTTAGTCCGAAACGCCCAGGACTTTAATTGGCTGTGCCATAGCGGCTGGCACGTAAGATTTTGTTGCCTTTAATCAACATTTCATCGCAAGGCAACGGGTTTAAATTTTTTTTCAAAATTACAATATAACTCCTACTTTTTATTAAATTAATTCGGCCATTTTGGACATAACCCATTATAAATGTGCCCGGTGACGGCAATAGGCTTGCCCCCTATTACATGGGACTAAAATACTGGCAAATTGTGGGTGTGTAATGCACCTTTGCCTACCCCTTCGGGGATATATGCGTGATATATGTGTGTGTGTGTGTACTGAACTGTGCTAGTACTGTGTCGGACGGAACTGAGATTTCACTGATATGTCTGAATCGACCTTAACTGGACGATGTCGGTTTAGCATAGATATAGTTAGAATATAATTGGAGACACCTTTGCCTTGGAAAAGTACATTAAAAAAATATACTTATAAATAAAAGTGATGTAACCTTTGAACGTAAACTATACAAGTGATAAACTCTGCCTCTCATTTTGTTTTGTAATCAACGCGATTATGTAGTGAATAGAGTCAAGATTCGACCTTATGCATTTGCGATTGTCTCTCAATAAGTCCAGACGCTCTAAGATCGTTGACCTTCCCAATGTTCCCATTTATACCAATTCTAGTCACAGTCAATTACTGTCTAGTACTAGTAGCCTCGCGGGCTCTATGGCAGTATATTTGGCAATAGTTTTGGCCTTCTGTACTACCTACAGTACTAGATACTAGGTACTATATTATAAAGTATTAAGTTTGATTGCAAATCTTTGAAATTTAACGATTTACAAAACTATTCCACTAAGAAAACTATTGACGCGGTCGAAGCCGTGTGCATAATATTTTGGGATCAATGACCTTGTTGATATACCTACAAGTTTACGTCAAGGCATAATAAATATAAGATAGTGACTATTTATAGTTAAAAAACAGTTATACGTTATTATCTTACTGACATTGACATCTATTACTGTATTACTCTTG
Source organism: Nudaria mundana (assembly GCA_963556515.1). Lineage (NCBI taxonomy): Eukaryota > Metazoa > Arthropoda > Insecta > Lepidoptera > Erebidae > Nudaria > Nudaria mundana. The sequence goes on from OY748299.1 coordinate 4,309,384, forward strand.
CGAAATAATTACTATTTACTAACGAACGCCCACGACTCCACCTACACGCTATTTTTTTCTTGTTTTTGATCCTCACCTAAAGTTATTTTCGGGATGACGTTTAGTCAGATATCTGCTTGCTCGGACTGCACAGTTTCTATTTAGTGGTATGTAACACCTGTCCTGGCTGTTGGAATTTGGTGTGTATTACAGAGTGGTTATGGATTGTCTGTAGTGTCCGAAGTTTGCCCTTCATTAAGTAAGTGGGACCAATAAAATTACTGGCAAAGTGTGGCTTTGTAATGCACCTCTGCCTACCCCTTCGATGCTACACGCGTGATGATATATAGGAAGGCATATAATATACTCACAGGGTCTCGCGTCGATCTCTGTACCCAATATATATATATACATAGTACCAACAAAAAGCCCTTCTAGCCTGCTTCTGTAAGGACGGCAAGCAGCTAGTCATCCAGAGCGTAGATGAGTCGGCAGCGCCTTGGCTACCGGCTTCAGAACTCAGCGGGGAGAGTATGCCACCTCTTCCTCTCGGTTGTCTTCTTTGCGAGCATAACCTGCTCGTATCTGCCTACCCCTAGAAACAACCATGATTACAAAATACCTACCAGCATCAAAGAACAGCCCTTAGTATCTTTTAAAAGGAAACAAAGTTGCTGGTGGAAATATGGTATTACTCAATAACTCAGTTACAGAAAATAATATTTGTGTGCCGGAATGGCAGAATGTACATGGAAGCAAAAAATTGTATTTACCATCTCATTGTAATTACCTATATTCATTGCAAATAAATAAATATTCTATTCTATTATATTAATACTACGTGTATTATACTAAAATAGCTGACTTAACAAATTACTTAACCTAAACTATTTGAAAGACAACAAATAGTCCAAATTAAATTGAGTTTGATGTTCTACTAACCCTGTTTATTAAATGGGTGTCCACACATTGAACTAAACACATTAATTAGTGGAATCGTTTTATCTAATAAAAAACATGGACGTAGTCTACCAAATATTTAGACCTCTCTGAACATAGCAGCTAATAGCGGCGTTATTAGGTAAACCATATGTCAAACATTGACACAAAAACCGACTTTAAATTACCGGAATGGGACCAAATTGAAATGGGACAACTCAAGAAGTAGCTTTCAATTAAACAATAAATCAGAATCGGGTCATTCAGTAGAAAGATATGATGTAGTAACAAACAATAATAGTAGTTTTCATACCGAGGGAGTAAAATGATATATTGTTGTCCAAGGCGCTATTTTGAAACCAGAGCGAAGCGAAGGATTCTAGAGTAGAATCCCGAGTGTAGTGAGGGTTTCTAAAGTAGAATCCTAAGCATAGCGAGGGATTCAATGTACGTCGCCTGAGAAAAAATAATGTTACCTTCGAGGCTTAATGGGTTTTGTACTATTTTCGGTAGGATTACTATGAAAGATTTAAGTTCCAAATTCAAATCTTTTAGCGGGTAATAATGAGATTCTAATTATTGCCCGCTAAAAAGTCACTTAACAAAAAAAGAGCTACTTTAGGCGCACTTATGTAGGAACAAAACGCCACTTTTTGAATAGAAGTGATGAAAAAGAATATACAGTTGAATTTAGAAATTCCTCCTTTTTTTTAAGGTGGTTTAAAATATCTATTTTTTGTCTAATGACACAGTACAATTATTTCCACATTGGTGCTCCGCAATACTCGACCAACATCGGGGAAGATCGGAACCACAAATTACACGAGCGAGATACATTGCTTTATAAATATCCTACTAGGATATTACAGTCTAAAAAGTTATTAAAATCACCTGCCAAAATGTAATTGTTTTACAACAGACCTAAAGAATAACCTAGACATCTAGGTTATCCTTGATTAAATTTTTACATCGCATTCTATAACACAAAATATGAAATTCGTGCAAGGAAATTTATTTTTAAAAGCACTATTATAATAAGTGTTAATTGTTTATTTCATAATGAAACCATACAGTCTAAAATTACTTTCAATGTCTAAATTAGAGATATTGATACTAAATCTGTCACTTCACAAATACAGCTTCTCTTCTTCGGATTGAAATTCGTTTTGCATTTAATGTCATGATTGCAAACTTTCGTCTATTTGTCACTTCTAGTATATTTTATACTCCATGAGAATAACGAATAAAACCGAGACATCCCGAGCGCCAAAGTGGCAGTAATCGTATTGTACTTACCTATATAGCAGGCCTATGTCACTCGCCTAACAATCGCAAGAAAATCGTGACGTCAGCGACAACTTGAAGTTGTAAATCAGTAAGGGTTGTCTCTTGTTTGTGATACGGTATTGACCATAGAGTTGATATTGAGGCATTAACGTCATAATTATTGGTCAAATTATGCTGGTACTTTCCTGACAACCCTAATGTTCGAATTATGTTCTCTGTAAACAAAAGAATATGCTTTAATTAACGTCGGAGTGCAAGTTCTGTATGTAAGTACTATTCCCTATTCTGTGCTATAAGGTCGTTGTTTTTGTCTGATTGCCTTCGGTTTTGGATACGGTTTTCACAATTTAAAATATTTTAATGGAGGATCTATTCGTCTGTTGTGTGTTTGTAGAGGGATATTTGAAACTACTAAACCTATTAGAAAATTATTATAATTAAGACGGAGCTTGCTTCTTTTTCACAACGATGCGATGGGCTCAATCAAGAATGTATGTGACACGAAAGCGGGCGCATCTCTTAACCTATCAACTTGAAATTTGGCATAAAGATATAAGATAAGCCTGTGGTTTGCTGTATAGTTTTTGGTGTATGTGGCTCTTATAGGTTGGTTGTGGTTAGGTAGGTTTAGGTTAATATTCCGCCAGCTCCGCTTTATTCCTATATATCCGTCTTTATTATTCCGATGTAACCGCCCGCGTTCCAGCGAACCACCCTAGTAATATATAGCCGCATTATCTCGAGAGTGGTACTACTATTACTACTGCTACGAAGTCGCGTTAATTTATTCCCATGGGAACTGAGATTGGGAAAATAACATCGATGTCTATCTCTCGCACTATAGTCTTAGTTTAGAGAGGTCAAAAACTTTGGAGTGGATTGATATCTCAGGAATTGTCTGTACGGTTATTATATAGTATGTAGCATTTTAATTATCCCAATTTGTAGAACAAGATGAGGTCATTCTTTATTTTTGTGAATGACAATAATGTTTGTATTAAACTATTGAGTCCGAGACGCCTAGGACTTTAATTGGCTGTGCCATAGCGGCTAGCGCCTAAGATTTTGTTGCCTTTCATCAAAATTTCATCGCAAGGCAACGGGTTTCAAAATTATAATATAGCTGCTTATTTTTTTACATTAATTCGGCCATTTTGAACATAACCCACTTGCTACAGTGCCCGGTGACGGCAACAGGCGGGGGGAAGCCTTGTTTTTGCAATAAGATTCTCTTTAAAGCTAAATAAGTATTTCTCAAACAGAACGCTTAAATCAAAAAATTATATTAGAAACCTCGTAATGTTTTTAAAAGACCCTCACATGATACCTTATAGACGGGATTTCAACTTTACATGTAGGGGAGGTACGGTACCCAAATAAAATTGGTTTTCATAATTTTATTGTAGCTCTTTGTCGGCGTAGTAAATATATACATAGCCTTGCTAAGTTTCATACTTCTAACAGTAACTGCTTGGGAGGAGCCGAGGAAGGACGGACGGACATGACGAAACTATAAGGGTTCCGAGACCTTTACTACGGAACCGAGAACCGTCACGTGTCCGAGATTTACTGCAATATTATTACCGCCTTAAGTTAAATTAAATAAATGAAATTTTATTCACGTTTAAATACACTTATTTGAAATAAACTAGTGGTTCTGTGACTCGTAGACTTCGGGAGCTTTGTTTAGAAAATTTATTTTTCAATTTTCTTTATTACTCTTTCATTTTTCATCTAATCCAAAAAATATCATTCACATATTATTCATTGTAAGCATAGAGTATGTGTGTCAAGTTTCATGAACATCGGTTGATAAATACGGCCGCAAACATGATCTGACAGAACCCGTAGATGTAGAGATGTAGAGATTTAGAGGTAGTCACAGACGAAAGAAATTCTCTCCAGTCTGCAAGTTGAAACGGAGACTTCGGTCGCTTCGCTCCCTCAGGCAATTACTTCTGCCAAACCGTATAACAGATTGTTGGCAGATAAAGCTCTCTGTTTCTATTACGTTTTCCTTTTACATTACCGTATCGTTAAATTTTATTTCTATTAACTATTACATTTAATAGACCCCAACATACATACATTTAAACAAAGAATAACATGCATATTATAGATATATCCTAAACCTACACTTGATTTTATTATAATTTTATATGTCTAAATTTTACATATTTGGAAAAAATTATCATATTTAATAACAACGTATTTCGACACTGCCATGCTCCTAGTGCAAGCTAAGGATAATTATCTGGTCATTCAAGCTATTTATTATCTTTATATTTAATTTCTATCTTTCAAAAACGAGAAAAAGGGAGCTATAGGTACCATTATGCAAATCTCTGCATGCATGTTTGACATCAGGAATTGCAAACGTATATAACTTGTACATACAAGTTGCACATTGACGTCATATAAGATACCTACACCTACTTAATGAAAGACTGGGATAATGAAATAACGCCCTCTATAAGAAAGCTCTCGAGACTACATAATGACACAGAAATCTCTTTTGTTTAATAACGGAATGGAGGAACCCACTCATTACTCTCCCTAGATAGAAAGTTAAGAGATTAAGGAAAATACGCAGACCTTTATTTTATTTTATCTGCAAAGATCTGTAATACTTTTCTGAGATGACCCTAATAGTAATTTAAAATGGGAACTTTTCTGACAATTCCTTATTTAAAAAAAAATATTCACTAACTTGAAATTTTGCTGTACTTTAGATATGTGAAACTTGAAACGAATGCCGGAAACCACTGAAACGGATGCAATGGACAGACATAGTTATAGCTATTATTACACACACACACATATCACGCCTATAGGGGATATAGCAGGGGTAGGCAGAGGTGCTTTACACACCCACAATTTTCCAGTATATTTAGTCCCACGTAATATGAGGCAAGCATATTGCCGTCACCGGGCGCACATATACTGGGTTACGTCCAAAATGGTCGAATGAATTTAAAAATAAGAAGCAGCAATATTGTAATTTTGAAAAAAAAAGTGAAACCCAATCGATGTCTTACGATGAAATTTTGATGAAAGGCAACAAACTCTTACATGTCAGCCGGTATGGTACAGCCAATTAAAGTCCTGGGCGTCTCGAACTATTCCTGGGCGTCTCAGATATAGCTAGCTGTTGTTAAACCTGTTATTACCTACTTAATTTTGGTCGATTACCGGCAAGTGGGGGGCCACTAACAACTGCTTTAATATTCTGTGCCACTTGTAGATAATATTATTAATTAATAACTTATGACTATACCTTCCATCGATTTTATTTTCATGTAACAAAGCAATACGTTGCCCTGTGTTGAACTTACTTAGATCTGTGAAAACTAGCACGCAATTTGGTTCAGTAATTTTGGATCTAGAGTACGAGAAGCAGTTTTCTACAGCGTCTAATTACACTCATTATTTGTTACTTTTATTAAATTTAATTTCATAATATGAATATATCCCACTATTGGTACTGGTTTATTACATACAATCCCAGTGGAATCCTTCGTATGAACCAAAAGACCTAAAGAACCTAACCAACTGGACTTATGAATAATGGATTGACGTGTTTTGATCCAACATTGATTGGTATTCGTGCATGTTTGGCGTCCGAACGTGCGCCCGCCCGACGGACGGACGCCAGCCGGCTTGACAAATTAACAATTCTATTACACTTAGACTGCGCGGGAATTGGGATTTGACAGCTTACAGATAAATACCGAAGCTTTATTAAAGGGAACCCTATTACTGAGACTTAGCTGTCCGTCCGTTCGTCCGTTTGTCTTGGGCTGTAACCGTAATAGTTAGACAGTTGAAATTTTCACAGATGATGTATTTGATTTGATTGTGTATTTCTTTTAGGGCTATAACAACCAATACAAAAAAATACGGAACGTCCAGAACCTTAAATGGTAAACCTTACAATTAAATACTATGGTTTGAAAGCGGACCGAAGGCGCAGTCAATTCATCGGGCTAGTTAGTTTGCCCGTCCGCTTTGAATCCGCCTGGCGTCCGCGACGAAGTCGCTGAGCCTCCGCTACGCTATACAACAGCGAGTCTGCTACCCTTAGTTGCCTTAGTCACAGCCTGTGTTATTATACTTTACTTTGAAGCTCCAGGGAGTGTATGCGTAACTTAATTATAATAATATTACGTAGGTTAGAATTACCGGCAACTATGTATGATTATTTATAAGTCATCGTGAGCATGCATATTAAATAATAATAATACTATTGTAATTTTTTAATCGAAATAATAATAATATTTATTTTTGTACATTCTCACACAACGTCAACTAGCCCAAACTAAGCTATAAGCTTGTGGGATCTAGACAACTGATAAACATACTTATATACATAGAAAACAGAAAAAAAAACTCACAACTCCGAAACAAACATTAATTGTGGATCATACAAATATTTGACTATTGACTACTCTGAGCTCCGCCTCCATGGCCTTTTATGTGCAGTGGCGTTTTACTTTTAGACACATTTTCTACTAATATTATTTAAAAAAAAAAAAAAAATAAGTGTTACAAAAGTGAATTATGTGTGTAGATTTTTTTTTTAATTCCGCGGCCCAAGGCCGCGGTCGCTCTAACGTCCGTTGCCGGGCGTCTGGTTATGTGTGTATATTGAGTATGAGTGAACACCTCTGATGATGCCATAAGGCGAAACCGGTCAGGGTTTATAGAAAATAAAATATTTGTGGAATAGTGTGAGTGTTTTTCACAAATGTACAGTATTTCCTCTTCATAATGCCTTTTTGACAGGCCATGTCAAGAGTACCAGTAACCGAGCGTGCATAAATACAATACAATAAACTTTATTGTACAAACAAAACACATAACCAAACAATCCAGATTTGAATATGTACAAATGGCGGCCTCCTCACTAAAAAGTGATTTCTTACAGGCAACCTTTGGATGGAAAGGTAGAACGAATAGAAAATTAAGAAAAGCCTACCCCGCATTCGTGTTTATAAACAACATGAAAATAGTCATGAAGGTAGAAGAAGCGAAAGAAGTATGCCAGGATCGTAGCAAGTGGAATTATATATTCTTTGCTTACCCCAATGCGAAAGAAGCTTGACACATGTATCATTCAGCCCCATTTGACGCCTATTTCTAATACATATGTACTAAATAAACTAAAATACCCAAACTCCGAAACAGACATTTAATTGAACTGGGACGGGCGCGGGGCGTGGCGGTCGCATACACACATCACTGCGCCACTATGAGGTAGTCAGACTGTATGTAAATAATTATGTACCTAATATAATATAAGTAATAAGAGAAATTTATTTACAATAAGAATTACAATATACAAAACCATACCAACGATACAAAAACTATTTACATTAAAAAATATCGTTTAATAAATCCTCAGCGTCATTGCCGATTGGGAAGGTTCCCAGAATGCTGGCTGTGTTGCCATATAATATAATATACCTACCTTGTGAGTATTACCAAAATTATTATGCAAATGAGTTACCAATCTTGCAGGTAAACTATCGGTACGTATCCTAACATTTACATAGCTTTACATAATCTCCCTGAAATTCCATTTAAAGCTCCCGAATTTCACAGATTGATCAATACACGAACTGGCATAATCCACTTTCCTTTACTTGTTTTTTATTTGCCAAATATTACTCTTCGTAGAAGATCGGCATAAAACAACACAGTAAAATAAATATCTACTTGTAAGCAATACTTTTGGCAAAGTATTGTAGAAATTGAATTACATTTCATTTGTCTGTGTTATTTTTATGTTGGAACAAACTCTTTGACTTTATATTTAGAGATATTGCATTTGAAAGGTTTGATGCAATATGTAGGTCAAAGGGTAAAACAGGAACCCCATTAGTGAGACTTCGCTGTCCGTCCGTCTGTCTCTGGCTGTATCTAATGAACCGTGATAGTTGAAATTTTCACAGATGATGTATATCTGTTGCCGCTATAACTAATTATTTAAGAGGGCTCCCATACAACGTGATTTTTTTTGCCGTTTTTAGAGATAATGGTACGGAACCCTTCGTGTGCGAGTCCGAGTCGCACATGGCCGGTTTTTTGACTGAGGGAGTGAAGCGACCGAAGTCTCAGTTTCAACTTGCAGACTGCGGAGAATTTCTTTCGTCTGTAGGTACCTCTACATCTCTACATCTACGGGTTCTGTCAGATCATGTTTGCGGCTGTATTTATCAACCGATTTTCATTAAACTTTACACACACTCCTTGCTTACAATGAATAACATGTGAATTATATTTTTTGGATTGGATGAAAAATGAAAGAGTAATAAAGAAAATTGAAAAATAAATTATCTAAACAAAGCTCCCGAAGTCTACGGTCTGTCAAGAATGCAATCCGTAACCATAGCAAACCAATATAAATAAAATCAAAAGTCATGCAAATAAATACAATTTAAGAATAAACAAAGCCGCTCCCGAAGTCTACGGTTCACAGAACCACTACTTTTAATTATTTACGAACTAAGCCTTGTCCCTTTTGACTATTGCGGGAGACTATCATTATCTTGCTGACACCCATATCACAAAAACTGCACATGAGATATATAGATAACTCTTGTTGCATATTGTCCTGCTTCATTAGAATAGGTGCTAGGCAATGATGTATTATAAGGTCTTTGGTGCTAGGGCAACTTTTTGTGACCGGAATTGCACCGGAACTATGCTTCGGAGACAGAAGCGTGAACGGAAGAAAGCCGTTCTCCGACGTACAAAAGAAAGTGATCCTTAATCGAGATGGTTATTAGCAACAAATTTTGAAGATCTCACTAAAACGTACAAGTCTTTTTGGAGTTGATGCCCTACTTATATTTTTAAATTATTTTCTTACCGGACAACACAAATGAAAACTGGCTCACAAAATAAGCTTCTCATTTACCCTGCTCAATAAGTTTTTTGTAGACCCTGTGTTGGTCCACGATCGATTCATGACGTCATCCTAGTTAGAAAACGTGACGCGAATTTGAATTTTACAACGATTTTACCAAGGAAAGAGGGTTTAGAATTGATTAATTTTCTGAGCCCAAATTCAAATAGAGTTCGGGGTTAACTCCCGGTTGACCTTCATTTGAATAGTTAAAAGAAATGGAATACAATCAAACTGTCTGATTCTGCTCGCTTAAAATAGTTTACTTCACAATTTCCACAGGACGAAAGTGGCCTATTAACTGATAAACTTCCACGTTTTATTATCTACTAACTGATCGCCGCAGCTCCGCCCGCGTGATTTAGTTTACTGTCTTGTTCCCGGTTCCCGTGGGAATACATTACCAGGATAAAAAGTAGCCGTAGCCTCTCATACCGTGGAAACCATATTCGCGAGAACCGAGCGTTTTAAACGTTCGTTTCTCTGCCGAACGATGGTGGCTTGGAACGCCCTGCCTGCGCACGTGTTTCCTCCAACATATAATCCTGGGTTCTTTAAGCGAAGCGTGAAGAGGCACATTACTGGGTCGTCAAGTTGAGGGCCACTCTCTATAGTATTCCTGTGTACTGTGAGAGTCGCCCTCAATTGCCAGACGTCGCCTCAGCATCAGGCGGGTGGCGTCAATTTGTCGACCTAAATATAAAAAAAAGCCTGTTGTTTTAGTTGAAATCGGCACAGTAGTTTTTAAGTTTATTCATTACAAACATACACACTAAAGTACAAATCTTTCCTCTATTAGTATAGATATAGATTAGGGGACGCTCGCAGCTTCGCTCGCTTGACAAATGAAATACACAAAAACCTTTCTCGAGAACCACTCTATCCATTAGTGAATACCAGATCAAAATCCGTTGCGTAGTTTAAAAGATCTAAGCATACCTACATACGGACCGAAGCGACTTTGTTTTATAATCATCATTCACTGAGCCTTTTCCCAACTCAGTTAGGGTCGGCTTTCCAGTCTAACTGCGATTTGGCTGAACCACAGATTACTAAATAGTTACTACGTGGCTGACCTTCGATATTTTCCGTGAAGTGACTGCCACAACCCATGGGCGATATCGAAGTTCTGTAGTTAGCACGGTCGGTTTTTAGATTTAGGAACTACCCCTACGACTGCCATAGATGTTCATATGACAACCGAGACCGACGACTTAAGGTGAACACACACTTATTCGAGCCGAACGCGTCGCACGAATCGAAGTTAAGTAGGCCTCGCACACATATCCGCACCGGAAGAATCGACCACCCCAAAAGAGACTAAAAACTAAAAATCATTTCTATTTCCTTTACGCCTGTCGCACTGTTATTACATATTATTATACATGTTATTCGCACGTTGCTGTCGTAGTGTCGTACCCGTACGCAACTGATAGAATGCAAGCGTATCGGTCGAATCGACCGCATAAGCCGCGCTGCGAAGCTGATGACGTCATCCGAATTCGTCTAGGATTTCAGGGGTTCTTCCAGATTCAGACGATTCGACGCGGGAAAGTGTGCGAGGTTTCATGAGATTTCATATACAGAATTCTAAAATTCGTTTCATTCGACTCGTTCGACGCGTTCGGCTCGGATAAGTGTGCGTTCACCTTTAACGTGCTCTTCTCGGCACGGAGTTGTCTCAGTGTCTTAAAAAATGGTCACCATACTAAGACCGGCTTGACTAGATATTGCTTAATCTTTGCAATGTGTTACCATTGTCGGTTACCACGAGCCTCACATTTGTTTTATAATATGTACTCTCATACGGGAACACAAAACACGGCGTAAAAATAAACTAGTTGAAACGTTGTGCAATAAAAGGTACCTCCCTATATTATTATAGACTTATGATGCATATCTACGCCGTTCTAACCGAATGTTATTACAATCTAACACAGAGACTTACAAACTTTCGCTTGGATAATAAGTGGTTAAACAAATAGGTAATAGTCAAAAAATTACATTGCAGATTAAAAAATACACATCAAAAATTTACGCATCAACCGACTTCAAATGACCGAAATGGGACCAAAAAATTGTCGGAATGGGACCAAATTGAAATCCGCTGGACCGCTTCGGAAATAGTAGCTTTCATTAAAAAAATGTCATAATCGGTTCACCCATTCCAGAGATATGAGGTAAGAAATATTAAAAATAAAAATACATGCAGTCGAATTTGGAACCTCTTCCTTTTTTGGAAGTCGGTTGAAAAGCGTAAAATAAAACTTAAAAGCAATTTCAATATAAGTATATATCTTGGAAATCTTTACCATCTTCAGTTGGATTTAAGTTCATCTTGATATTCTTGAGTGTAATTTTATGCTACTGGAATTTCTCAAATATTATTTCTCTATGTATAAAAAATGAAAAATGAAGTTCGTTCGCAAGTAAGTACATTACTGTTTGATTAAAATATCTAAACGTAATTCTAATAAACTTAGGTCGGAGAACGACTATCTGTGTCCTGTCTCCGAAGTGTAGTTCCGGTCACAAAAAGCTCTTGTACCTATTCAGTCAATCAAGCAGGACAATACCCAGGGCCTGAGGACGACGGACTAGTAACCCACCGTCCTTACAGATGCAGGCTAGGAGGGCTGCGTGCTGTGGGGCCATCACCCCACGCACGTCTTTACTCACCGATCCGACCACCACGTAGCGGCCACACAGGTGACCCAGGTCCGCCGGGCCCCACTGGAAAATTATTTTAGTAATCACCAGAGGCGCTCGGCATTGGACGTAGGTGTGGTTTAAAAAAAAAGAAGGACCTATGCTAAAATAATTATTTAAATTACAAGTGCAAGATATGGCTGTGCGGACGGATAATAAATTGCAAGAAATTATAGTCTACCCTTCAGAGACAATTACCCGTGAATATAACCGTAAGTAAGAATTGAGAGAAAGAAAACTATTCCAAGCAAGCAAAGACGCAACAACAGCTAGTCTAGGTTAAAATTTTACCAAAATATCATTTAAAATCTATATCATCTACCAAAATATCATAAAAAAAAAAAAAATATGAATATAGAATTAAAAATTTAAAATCTTGCTATCTTTAAGAATATCATAGATAAGTTTCAGTCTAGTGCTTTTGACTTAAGACGTTATTAAATTCATCCACTAACTAAGTACGATGGCCCTCAACTCGAAGTATTACGATGATCAATTAATCATAAATATTATGCTTGTAATGATTTGAGGTTTTAATGTTCATCAAGGATGAAATACACGTAACGGTAGGTATGTACATACGCAACGCAAATCCATTTTGTACTAGGTTTGCGCAAGTATACCGTTATTCCGTATTTCATGCATGGCCACAAAAAAAAACAAATCTCTAATTTAAATATGGAACACATTTTAAGATTGTCATTTATTTATTTTATTTGTTTTCAGATGACTTCCTAAAAAGGAGGAGGCTCTCAATCCGACTGTATGTTTTTTATCGCTTCTATTCAAAAAGTGGTATTTTGTATTTTTTTTTTTTTTTTTTTTTTTTATATTTGGTTCGCCAAATTGACGCCGCCAAATTGACTGACCACCTCTGTGGTCTCTGCGGGTGTTGGGTCGGGACGAGAATCCCGCGTCGTTAGGGTAGGGTTTTATCCCGCGTCAGTGAGTGAATCTGGTTGCGTGCTATGGGGCAAAGGCCCCGCAGCACGCAACCCTTCTAGCCTGCTTCTGTAAGGACGGCGGAAGGCGATCCCGCCGTCCTCAGGCCCCGATCATGGAGGTCGATAGTCTTGGGCGTAGTCGCGGAGTCTGGGGCGCCCTGGCCGCCGACTACGGAACTCGGCGGGGAGGGTACGCTCCCTCTCCCTCCCGGCCGCCTCGTTCGCGAGCATAACTTGCTCGCAGAAGGACACGGCCGCGTTCCACCTACTCGGGCTGGAGACCATGGCTTGAAGCATGGTCTCCAGCGAGAGGGTATCCACGCCCAGACCCACTACGAGGTCTCGGCGCTGACTCGCCCACGCTGAGCACTCCACCAACGTGTGGAGTGCGGTGTCGTCGTCGGAAACCTCGCAGTGTTGACACCGGGGTATGACCTCACGATGCATGCGAAACAGATAGCTACCGAAGCATCCATGCCCGGCAACGATCTGCGTCGCACGGTACGTGAGGTCACCATACTGCCTCTGCAGCCAATCGTCCATGATCAGTCTCACCGCCGCGATGATGGTGATACCCCACTTGGGTTGCTCAAGTCGCACCCTCCATGACTCCATGAGATCCTGGCGGAGTTGGGACCGCTGGTCCTCGATTTCTCGAGACGCAGGCCTGTGGTCCCGCTCCAGCGCCTCCTTGCGCCATTGGAACAATGACGCAAGGGCTCTCGCTTCCAGGTCCCATGGAGGGGTCCCGGCTAGGAGACATGCAGCCTCTCCGGAGATCGTGCGGTACCCCCGTATGGTTCTGACGGCCAAGGTTCGAAGTGGTCTGTTTAACAGAGTCACGTTCCCCTTGACCGCCAACCTATCCACCCATACGGGAGCCCCGTATAGGGCCATACTCCGCACGATCCCCAGGTACAGTCTCCTGCAGGAGGCGTTGGGTCCCTTTAGGTTGGGCATCAGTCGCGAAAGCGCGACCGATGGCTGCGTCACCTTGGAGACCAAACTTCGGAAATGTGGTCCGAAGTTCCATCGGCTATCAAGTACGATCCCTAGGTACTTCATCGAGGGCTTGATGCCGATGCTAACGCCTCCCACATTTATGCTGGAACCTTTGGGTGGACCGTTCCGAGGTCTGTGAAAACACAGAACCTCGGACTTGTGCAAGGCCACCTCCAGTCCCAGCTGCTGTATCCGACCCACGACTCGAGCAACACCCGTCGTGACCTTGAGTGCTGGGTCCTGGTACGTTGCACCCCACGCCGTGACGAGGGTATCGTCGGCGTAGCACGTTACGCCGACGCCCCTAGGCAACGCACCCTGCAGCACCCAGTCGTAGCCGATGTTCCACAGAAGCGGCCCCAGGACCGACCCTTGCGGAACACCGCACGACACATCTCGCCGAGCTGGCCCGAGCCAGCTGGGGAAAGCTATGGCCCTCTCCGAGAGATAGGCCCCGACAATACGACGGAGGTAGAGACGCGTTTCGTGATACACGAGCGCCTCCCTAACGCAGCTCCATGGCAAGGTGTTGAACGCGTTGGCGATGTCAAGAGACACCGCCACCACCACCTTGCCCTGCGAGACTGCTTCCTCCGTCAGGCTCTTCACATGCATGATCGCGCTCACGGTGGAGCGTCCCCGACGGAAACCGAACTGGTTATCCGCCAGGTCTGGCCCCACACTCGTAAGATGCTCGACGAGGCGTTCCGCGATAATTCGCTCAAAGAGCTTACACACCTCGTCGAGCAACACGATCGGCCGGTATCCGGACGGTGAGTCCACCGGCCGCCCCACCTTACGGATCAGGACCAGTTTCCCCGTCCTCCACACCTTGGGAAACTGGCCCCTTTCGAGGCATGCGCTAAAGAGCCCCATCAGTCGAGGCCCGAGTTCGTCGAGGGCCAGGACCCATGCACGGCCAGGAATGCCGTCGGGTCCGGGGGCAGTGATTTTCCGGCGTTTAAGCCGTAGTACTGCCGCACCTAGCTCCCCCACCCTGACTTCGGGTACGTCGTCTTCGCTGGTGCTATCCGCGTCGAGCAGAGACGGAGCCATGCGCGGAGGGACGTGCTCCTCCGCGCTCGTCGGAGACAGGGAGCCCATGACCCGCTCCAGCTGCTGCGGCTGGAGGCTCTGGGTCAGTGGGGGCGCCCTAGGTCGGAGTTTCTCCCTGACCTGTAGGTACGGGCGCCCCCATGGGTTCTGCTGCAGGGTGTCCAGGAGCTCCGGCGCCGGAATCCAGGCCTGCACGATGGATGCCTCCAGAAGAGCCTCCCGATCCAGATGGTGAAGCCCAACGCGGATCCGGGGGATTTGCCACCGGCTGTGGGAGGTCAGGTGGGGGGACGACATCGAACCGGATGTACCGATGATCCGAGTGCGTCTCCTCACCCTCCTCCACGCGCCAGCCTGTAATACGGCGGGCGAGGTCAGGGGATGCGAACGTGATGTCCACGTTCCCCCCCCCGCCGCCAAAAAGTGGCGACATTCCCCCGGTTGAGGACCTCCAGACCACGTGTTCTGGTCCAGTCCTCAAGAAGCCTCCCCTTGTCCCTGGTTTCCCGGGAGCCCCACGCCTCACTCCAGGCGTTGAAGTCTCCCAGGAGCAGGACAGTGCGAGGACGGCACGCAGCGAAGACGACGTCGAGCTCAGTGAGCCATAGCTTAAACTGAGACTCGTCAATGTTCGGCGAGATGTAGGTGGCCACGACTGCCAACCCATCATAGTCCGCCGCAACACACCCGCGGCCCCTTGCAATGATCGCAAGGCGCGAGTTGTCTGCGGCGGACCCCCCAAAGATACGACAGGCCGAGCCGTCCTCGTCCACCGGGCTTCCCGGGTGGACGTAGTACGGCTCGGCGACCACGACCAAGTTTATGAACCACTGCCGGATGCTCTGGTACAGAAGATCCTGAGCAGCACGGCAGTGGTTCAAATTCACTTGCAGGATACGGATACGGGCGTCAGACATTAATTGACGTCCATAACCGCATCCCGCCGCGAAACAACTGGCCGCGCAAGGGCGGCACCCCCACCGTTCTCAGCGGACGGACGAGGTTTTGGCCTCGAGGCGGCGCAGGTTGTGCTGCCAACCCGGTGATCCGCGGTCTTGCCCTCCGCCTCGCATCTAAAGCAGCGAGGCGGGGCATCACAGGCACTTGCCTTGTGACCGGGCCGGCTGCAGCGGAAGCACCGATCGCCCACGGTGACTTCCGCTGTGCACTGCACTCCGATGTGCCCCACCACCATGCACCGGAAACATCTGGTTTCCCGGGCACGAAGGAGGTGCACCTGCGTCTTTAGGAGGCCCCCTACGAGGAGGCTTCGTCCATCCGCCACTTTCAGTGCCGCTGCGACGGGGCACTGGACGACTGTCATCCCGTGACCAGTGGAGCCGAAGGAGATATCTCCAGCCTTCACCTGGTCACGGGGGCATCCGCCCGCCTCCACGATGGCGGAGACAACTTCCTCCGTCGTGGCCGCGTCATCCAGACCCGTGATGCGCAAAGCGGCGCATTTGGTGGGTCTGGTGACGCGGACGGCTTCTTCGTCCAGAGCGTCCCTAAGCTGAGCCGCTACGGCGTCAGCTTTAGGGCCGCTGGAGGCGCCGGAGACCTCGAGGAGGCGAGCCCCGGTGCGTGTCGTCTTGCACCGGAGCCCCCCTTGTATGTCGAGGGCCGAGAGGTTGACTGAGGACTTCACGGTCCTCAGTACGTCGGCGTACCCCACCCCTTTCTCCACACCTACCGTCGTCACCGTCAGGACGACGGCGGTGGAGCGAGGAGGGCGGGGCCTCTTCGGCGCCTTCGCCGCGGCGGCTTTGGCCGCTTTCTTGGCAGCCTTCGTCTTCCTCTTCTTGGCTCCCACTACTTCCCATCCCTCCCGTCTGGAGGGATGTAAGGAAGCAACGGGGGCGACGTTAGAGGAAGACGAAGCGGCAGGGGTGCCACTCTTCTTACCGCGCCCCTTGGCCTTCCGCGCCTGGGCCGCGGTCTCGGCCGGCATCCGGTTCGCTGAAGCGGACGGGGGCGGAGCGGGGCGGCGGACAGCGGGTGTGCCGCTTGGACCCGGAGCTGGAGCACCAAAACGCGAAACGGGAAAACGCGGGACGCGCTAGCGGAGGGCGGTACGCCCGGTCCTTCAGGACCTCGAGGCGCCTCTCGATCGCCGTCAGGACCTGCACCGTAGTCGGTACAGGCTTCGGCGGTGAGCCGGGCGCCATGGTGGACGCGGTCCTAGGCGCCGTCTTCGGCGCTGGTCCAGCCGTCAGAGGAGGAGGCGGCATGGGACCTGGAGGCGCCTTGACCGCTTTGGTCAACTCAGCGACCTCCCGACGGAGATCTTCCATCTCCTTTCGGGAGGCAGTGAGCTCCACCTCCAGGCTCGCAACCTGCTTGCGGAGCTTCGCCTCCTCCTTTGTTACTCTCAGCTCGAGGAGCTTGTCAAGGGAGGATTGGGCTTCATCCACCAGTGAAGCCACAATCTTCTTCCTCCCCGACATATTTTTACTCCCCCGCATAGTCGCGTTCATGCGGGAGAGAAACTCATGATCTCCCGCGCGGGCGGCACACCGATATCCCTGCGACTGCGCAGTGACGGTACAGATGACGGGGATGGTGTTGGCGGGCGCTTTCTGTAGGCGTCGAGACGCGTGCGCACCGTCTTCACCGGCACCTCCTCCTCCGAATCGCTGGAGAGGAGGGACCCCCACCCAGAGCAACTAGTGCTCCGATCGCGCGGCGGCCCCCCCTTCTCGAGGGTCCTCTTCTTCGAAGAAGCGCCCTTACCCCTCACACTACTGGGAGCTGACACATCGTCAGTCCCAGCAGCAACATTTCCTTGGGGCGTCGACGTCGCGCTGCAACTAGGCGGCGCGACGCGAGCCCCCAAATCAAGAGGCATCGAAATCCGTGTTTCAAGCAATAAGTCGTCGGTTGACACTGTCCGGGAAAGGGCAGTGTCAGTACCGGGGGTCTCGTCAGGCATATCCATGATAGCACAATTAAACGCAATGTTGGCCACTCAAGTCTCGATTTCGACGTTCGGTCACCCAACTTGCCACTGCGTTACCGTGGTCAAGTTGGGGTCCAGGGCGGACGGCGAGGACGTAGTCTAATCTCTTGGGGCCCCGCCCCAACCAATCCTCCCTGGCTATAGATATTATCCAAACGTCAATCACAGTAACAGAAAAAACACAGTATTGATCTGCCATTTTAAAATACAGTTTCATGATAGGCTTAGGTGTTTATAGCAACAACTTCTCAATTTAAGCGATTTACAGTCCAACCAAGTTGGGTTTTCTGCTCTGTTCGTCAATGATACACAAACTTCAACCGTATGTAAATTTGTTAAGGTTTGATCTAAAGAATGTAGTTGATTGTGTTAGATTGTGCTGCAACTAGAGCGTCATAACACATGTTCATATGACCTGGTTTCTTATAGTTGATGCAACAGCCTGTGTTTGTAAAATAATTCTAAACATAAAGTCTATGAGTTTGTTAGAAACATTTCCTTTGTGCCTCATTGCGAAATTTCCATGCGCTGATTAAAAATATTTTCAAAATTTATCAATTTATCTAGGCTACTGAAAAGGAATATAAACTAGGTTTAACTTAAAGGACCCATAGACTAAAAACAGCCCGGCCGTCCGCGTCCGTCTGCTGTTGGTAATAGCACAGAATAGGGAATAGTACTTACATATACAGAACTTGCACTCCGACGTTAATTAAAGCACATTCT
Source organism: Nudaria mundana (assembly GCA_963556515.1). Lineage (NCBI taxonomy): Eukaryota > Metazoa > Arthropoda > Insecta > Lepidoptera > Erebidae > Nudaria > Nudaria mundana. The sequence goes on from OY748299.1 coordinate 4,327,895, forward strand.
TTTGTTTACAAAGAACATCATTCGAACGTTAGGGTTGACCAGTAAAGTAGAATATATACCAGCATAATTTGACCAATACGCTTCGGCCGCCATCGATTAATTATGACGTTAATGCCTCAATATCAACTCTATGGTCAATGCCGTATCACAAACAAGAGACAACACTTACTGACTTACAACTTCAAGTTGTCGCTGACTTCACGTATTTTTTGCGATTGTTAGGCGAGTGACATAGGCCTGGTAATAGTCTAGTTTGTAAGGTTATCAAATCAGTTAGTTGATAAGGTTGAAGAAGTTAGCTGCGGAATCGAACAACTGACAGGATATACGCAGGAGAACTGCACGCAATCTCTTAGTTTGTAGGCTCCTTTAGTAAAAAACTTAAAAATTCACGCCTCCTAGTATACAAATAGCAATACCTTGAACTAAAGAATAACATTTTGCCGAGTAGTGAGGAGAAACTGTTGTACCTATGCATTTAATTATCACCTATATAATATTACTAGCGGACGCCCGTGGCTTCACCCGTTTGACAAATTTTATACACAAAAACCTTCCTTGAGAACCACTCTATCCATTGGTGAAAATCGCATCAAAATCCGTTGCTTAGTTTTAAAGATCTAAGCATAGGAAGCGACTTTGTTTTATACTATGTTATGATATCTTTTTGGGTGCAAAGGGGCCCTTCTTACATCTATCGGGCCCCAGCGACCTCACCTGCTAGTGGCGCACCTGCTGATTAACGGACGAGGTTCGTATATTACGGTACCCATGTGGTGGCTTCGGCCCCTACGTGGATACCAGGTGGTACAACAGTGTTGGTCCGGGGGGGTACCACCGTGCAGCTGTGCTAAAGCCCCCCAAGTAACCCAGCCCAGGCTGGGTTGCGTTAGGGATTCAGCAGCTGCACTGCCGGGCCCAGGGCGATGTATGGTGCGGTAGGCAGGGGTCCAGTGGGGGCGAAGCGGAGTCTAGTGTGGGTGGTGTGGGTCGATTCGCCGGCCAGGGAGACCCTTAGCAACGGCGTTGCCGCGGCCGCCCGCAACATAGTCATGGGGCCCGCCTGGGACCAACCACCCCAGGAGGCTGCCCCACATGTTGCGCATAATCCTGATGAGGGGTCGCCGCTCCGGGAGGTAACCGGTGTGGGGTAGCGGCGGCCTTGCATCAGGGGGGTTTGGGAGCCCTTCCGTCCGGCGGGTCGGCTCCGACCTAGCCACACGGTTCTAGACGAAGCTAGCCTCTGCACTTTGTCACTTACTGCCGCGCCAAATGACGCCCTGTCTTCACGCTTCCCTATATCTCATCATGACAGTGCAACAAAGTTATAAACGGTACACAGCAGCCTCTAGAAACCTCACAAAGTCGATTCCTTTTGAGGTGGAGTTCGCGAATATGCGCGGACTCCATGCGAACCTCGATACCGTCCACCATCACCTAGAGACGGCACGGCCTTCTGTGATGTTCCTTATGGAGACACAGATACGCCGCCCTGACGACACGTCTTACCTCAGTTACCCGGGTTATGTCATTGAGGAACAATTCCGCGACAAAGCCGGAGTATGCGTGTTCGTTAGGGCGGATGTCTGCTGCCGCCGGTTGCGCTGTCTAGAGAACCCCTCCTACTCCGTCCTTTGGCTGCACGTGGATCATGGCTCTATGAGCCAGATCTACGTGTGCGTCTACCGCTCCCACACAGGGGACACTGGGACAACAAGGCTTTTCGAATACCTCAGCGAAATGGCTGACGATGCGCAGGTGCGGTTCCCGAACGCTGACCTGGTTTTCCTGGGGGACTTTAACGGTCATCACGTTGAGTGGCTGGGGTCCCTTAGGACCGATCATGCGGGACGATCCGCCCATGCATTCGCTCTCTCCCACGGGCTGACCCAGATGGTACAGGGGATCACCCGGATACCTGGCAGGTCAGACCACACGCCCGCCTTGCTGGATCTACTGCTGACAAGTCGCCCAGCCGAGTACAGTGTCGGTACGCGCCCCACTGGGCACTTCCGACCACTGTGTGGTGCACGCCAGCTTCCAAGTGCCACCGCCTGCTCGTGCTGAACAAATGACTCGACGACTATGGCACTACTCATCGGCAGACTGGGACGGTCTCCGCGATTACTTTGCGTCCGTCCCGTGGAGCCAACGCTGCTTTGTAGGGAAGGCGCCTTCGGATAGTGCTGCTGCCGTTGCTGGCGAGATCAGTCTAGGGATAGAATATTATATCCCTTTCACTGATGTCGCCAGCATCCGCAAAGCTCGCCCCTGGTTCGGGCGTGAATGTGCCGAGGCTGTCCAGAAAAAACAGTCGGCGTATCGCGCCTGGGCGCTGGGCGCTCGGGCGGCACGTGACCCGAATGTGAACTACCTCAAAGCAGCGTACAATAGGGCCACTAGGTTCAGCAAGAGGGCCTTCAAGAGAGCGGATGCCCAGCGCATCGCGCGGCTTGGTCAGGAGCTCACATCCCACCCCACGGGCAGCCGTGGATACTGGCAACTGGCCAAAGCCGTACAGTCAAATTTTCGCCAACCCTCGCTGCCACCACTGCGTTTTCCTGATGGATCACTGGCTCACAAAGCCCAAGAGAAGGCGGACATGCTCGCAGACCTCTTTGCGGCTAATTCCCGCGTCGATGACCGTGGCCTGCAGCCCCCCGCCATCGCCAACTGTGACCACACTATGCCTGATAATGTTATCAGGCAATGTGATGTACGGGCAGTGCTGCGGTCGCTCGACACGCGGAAAGCCAGTGGCCCTGACGGCACTCCGGCGGTGGTGTTACGAAAATGTGCCGCTGAGTTGTCTCCAGTACTAACGCGTCTGTACCGCCTGTCATACTCTACAGGGCTCGTGCCGGAGGTCTGGAAAGAGGCGAACGTACAGCCGATCCCCAAGAAAGGGGATCGCTCCGATCCAGGCAACTATCGACCCATAGCTGTCACCTCAGTCATTTGCAAGGTGCTTGAGCTCCTTATCAATAAGCAGCTCATGCGATACCTGGAGGATCACTCGCTAATCAATGATCGGCAATATGGCTTCAGGCCAAAACGATCAACGGGTGACCTCCTGGCATTCGTCTCGCATGTATGGGGTGGGGCTATGGAAAAGTACGGCGAGTCCTTGGCTATTAGCCTGGACATCGCCAAAGCTTTCGATAGGGTCTGGCATGCTTCGCTCCTTTCCAAGCTTCCGGCATATGGTCTACCTCCTCAACTGTGCAGCTGGATTACCAGCTTTTTAAACGAGCGCCGAGTGCGGGTCCTCTACGATAGCCAGGCTTCTCGCTTCTTGCAAGTGAATGCCGGGGTACCGCAGGGGTCCGTACTATCACCAACTCTCTTTCTTCTGCATATCAATGATATGCTATCCCTCGGGAACATTCATTGCTATGCAGATGACAGCACACTGCACGGGAGTTACTCGGTTCGTCCGACGGCGGGGCGATCTGAGATTGAGGAGGAGAGACGACGACTCGTGGCTGATCTCGACCGTAACCTCGACAGTATCTCCCAATGGGGTGCCGAGAACTTGGTCGAGTTCAATGCCCGCAAAACACAGGCGTGTGCATTTACAGCGAAAAAATCCCCTTTCCTTCCCCTACCCACTCTTCAGAATGCAACATTACCAATGAAGGATAATCTAGACATCCTTGGCATAGACGTACGTCGAGAGCTCAATAACACTAAATACATTGAGAGATGTATTGGGCTAGCTTCGCGGAAACTAGGAATACTGAACAAGGTAAAGCGATTCCTTACACCGCACCAGAGGTGTCTGCTGTACAAAACGCAGATTAGACCCTGTGTCGAATACTGCTCTCACCTCTGGGACGGCTCCGCGAAGTATTTGCTAGACGCACTCGACGCTATGCAGCGACGCGCTGTTCGCATTATAGATTGTCCGGAGGTAACGGGAAGCCTTGAGCCGCTAGCCCAGCGCCGAACAATTGCTTCCTTGGTCGCGTTCTACCGTATTTACCACGGTGAGTGTTCTGAAGAGCTCTTCAATCTGATCCCACCCTCTCCCTTCCGATCCCGAACAACGCGTGCCGGGCAGAGATGTCACTCTCGTACCGTGGAAACCGTCTTCGCGAGAACTGCGCGTTTTAAACGTTCGTTTCTCTGCCGAACGATGGTGGCTTGGAACGCCCTGCCCGCGCACGTGTTTCCTCCAACATATAACCCTGGGTTCTTTAAGCGAAGCGTGAAGAGGCACATTACTGTGTCGTCAAGTTGAGGGTCACTCTCTATAGTATTCCTGTGTACTGTGAGAGTTGCCCACAATCACCAGACGTCGCTACATCTTACCATCAGGCGGGTGGCGTCAATTTGTCGTCCTAAATACAGAAAAAAAAAAACATCTTTGGTAGTATTTTCGGTGGGTTCATATAAGTCACAGACCAACACGTACCTAATGTTGCTCTGTGCCCTTCGTCCATGTTGGTAACTAGATTTACCTAACCAGTTACGAGGGAAGATTTTTCTTTCGCTGTTTTGTAACTAGTAGTGAAAGGAGAATTATTTTTCCATTTTCGTATATCTATATATTTCCATTTATGTAACCAACTAGTTACGAAAGAAGATTTTTCTGTCGATGTTTGGTAACTAGTTGTAAGAGACGAAATACAAACAGTTGTAAAACATTTTATATTTGAACATTAATTAATAAAAAACAAAAAAATGATACCTATTAGAGAATTAAATTTTAAATCATAAAAGGAGCAATTAGCTCCAAACAATGTCCGACTGTAATTTCTTTATTTTGTAATTGCTCTATAGATGCATTTATTTCAGAGTCAATTTCAACATAATTGTTGTTTTTCCGTTGTTTAGCTGGTGAATTTATTGATTTCATTTATGTTTCCTTCATTAAAATGTCCAACACTTTTGCGAGGGATGGGTTTTTTCTTCCCACAAAACGATTTATTCTAGAATGCCATCCTTCTAAATGGTTATTACTTCTTAACTCTTCCCCTTCACAACACCAGATCTTAATAAAATTTATATCTTTCAGCCAATAACGATCGAAGTACGAGTTAAATTTTGCTATTGGGCCAGTTTTAGGCGATCTCTTCATAGCATAACTGTAACCAGTGCTAATATATTTTGACGGCAATCGGGCTTAGGCTGCACACCGCGCCACATGTCGCCGCTGTACTCTAGAATTGATTCCTAGCTGTTTCGCTTTTTTAAAAAGGCTGCGAGTGAAGTGATAAAAGCAACCTTTTATATGTGTATCTGGATATGCTTCTTGTATAGCGTTTATAGCAGATTTTTCAAAAACGACTATAATTTTCGTTGGTTTCCAGGAAGGGAATTTAGTTTTGATTATGTCAAATAGGATTGCATATGTTTGTTGTTTTTTGTCTTGGAGGAAAGCAAACAGTAATGGTACTATTGTTTTAGTTCTAGTATTGTAGCCGTGAATGCTATATAATTGATTGAACGGAGGTGGACATACCTTAAACGTACCATCTATTAAAAATATTTCAAAACTACTTAGTAAAATGTCTATCTCAGGATTGGAAAAAACTAAAATTCTATTATCATCTATGTAGTCAGCCAATAAAAAGTTCTCGAACTTTTTGGGTATTTCTACATCTTCTGACCGTTGATAGTGTAGTCTGGCCACATTTAAATGTTTGTTTCGATTGTTGTACAAACCGCTCTTAATACTGCCGAATGTGGACAGTTTCGAAATTAAATCTGCACCGCTATCCTTAAGCTCACACACTACTTGCTCGTATTGTTTTTGAATCAGTTCATAATTGTTAATAATTATTTGTTTTAAGTCTTCAAACGCTTTTGAAATATGACATTTGGCAAAATCTTGTTGACAATCTGGGTTGTGAGGGTTTTCTTTAACAACGATATCTTCACGGCTCGTTATACTCCCTTTGCAACTTAATTTGTTGCATAGGCAAAATTTATTGCCACTAACATAAGTTTTACGTAAATGATATACGCGTCCATCATATATCAGCTTCATGCCACCTCTTTTAGTTGGTAAGAAATCCATAGCTTTCTCCATGTTCCGTTTCAATAATACAAACGAAGTTCACGATTATGTACTCCAAAGAGAATACAATACTACGTAAGAAGAGACGGGACTCCCATAGTGCAAAATAATCTTACAAAATGTCAAATCAGGGATAACGTTATGTAGCCAACCTAACAAATGTTACACATACAGAGTCGCCAACATAAGGAAAGAAAAATAGAGATGTGCCACTTAATATTATTTTAGTTATAGATATCGATAAATGCAGTGGCATTTGTCGATATCGATAAACGCAGTGGTCCGTACTTTTTTTAAATAATTTTATATTTTCGCAGACGCTATACTCCATTTTTCAACTAAAGTACTGCGTCATACAAGTTACCTACATGTTAAAAATGAATAAGCGTTCAATTTCCCCGGAGGCAGTACATTTAATTAAAAAACGGAGTATAGGCTCAGTTTGGGTTTTAAAATGATAAGTTCATGAAATTAAATATTTATTTAAAAACATTACATGTATATTAAAAATATTTGTAATTTCTTCTTTAATCAATATTCTGCAGCTCGTAGTATTGGTGACTGTGTAACATTATGACCCTTTTTATTTAAAACTCATTTTAGTAGGCTAGAAGGTTTTTGTTTTTTTTTTATATAATCTACAATCTGCTTCGCTTCTATTGTGTAATGATGATCCGGTTATCTTTTTTTTTTTATTTTTTATTTTTTTTATATTTGGTTCGCCAAATTGACGCCGCCCGCCTGGTGGTAAGTCGTGACGACGTCTAGCGATTGTGGGCCACTCTCACAGCACACATTACTATTGAGAGTGGCCCTCAACTTGACGACCTACTGATGTGCCTCTTCACGCTCCGCTTAAAGAACCCAGGATTATATGTGGGAGGAAACACGTGCACAGGCAGGGCGTTCCAGGCCACTATCGTTCGGCAGAGAAACGAACGTTTAAAACGTTCGGTTCTCGCGAACATGCTATCCACTGTGTGGGGGTGGCATCTCTGCCCGGCACGAGTCGTTCGGGATCGGAAGGAAGAGGGTGGGATCAGATTGAAGAGCTCTTCAGAACACTCGCCGTGGTAAATACGGTAGAATGCGGCCAAGGAAGCTATTGTTCGGCGCTGAGCTAGCGGCTCAAGGCTTCCCGTTACCTCCGGACAACCAATAATACGGATAGCCCGTCGCTGCATAGCGTCGAGAGCGTCCAGCAGATACTTCGCGGAGCCGTCCCAGAGGTGAGAGCAGTATTCGACGCAGGGTCTAATCTGCGTCTTGTACAGCAGACACCTCTGGTCCGGTGTAAAGAATCTCTTTACCTTATTCAGTATTCCTAGTTTCCGCGAAGCTAGCCCTATACATCTTTCGATGTAGTTTTTATTATTGAGCTCTCGACGAACGTCTATGCCAAGGATATCAAGGTTGTCCTTCATTGGTAATAATGCATTCTGAAGAGAGGGTAGGGGAAGGAAAGGGGATTTCTTCGCAGTAAATGCACACGCCTGTGTTTTGCGGGCATTGAACTCGACCAGGTTCTCGGTACCCCATTGAGAGATACTGTCGAGGTTACGGTCGAGATCAGCCACGAGTCGTCGTCTCTCCTCCTCAATCTCAGATCGCCCCGCCGTCGGACGAACCGAGTAACTCCCGTGCAGTGTGCTGTCATCTGCATAGCAATGAATGTTCCCGAGGGATAGCATATCATTGATATGCAGAAGAAAGAGAGTTGGTGATAGTACGGACCCCTGCGGTACCCCGGCATTCACTTGCAAGAAGCGAGAAGCCTGGCCATCGCAGAGGACCCGCACTCGGCGCTCGTTTAAAAAGCTGGCAATCCAGCTGCACAGTTGAGGAGGTAGACCATATGCCGGAAGCTTGGAAAGGAGCGAAGCATGCCAGACATGATCTGAGCCTCCTATACATCCTTAGTCCATAGCACCCAACAGTCCCTCTTGTTCTCCTTTCTGTAAGTATAAATTAGAGCTCAAGCAACCATTGTCACTTGTCTAAGTATCCTACATTCTAAACTATGGTAAACCTGGTTTCATATTTTCTTTAGGTAAAAGGAAGGGTTAGGCTTTTCTCTTTAAATAAATTCACACTTCTTCTCAATTGAATGAACCAGGGAATGATTTATCTAAGGGCAAGTAAGTTACTATACTCACTTTATACTACACACAATGGTCAGACGGCCCTGGTGGATCATCGGAGGCCGTCTACGCTTTACTGTACAACTCTTTCACTCTACTCAATGGTCGGACGGCCGTGCTGTGGATTCAATACATCACATCAGAGGAAGCCGTCCGTACTTTGAGGACGTCTCCTCACTCTCATCTGGCGGTCCTGATGGGGGTCACATACACCCCGTCACAGGAAGCCGCTCACTTTACTTTAGGGACGTCCCCAAGACTTTAAGGACGTCCCTCATCTCTTTACTTGGCGCCTATATGAACATAGGACGTCTCAATCCATCCCCAATTAAGTAAGTTACATGAAACCAATACAAATGATATCAACATCCCGGCATCTGTCTGGTGTGTCACTCACACTCTCTTTCTTTAGTCTCTTTACAATTCTATTAGTCTCAACAGGTTACTCAATTCAGTATCACTTTAACGGGTCAAACTTACTTTCACGGTTGGATGGAGGTTACTTTTCATCCATATCCGTACAATATCATGAGAATGAGCTAGAAAGGTTATTGCAATGTGCTGACAAGTAAATTATCAGAGCAATAGCTTTAAATTACAAGTTAACCTACCCCGCAACTTTATCATCAAGCTTCTACCAACTATAACATGCAGCTAAGACACTAAACAGAACTCATTTGATATACTTAGCTTATAGGCCGACAGGAATCAGGTCACCTTTGCATCTTTATAATTACACTTGAACAATTCGCGGCTTCGTTGGCTCGCGTCATTGTTGAAAATTGAATTAAATTTTTTAGAGGTTAGGTAGGGTAAGACGGAGAGTCTTAATTATTTGGATGTAACCGCCCGCATTCTAGCGATTACCTAGTTATGAAGATAAGGTTTTACATCACGTACGAACACAAAAACACATTTATCAAATGTTTTGAGCGATAATTTGTCTTTCCATCATTCTTTCATGCTATGTAGTTATATATTTTGTTATCTTCCGGTGTTATTGTTCTCATCCAAAGGAAATCTGGCCATGAAAATCCGTTTTGTGCCGTCCTTTCTTCCAGATTTTAAACTACATATTTCACACTTTCTATACATACTTCATATTCGATTTTAATAAACAATGTATAAAACAGTCTTTTCTAGAGAACGGTCTTACAAAAATTTTAATAAAATTCAGCTATTCTCCCAATTATTTCACTAATAACATTCAAAGAAAAACATTATTATTGAAATTGAAAATAACGATTAGACATCCACAGCGACAGACAGTGACACATGACATTTCATCAAAGAACGAGCGGGACCGATTGAGAAATTGAGTGAGACAAATATTGAGCCATTAAAATTTATCCCCGTTTCATAATAGTTTTTTTTTGTATGTAGTTGCGACAGACTGATGTACTCAATAACTTATTTTATTGTCCGTTTGATACACAACTCCAATTATCTATGACTGTGAGTCCTTATTTATCATTACTCATTACAAATAGCCAGTGACTTACAAAGAGGTTTCAACTATGTGACGCACGCATCCATGGTTAGGTATAACTTTTAACACATTTGAGGAAATAGGACTAGAGGTGTCCTCCTATTTCCTATAACTGGTTACTAAGTTCCAAATATGGAAAATAAATTCTGCTACCACAACTAGTTACAAATATGGAAAATTAATTCTGCTACCACAACTAGTTACAAAAAGCTACGAAAATGGAAAAATAATTCTCCTTTCACAACTAGTTACAAAACAGCGAAAAAAAAATCTTCCCTCGTAACTGGTTAGTAAATCTAGTTACCAACATGGACGAAGGCGCTCTGTGATATCAGTAGTCAGAAATGTCCAGACCAGTGTCCGATCAATACTATCTTATCTACCCCCTGGTACCCACGTAGGGGCCGAAGCCACTACATGGGTAACTTGAATAAGCTTCGACCGTTGATCAGCAGATGCGTAACTTGCAGACGAGGTGGCTGGGGCCTTGACGATGTTTCAGGATTTTTTTTTATTTGTGGTTTTAACACCCAAAAACTGCAACTGTGTTAGCAGCCGCTTCTTTCGCGTGCTATACTTTTCTTCTTGCAAGTATTAAAATGATAGAAACTTAGAAAGAATCCTAACCTGCCAATCATTTAAAAACTTTACCTAACTTCACGCTATTCACGAACAAACAAACAGGTATGTACGAAAAAAGATGACGACCCCAAATTCGGATTAAAATATTTTAATGCCTTCATTTCGTCGTAATACAATCATTATAGATCTTTATAATGATGACTCTCACTAGATCGGATTCTGATTACTGAATGTACAAATTAAATAAGTTAATTTTAAGATCGTAGTGGTCACTGATTTACAGCGTTGGTTAAAAATTCTAAGTTTCCTTCTTTAGTGTACATTTTTATAGACAAAGATTTGGTCTCTCGGTTTACATCGTTTCCTCCCAACCTCTGCCTACTTGTTGTAAAGCGGCCCATAAGAGGTGTTCTTTTGCCAATGCCGTTGAAAACATCTGCTTTCGTATATTTAGACACGTCATGGGTTACCTCAAAGTAACCAAAAGCTCCCACACCTTTTGGGTGTCCACCTCGCCGACACTGCGGGCTGCGGCTCGCCTGTCCAGTACACCTCGTGACAGCGTGGGTGTCTATTGCGTAATCGTGTGTGTCAGTGAGTAAAATGAGTCGTCAGTACGAATATTTGAACGTGGAGTATCTAGCAATGGTACAATTGTATGCCATTGCTAACCACAACCTACAAGAGGCTAGGCGATTGTACTCCCAGCCGGAGCACTTAAATGCGTTACGGCTACGAGGAGTCAGTGATCCTCAAGTGCCGACACGCGGGACCATCTTGGCTGCAACCCAGCGCTTACTCGACCACGGACAGTTCCGGACACCGTTACATGCACAAGCCCGAGGACGTTTGAATGATTATTCCCAAATGGAAGTCATCAAACTCGCGAAGAACTACGCAGTGCGATAGTGGACGCTTTTGATATTGTGAAAAGTGATAGAGACACATCGAACAAGTTGAAAGACAATCAATTAACACGTGCACGTTTGTGTATCGAAAGGAAAGGACTCCATATCGAACAGTTACTTCGGTACAGAGAACTGTAAATTAGTGTAAATAAACTGTAAATAGGTATGTAAGTTTGATTTTATTTGTAAATAGCTCGCAGTCAGTTGTAGTTCAGTGTATTTTTATTATTATTATTACATAGTTCAAAAGTCATTAAGTCGCTATTGTTAATAATAAAGTAGGTATTACAACGGTCCTAAGCCCGTGTAAAGTACGAAGGAGAAATTGGAGTGTGTATTTTATGTTCAAGTAGGTATGTTTCGTAGTGATACTGGCCATAGTGGCTGCGAGGGGTCATTGCTCCCTAACACATGATTTGCGCGGTACTTAGAAGCGCTCGAAGGATGGATGTGTGTGTGCGAGACGTGCAGCCTTGAGCCTGGCGAGGGCGCTGCGCCCGTCCGCGTCAATTCATCAATGAAATATCGTACTGCTACTAATGTTAAACTTGATCGAGTGAGAAGAATTACAGAAATGACTAATTTTTTTATTATTATCAGTACAGTAATTTAGATGTTAAAAAAGGAATCCAAATATTATTCCGAGAGCGAACCCTTTCGACTGCTGACGATGATAAAATCAGCGTGTATAATCTATTATTTGTAGGCACCTATATGTATGTATATGCATTCGTAGTATGAGTATGTATTTATGTAAGTATTTGCTGTATTATACAGTTCAACCTACGCTCACTTCAAGCTATTTCTACCAAGCATTTCCTTCCCCTGGCCTACTAGAAGAGATATCTTTTGAAATAAGTGGTGCCATTGTACTATACCTCTATCCTTACTATTCTTCTTCTCGCTTTGTTCCCTTTTGTGTACATAAAAAAAAGAATTTGCAACGCTTTGCAAACAAAAAGTTATATCAACAATACAAATTACAAACAGTTTTAACATTTTATTTTCTGTGGCAACGATCGTCACAGGCGCTGCTTCGATATAGGATGACGTGTGTCAGTGGTGACGTGTGACACATTATGACATGGCAGGAAATACGTAGGTAGTAAACCAGTCTGTCGCAACTACATACAAAAAAAAACTATTATGAAACGGGGATAAATTTTAATGGCTCAATATTTGTCTCACTCAATTTCTCAATCTGTCCCGCTCGTTCCTTGATGAAATGTCATGTGTCACTGTGGATGTCTAATCGTTATTTTCAATTTCAATAATAATGTTTTTCTTTGAATGTTATTAGTGAAATAATTGGGAGAATAGCTGAATTTTATTAAAATTTTTGTAAGACCGTTCTCTAGAAAAGACTGTTTTATACATTGTTTATTAAAATCGAATATGAAGTATGTATAGAAAGTGTGAAATATGTAGTTTAAAATCTGGAAGAAAGGACGGCACAAAATGGATTTTCATGGCCAGATTTCCTATGGATGAGAACAATAACACCGGACGATAACAAAATATATAACTACATAGCATGAAAGAATGATGGAAAGACAAATTATCGCTCAAAACATTTGATAAATGTGTTTTTGTGTTCGAACGTGATGTAAAACCTTATCTTCATAACTAGGTAATCGCTGGAATGCGGGCGGTTACATCCAAATAATTAAGATGGAGAACCCTACCTAACCTCTAAAAAATATAATTAAATTTTCAACAATGACGCGAGCCAACGAAGCCGCGAATTGTTAAAGTGTAATTATAAAGATGCAAAGGTGACCTGATTCCTGTCGGCCTATAAGCTAAGTATATCAAATGAGTTCTGTTTAGTGTCTTAGCTGCATGTTATAGTTGGTAGAAGCTTGATGATAAAGTTGCGGTGTAGTTGACTTGTAATTTAAAGCTATTGCTCTGATAATTTACTTGTCAGCACATTGCAATAACCTTTCTAGCTCATTCTCATGATATTGTACGAATGGATGGAAAGTAACCTCCATCCAACCGTGAAAGTAAGTTTGACCCCTTAAAGTGATACTGAATTGAGTAACCTGTTGAGACTAATAGAATTATAAAGAGACTAAAGAAAGAGAGTGTGAGTGACACACCAGACAGATGCCGGGACGTTGATATCCTTTGTATTGGTTTCATGTAACTTACTTAGTTGGGGATGGATTGAGACGTCCTATGTTCATCTAGGTGCCAAGTAAAGAGATGAGGGAAGTCCTTAAAGAGTGTTGGGGACGTCCCTAAAGTAAAGTGAGCGGCTTCCTGTGACGGGGTGTATGTGACCCCCATCAGGACCGCCAGATCAGAGTGAGGAGACGTCCTCAAAGTAGAGTACGGACGGCTTCCTCTGATGTGATGTATTGAATCCACAGCAGGGCCGTCCGACCATTGAGTAGAGTGAAAGAGTTGTACAGTAAAGTGTAGACGGCCTCCGATGATCCACCAGGACCGTCTGACCATTGTGTATAGTAAAGTGAGTATAGTAACTTACTTGCCCTTAGATAAATCATTCCCTGGTTCATTCAATTGTATGCTAAAGAGAAAAGCCTAACCCTTCCTTTTACCTAAAGAAAAGATGAAACCAAGTTTACCATAGTTTAGAATGTAGGATACTTAGACAAGTGACAATGGTTGCTTGAGCTCTAATTTATACTTACAGAAAGGAGAACAAGAGGGACTGTTGGGTGCTATGGACTAAGGTTGTATTGGAGGCTCAGATAACCAGATCATCATTACACAATAGAAGCGAAGCAGATTGTAGATTATATAAAACCTTCTAGCCTACTAAAGTGAGTTTTAAATAAAAAGGGTCATAATGTTACACAGTCACCAATACTACGGGCTGCAGAATATTGATTGAAGAAGAAATTACAAATATTTTTAATATACATGTAATGTTTTTAAATAAATATTTAATTTCATGAACTTATCATTTTAAAACCCAAACTGAGCCTATACTCCGTTTTTTAATTAAATGTACTGCCTCCGGGAAATTGAACGCTTATTCATTTTTAACATGTAACTTGTATGACGCAGTACTTTAGTTGAAAAATGGAGTATAGCGTCTGCGAAAATATAAAATTATTTAAAAAAAGTACGGACCACTGCGTTTATCGATATCGATAAATAAAATAGTATTAAGTGGCACACCTCTATTTTTCCCTTATGTTGGCGACTCTGTATGTGTAACATTTGTTAGGTTGGCTACATAACGTTATCCCTGATTTGACACTTTGTAAGATTATTTTGCACTATGGGAGTCCCGTCTCTTCTTACGTAGTATTGTATTCTCTTTGTAGTAAACAACAGAACAGCTTGGTAAGCATGCACGTGCAGTTCCTAGCCATTTAATTTAAATCAAACCCACCCACATACAAAAATCTCTTAATCTTAGCTACCTATTATATTATAATGTAGTATACCTTTATGTAAGTTTATTATAGCACAGTATGTATTTATACATGTATATATGCCCCCCTTAGTTTATGTAAGTTTATTTACTTGCACTGCACACGCGTCACCCGCTCACCCCTACATCTCCGTTCAGGCCTGCTGTAAGAGATTCCTCTAGGAATAAGCAGTGCCCTTGTACTATGCTCACTGTATTGTTTGTACTACTGTTTTTGTGTTCTTGTTTCTATGTGTGTTGTACATAAATAATAAATAATAATAAATAAAAAACTTAAAATCGAATAATGAGTGCATTATATCATAAAGTATTCTCGAGGGGCTACTGAGGGATACTGAGACCCCTCCGTGCCTCGGAGAGCACGTTAAACCGTCGGTCCCGGTTGTCATACGAACATCTATGGCAGTCGTTAGGGGTAGTTGGAGCCCTTAAAAATCCGACCGGTCTAACTACAAAACTTCGATATCGCCCATGGGTTGAAGGTCAGATGGCAGTCGCTTCACGGAAAATATCGAAGTTCAGCCGAATCACAGTTAGACTGGAAAGCCGACTTCAACTAAGTTGGGAAAAGGCTCGGTGAATGATGATGATTTATCATATAGTATTCTTAAATCTGTGATTATATTAATCCTCCCTCTCTCTATTAATATTTGTTTTTTTTTAAATATCAGAACGTTTATTTGGACGCCGCCCGCCTGATGGAAAGCCGTTGCGATGTCTGGCGGTTGTGGACGACTCTCACAGTACGCAATATGTACTATTAAGAGTGGCCCTCGACTTGGCGACCTAGTGATGTGCGTCTTCACGCTCCACTTGAAGAACCCTGGGTTGTAAGTAGGAGGAAATACGTGCGCGGGCAGGGCGTTCCAGGCCTCGATCGTTCTACAGAAGGACGAACGGTACAGAAAGGTACTTTTTATCCTGGTAATTGGTAACAAAAAAACTATTCCAAGCAGAAGACATTAATTACGATGAATTCTTCTAACAAAAGAAATCAAAGTCAGCGCCGTTCAGTGTGTTTAATTAAATGACTTCAGAAATTGAATTTCGCATTCCATTTGAGATTGCTCGAATAGGAATAAAGTTTGATTAATTCTTTGTTCGGACATGGCGGCGTTGTGTACAAAGTATGTATCTTATAAAGTTGATTCAGTTTGTACTGGAAGGTGTTCATAATTGAGTTCACTGGGAGTCTATTGCGAACATTAAAAAAGGGAAAAGTCACCTACTTAAATGATGTGTGTACATACATACGAACCTCTTTCCTATGAGGTAGGCAGAGACAATGGAATTCCACTTGCTACGATCCTGGCACACTTCTTTCGCTTCTTCCACTTTCATAACTATCTTCATGTACGTTCTCCGGTTCTGAGTACTCTTGACCTGGCCTTTGGTCAAAACATCTCCGATTTGGTCGAAGTACATTCGCCTAGGTCGACTCTTACCTACCTGTCCATTCACGCCCGCCGTATCTGTTTCGTCAATCTTCTTTCATCCATCCTTTTTACGTGCCCGAACAATCACTAAATCTTACTCACTACATCTTCTGACACACTGCAACGTTCTCGTATCACGCTGTTCCTCACTTTATTAACCAATGTCACCCCAGTCACACTGACTGATGTGTGTCTGTCAAATAATCACTATATAGATACCCCAATGTATTACTGTAATCTACACTACATCTGTGGGGTTTTTTTACCTAACTTACCGTTCTGTCGTTTTCCCATGAAAGACTTGCACACATACATCTATCAATACAAACATTTATGAGATATCATGAGTGCCCAAGTTTGTATTTTTTAAAATATGTAACATTCATTTTTAGCCGACAAAAAAAAAAGGACGAGGTTCTCAATTTGGCTGTATATTTTTTTATTGTATGTTGGTTAGCTACCTATCTTTGGAATGGGTGAACCTATTTTGATTTTTTTTAATTTATAGCTTTCCGAGTTGTTCCATTTCAATTTGGTCCTATTTCGACAACTATTTGGTCTCATTCCGGTAATTTCAAGTCGGATTTTGTGTCAATGTTTGAAGTCTAGTCTCTTGAGGCCAATAGGTATGGTAACCCAACTACTAACCACCTACAACTCAAGCGGGTTGTAATTGAAGTTCCGCTGCATGGCAGTTT
This sequence comes from Nudaria mundana, assembly GCA_963556515.1. NCBI lineage: Eukaryota > Metazoa > Arthropoda > Insecta > Lepidoptera > Erebidae > Nudaria > Nudaria mundana. Next base: position 4,344,589 of record OY748299.1, read on the forward strand.
GATTGAAAAGCCGACCCCAATTGAGAATTCTAGCTTTAACTAGAACTAGACCATTTCTGGTCTCCAGATTCCTAGAAGTTGGTACATTACATTGATACACTCGTTACATGAGAATTACAAAGGGGCCGTGCATGGCAAACGTACAATACAATACAATAAACTTTATTGTACACCAATACAAAAATAACATAATGAAAACAATCCATATTGAATATATACAAATGGCGGCCTTATCACTAAACAGTAATATCTTACAGGCAACCTTTGGATGGGAAGATAGAAAGAATAGAATTTAAGAAAAAAGGGGGTAGACATTGGTGTAAATGAACGACATAAATAGATTTTTGGCACAAAAGTACTACTTAGTATAATACATAGTAAATATAAGAAACAAGGTATAATTAGATAGATATTCTGTATACCATTACACACAAATACATAGTACCTATATATAACTATATACACAATATATACCATATCATTATACTTACATAAATACCGATGTATGGCTATATAGGATACCTGATAGTAAGGTAAATAACAACATATATGAGACAGCAGTTTTTAAACACGTCTAAGAATAAGAACTCAAGAAATGATCTTTGACCATTTTCTTGAAAATAGGCAGCGATTGTGCACGCCTGATAGCTACAGGCAGGGAGTTCCACAGACGGACAGCCTGCACAGTATACGATTTGTCGTAGAACCCTGTTGCATGCTCCGGCATTGCTAGCACCAGTGTCTCCGATGACCGCAAGGATCTCGAATGTGTGTCATTCAGGAACGTGAAGCGTTCTTTTAAATAAGTTGGGGTACATGCATTGAACAGAATATTGTAGAGGACGGAGAGAATGTGAGTATTCAGGCAAAGGCGAATTGGAAGCCACTTGAGCTTAGTACGATATTCGGATACATGGTCATATTTTCGCAAGCCAAATATGAACCTGATACATAGATTCTGGAGGCGCTCAAGTTTATTAAGTTGCTCCTCTGTGACGTTGAGATAACTGACATCTGCGTAGTCGAGAATGGGAAGAAGGATAGACTGCGCTAGTGCAATTTTGGTGGCTATTGGTAAAATTTGCACAACCGACGTAAGGAACCCATAGATGCAAAAAGCTTGCGACTCACCTTGCACATTTGTGGAGCCCATGACAAAGTGTTGTCCACCAGAACACCAAGATTTCTGACACTGGTACTTATAGGTAAAGTTATACCGTCAAATATAATGCCAGGCAGCGCAGCACAATCAACCCGAGCTATCATCCTGGAGCTGCCAACAACGATGACCTGGGTTTTGGAGGGATTCACGTTCAGTCCATATCGCTTGCTCCACTCGCAGATTTGTACCAAGTCATCATTGATGATGGAGAATGCTTCACTCAGCTCCTCCACAGGTGCTTGCATGTAAATTTGCAAATCGTCTGCATGTAGGTGGTAGGATGAAAGTAATGATTTAGAGATAGAGTTTATAAATATTGCGAAAAGTAACGGAGAAAGAACGCCAGCTTGTGGTACACCGGCAGATTTATCACACCAATCCGTGGAGCATTCATTATACCTTACACGCTGCCGGCGACCAAACAAGAAACTTTGAAACCAATCAACTACTGTTGGAGATATGTTAATGGAGCGCAATATGCCCAAGAGGATATGGAAATCCACCGTATTAAACGCATTGCTGAAATCAAGTAAGGAGAGTACGGTAAGATTCCCATTTTCCATACCACTTCTGATATCATCCGTAACATTAATCAAAGCACTTGTCCTGGACGAAATCCTGACTGAAAAGGGTCAAAGAGACAGTTTTGGTTAAGGAAGGAACTTACCTGTGTATACACTAGCCGTTCCAACACCTTAGATAGAAACGGCAAGATGGAGATAGGTCGGTACTCAGAAAAGGAGACAGGGTTGGACTTTTTAGGTAAGGGAATAATTTGTGCCTCCTTCCAAGCCTTTGGGAATACAGTGCAGGTAAGAGAGTAATTAAGGATATGACACAATATAGGAAGAATTTCGTCCAGGATCGGCAGAATCATGTTACGGCTGACACTATCACTACCTTTACTAGTTATAGACATAATGCACTTCTTAACATCACAAGGAGATAGTTGATCAAAAAAGAACGGTGGATAAGAGGGTGCTGGAAGTGAAGAAAGATATTGTAAAGTACGAACTTTTTGGGTCTGATCAAAAGTAGACGAGGAAGAGAAGTGTCGATTTAACAAATTGATATCAATATTTCTTGAAGTAACTAGTTTATTTGATTTTCCAACCCCCAAAGTCTTAAGAAATTTCCAAATTTTGGCTGGGTCGCCGTTCTCGACCGTATAATGAACGTGTTGGCGTTGGGCTTTCCTACACTCCCTACTGCAGAGATTTCTTAGTGACACATATCTTTCGTGGTTTATAGTGGTAGGGCGATATTTATGTTTCCATTTAGCTGAAGCTTTTTTGGCTATTAAGGCCTTAATTTCGGGTGTAAGCCAGGGGGCCGGCAAGTGGCGGATCTTTATAGCACGAACAGGAGCATGAATTTCATAAAGATTTATTAGCTTGTTAGTCATGATATTAACTTTTTTATCCACGCAATCTGCTGTAACAAGTGGAGTCCAGTCAATATCACTAGCGTCCCTGCGCAGCCTGTCAATCTGCATACCACCAAAATTGCGCTGCATAAGGATTTTGGATTTAGGTTTGGGAGGGCGGAGCTTATAGGATAGGTATAGAAGGTCATGGTAGGAGAATTGATCAGCTGCATATTGCCCATGCTTAGCGACATGATCAGCTGAGGAAACTAAGATTAGGTCAAGGAGGGATGGGATACGGTTAGGAACGTGATGAGTAGCGTTTAAAGAAAGGATGGACATATTGCAGGATTCAATGATATCGGAGAAGGATGAGGAGCGGGAATCATTCTTCAACAGGCAAGTATTAAAATCACCCATGATAATAGTGTGCTGGTAAGATGGAATAAGGCACTCAAGAATGCCTTCAAAGGATGAGAAGAAATTTATCCTGGAAGAGGGACAATAGTATACACCTAGCAAGACTTTACAGTGGCATAGGTCTATCTCCATAAATATATGTTCGCCTCCATTTGATGGCGGCGGCTGTGGTGAGAGATCCAGGATGTTAAAAGATATATTGTTACGTAAATAAACGGCAACACCGCCACAAGCCGGGCGTGTGCGATCATTTCTGATTAGGTTGAAACCCGGCAGAGTATATGGAATGCTAGGGATGCTAGGCTTTAGCTTTAGCCAAGACTCTGAAACTAGAATAGCGTGAATAAACTTGCTGTCGAAGGTAGTCAGCATCTCTGTGAAGTGGCCTGGAATACTCTGAGCGTTTATATGGACTACATTGAAATTCTTGGGTACATCGGAGAACTGAGCGTCTACAAAATCTGCCAAGGACGGTACACTAACAAAGCTGTTGTCTGTATCACAAGCTGACACAAAACTCTCCTCGTCGCTGCTACGTACGTACTTACGTGATTATATGTATCAGGTACCTATTTGCACCTGTGGAGTAGCCGTCGATAATCTGGGACACCATGGCCTTTCTTGTAGCAGAAGCGCAGGTCGTATACCTCGGCTCGCTATTCTAAACGACATAATTCGTAGGGCTCTTTCCACCGCAGGTCTTCCGGCCGTACGTGAACCAATTGGTTTAGCACGAAGCGATGGAAAGAGACCGGATGGTATGTCGTTGCTACCGTGGAAGATGGGAAGGCCTTTGGTGTGGGACGCTACATGCGTTGACACCTTAGCACCTTCACACCTTCCAAGCACATCCGGATGTGCCGGCGCTGCAGCTGCATCGGCTGAAGGCCTTAAACGGCGTAAATATGCTAACCTAGCAGGTGATTACATATTTGAGCCGTTTGGGGTTGAGACACTGGGGTCATGGGGTCCGAGTGCTCGCCGCCTTTATAGAGACATTGCTAAACGCCTAATCGATGCTTCTCAGGACCAGAAGGCTGGCTATCTTCTGGCCCAAAGAATAAGTATCGCCATCCAACGTGGCAACATAGCCAGCATTCTGGGAACCTTCCCAGTCGGCAATGCCGCGGATTTTTTAAACGATATTTTGTAATGTAAATATTTTTAGTCTATAATTATGTTTATTTTGTATATTTTAATTCTTATTGTAAATAAATGTACCTTACTATTTTAATCTATTTTACCTTTTGAATATAACCCAGCAAATGAAAAGCTTTTGTATTTTTTAATTTTTTTTTATCTGTTTAGCAAGAAATGAAGTTCGTACAAATGTACACATACATTATTTCAATCATCAACTAAAAGAAAATGAACAATCCTCAATGATGGCCCGAATGGGCGAAACATTGTGTAATTTTATCCAGTGTCTCTTGAGCTGGTGTTTCTTTTAGTTTCTGTAGTGCTAATTTTACACGTCTTCCTAAATCCACATCTATTAAAGAGAGGATGCGTAACGCCCTGTCTCTTACAGTTTTATTGCTTACTGGCTTTATAGATACTGCTAAATTTTCAGCAACCCTTTGTCTATGGGCATCGTTTTCAAGAATTTCATTATAGAATTCAGCCATTGGTTGTAAGTCAATTGCATTACTATGAAAAACTATAGCCTGATCTTCTGGCTGTCTTTCCTCTACGTAAGGCATTGGTCCATTAAATGTATTCGGATAATAATTTGGCGAATCCCTCATGTTTTCTAATACAGGAGCCCTCCCATCACGACTATAAGTTGCTTGATACCGAGGAGAATTTATTGGTGTTTTTGCATGGTTCACTCCTAAGCGATAATTTTGAGTGTCTGGGTAAAATAAGCTACGGCTTCTGAATACATGATCGATGGGACCAGAGATACCTGGGACTAAGTGATCAGGTGAAAATGCACTCTTTTCTATATCCTTGAAATTATTATCTACTCTACGATTTAGGACTAATCTACCAATGGGTACAGTTTTATAAGTGCCCCTTTTCCATAACCTCGTCATGTCAAATGGATCAAAGTCTACTTTTGTGACGTCATTTTCTGATAAGATATCCATTTCTAAAAGCCATGCTGGATATTTCTTTGCAGCTATAGCATCGTATAAATCTCTGTTGAAATAGTCACGATCTTCAGCACTGAGTACTCGTGCTTGGGCATTAGTTATATTACGTAAACCAAGCTCCGCTCGGAAACTGAATTTAGCGTAAAACCTTTCACCATGTTTATTATATATTTCATATGTATGTAGGGGAAAGTAATTTGAATACCTATAACCATCTGGAATGCCTAAATCAGCCATAAGAAACAAATTAGTGTGCAAGATTTCTGGTCGTATAGTCAGCATATCCCAACGCATCAGTTGATTGAACAAAGTAGTTCTTGGATTTCTTCTGAAGACATGTCCATTCATACTAAATGTAATGGGATCTTTGTAGAAAAATACAGGTACGTGGAAAGTTAAATAATCAAGGTTACCTTCTTTGGTGTACATTTTCAAAGCAATAGCTCTCGCATCACGTGTTACATCATTTCCACCAAGTTTTTGTCTATTGGTTGAGAACCTTGCCACACAAGGCGTTCTTTTGCCAATTCCGTTGTAAACATCAGCTAGAGTGTAATCAGAGACATCATGTGTTACTTCAAAATATCCGAAAGCTCCACCCCCTTTCGAGTGTACGACACGTTCTGGTATTCTCTCTCTATTCACATGAGATAGAACTCGAAATAAGTTTCGATTTCTAAATATATCCGTGTTCAGGGAACAAGTCTGTCTTATGTCAATTGGCTCGCCTATTATCTTAGTGAACACTCGTCTTTCGAACGGTCTCTAAAATTAGATTTAAAAAGATATGCTTGGTTAATATGATTTGATTTCTTTATCTAATTCAGTCAAAGTCAGAAAAAATTAATTCACTGTCAATTTTATGAAAATACTAGCTATAAATTGGAGACTTGGTTACATAAAAATAATCAAATTTAGCTGTGAGACCTAGATACATAGTTAGACTGAGCCATAAATTATAGCCACATAGGTCAGAAACTAATTTCTTGATCCCAAGCAATATGGGGGGAGTCTATTACCAGATCTTACTGTTTTATTGAACGTTTTAAATTTTATTATGGCAATAATAAGGAATTTACATACCTGTTGCCGTTGTCTAAATTCAGCCAATTCATGTGACGCAGGCTTCGTCTCATTATGATATTGGTAGCTAGTCACAAGGTTAACCCAAACCAAACCAAATGAGTATAACACAAGAAGCCTCATATTTACGACTAAAATATAATGCAACAGTGCTGTTCTATAAATATGAACATAGTAATTTGCATGTAAACGTAGGAAACTACATATTAGTGAGTGAAGTTAAAATGTACCTAAAAAACGCCTATCATGCCGGTCAGGTAACACCTACGATACAGTAGAAAAACTAAAAAAAGGACATTACTTATATAGTATAGAGTAGAAATTTAAAAAGAAAGTGTTTGCATTTAATAGGCTCACTGCAGAACCGATTGGGACAATTCTTTTCCTAATACAATACAATAAACTATATTGTACACCAATACAAATATGATAATCTAGCAGGTGATTACATATTTGAGCCGTTTGGGGTTGAGACACTGGGGTCATGGGATCCGAGTGCTCGCCGCCTATATAGAGACATTGCTAAATGCTTAATCGATGCTTCTCTTCTCAGGACCAGAAGCGGGCTATTTTCTGACCCAAAAAATAAGTATCGCCATCCAACTTGGCAACACAACCAGCATTCTGGGAACCTTCCCAGTCGGCAATGACGCGGAGGATTTTTTAAACGATATTTTGTAATGTAAATATTTTTAGTATATACTTATGTATATTGTAATTGTTATTGTAAATAAATGTGAGTATTAATACAAATATATGGGAAATCAAAATACTTAAGAAAATGTACAAATAGCCTTATCACTAAATAGCGATCTCTTACAGGCAACCTTTGGATGGAGATGAAATTGTTATAACTACGTTTTGAACGTGGGTAGTTAATGGTGTTTCAAACTCGTAGGTAGAAAAACATTTGAATAAATCTTATAAAGATATTACAATTATCATAAGGAAAATAAATGAGTAACATAATTAAAATAAGGAAAAGCATATTACGTAGTTACATTATCCCCGATTACTTGAACTACTTTTTATTCCAGTATTGTGTTTCCATAGGAATTCGAAGCGAGTAAACTAAATAACGGGGACACAGTCGTGTAATCAGTTATTGTACTATAAACAAGAAAGACAATAACAAGTTCTCACCTAGAGCATCTGCTGATATATAGTACACACATGATGGGGATATTACAAATACACCCTAAGTGCTCAGAATTGATCTATGCATCGGGATTGCGGATTGGATCTGTCGGCTTGGGTTGCAGATATCTGTGGCAAAAAACGAAGGCTATTACTTAATACAACGTATTGTTTTTTTTTGTATTAAATAGTATACACACACACATATCACACTTATTTCCTCGAAGGGGTAGGCAGAGGCGCATTACACACCCACACTTTGTCAGTAATAATAGGGGGCAAGCCTATTGCCGTCACTGGGCACACATATAATGGGTTATGTCCAAAATGGCCGAATGAATTTAATAAAAAGTAGCAGCTATACTTATTGTGATTTTGAAAAAAAAAAATTGAAACTCGTTGCCTTGCGATGAAATGTTGATGAAAGGCAACAAAATCTTATGTGCCAGCCGCTATGGCACAGTCAATTAAAGTCCTGGGCGTTTCGGACTATTTAAATAGTATACTGTAACTATAAAAATTTGGAATGCCTCTTCGCCCTCGGGGATTTAGACATATTTAAATAGTATATATTATTGCAAATAAAAATTTATACGGAATTCCAGATTCTCGTTCATTATTTGCAACCTTATATGGCTACATACTTAACATTGCGTTAGAGGATGCGAATAATAATTGATAAAAACGATTACCGACGGCATAATTACATTTAATCGATATTAACTACATGGATTTTTACAGCAGTTTTGCTTTAACAATTGAACTACAGATTAGTTCTATCAGATTTTTAAATGTACTTTAAATACAGCATTAAACATTAATGTGGTCTATCTTAGAGATCCAAGACAACCTCACTTGTATATGGTGCAACTGTTGACCAATGGACGAGGGTTTTTGTAAACATAAAAGTGACCAGTTATAGGTTCGGAGCCCTAAGGAGACTTTCACCCATCTGGTAACCAAATAGGACACGCTTTTTATGAAATACTACTCATCAACAAACATACCAACAAACCCGCCCATCGAAAAGTGGTTAAGGCAATTTTTTTTAAATAATTTTACAATATGAATCACAAAAACTATACTCTTCGGCTGGACTCGAACCAGCGACAGATCCCTTTCCAGGAGGAACGTGCTACCAACTGACCAACACACCACTAGCCCAAGATATCTAATTTTGTGATCATATTGTTTTAATATCGAGGGGCTCGGGTCTAGTGGTAACCGACAATGTTAACACATTGCAAAGGTTATGTACCATCGACTCAGGCCGGTCTTAGGATTGGTGACCATTTCTTAAGACATTGAGACCCCTCCGTGCCTCGGAGAGCACGTTAAGCCGTCGGTCTCGGTTGTCATACTACCATCTATGGCAGTCGTTAGGGGTAGTTGGAGCCCTAAATCAAAAAACCGACCGGTCTAGCTACAGAACTTCGATATCGCCCATGGGTTGTGAAGGTCAGATGGCAGTCGCTTCACGGAAAACATCGAAGTTCAGCCGAATCGCAGTTAGACTGGAAATCCGACCCCAACTGAGTTGGGAAAAGGCTCGGTGAATGATGATTGTTTTAATATCGCGACTTACGGCTTCGAAAACTATAGTCCAGCCCAAGACTATAGTTTTTGTGATTCATATTGTAAAATTATATAACAAAAACTATTTCACTTTTTTTTACTTTTAAGGTTTTTTGCAGGCAAGCCTATACGATTTGTATTGTAGTTAAGTTACCTTTCTTATGATATCAATTTCAATTTGTTATCGGTGTAGGTTCTTATATTGACTTACCTGTTCATCTTATTGCCAGGTATGAACAGAAATAGGTAGTTAGCCTACCTAGGCTTATATTGTGTGGTAAAATCTGTCAGTTGAGATGAAATTCATTCGGTTGTCAAAAGAAGTGAAGGTGATGAAAGAGAAATGATTAATTTAATTCATTTAAAAATAGCCATTAGTGGCAATACTTCGGCCACCTGTTGAGGGGCTAACGAATATGCCAGTAACTCGTGTTTGCGAGTGCTATTCTCTATTAGAGCGAAAGCGCACTCCCCGAACATTGAGCACAAGTCACCGAACTCTTCCTACCAGACATTGACTAAGCATTCTTTAAAAATGTATTATTGATAGCACAGTAGTCTAATCACATTGGTAGGTACTGAAACTTCAGGTTTTTCCTGACACACGTGTAATAACCTGCGTGCGGGTCTGGTCCGCTTGCGTGCTTCCTGGATTCTAATATTCCATACAATAATGACATGCATGTCCTGACATGCGGGCCGGACCTGCACGCGAATGGAAGGAAACACGTATATCACGAAATGTGACCTTAACTCTGTGTTTGTTGGTTTTTGGAATAAAAGACAGGAGCTCGTAATAATACGTGTCGTGTATTTCAGTCGGCCATGTTACAAAGTGAGTAAGAAGGAAGTGAACATAGACAAGACAATATTGATATAATCTAAGCATAGACTAAACTAGGCTATGGCTTACAAGCTAATATAATATTATGACATCTTCCCTTTAACTTTATTATAACTTATATTTTAGATTCTTATATAAAAATAACAAAACGCATTTTAGTGTTTTGACACGAGACAATTTGACGTTTTAAAAGATTCTGACAGTTGACATAATTTGACGTTGTCAATTCGACGATTGTTTCTAAATGTAAACAAACAATGGTTTACAACATTTTAGTTTACTAATTAATTACTTATAACTAAGTACATGACAATGAATACGAAACAATGCTTATAAGACTGTGTCTATAAGACGTTGTGGTTGCCTTATCTCTCTTCCTGAACTAGAATATTTCTTAATTGGTTGACTGCTAGTACGTTGAGGAGATTGACTATGAGAAATTTTAGAGTAATCATTTGTATAACAAGGAGTATCACTGATATAAGTTTGATTGGAACTGACTGGTTGAGTGTGAAAATTATTAGTCTGTGTGTTATGTGAATGAAAAGAATATTGAGACTTTGGTCTAAGTGTTATGTATTGTCTATTGCGACGATATGTACCAAATTTACTTTTTATGATATACGACCTAGGTTCAGGACTAACTTGTTGTATAATACCTGGAAACCAAGACGATTGTGGATGTTTTTGAAACATAACATGACTATTTACCTCCAAGGGTTTAAGATCTTTGGAATTTTTGTTGTAATACTCTTTCATCTTATGTAAATTTTGATTATTGACTTGTTTAAGATGTCTATAGTTACACAATTTTGGTTTTAAAAGTTTTTCTACTATAGGTAGCTTTGTACGAAGTCTACGTGACATGGAAAGTTGTGCTGGTGAACATAAATTGTTTTTGGGAGTATTGCGATATTGCAGTAATGCTAAATATGGATCAGTATTATCAAGTAAACATTTTCTAAGCATATTTTTAATTATGCCTACTGTCCGTTCTACCATACCATTTGAACGGCTGTGATAGGGACTGGAAGTGACATGGTGAATATTCCAATCTTGTGTGAAATCATGAAAAGATTTGGAATTCATCGGTGGACCATTATCTGACATTAATGTATGGGGAATACCATGACGAGCAAATATTGATTTTAACTTGATTATGACTTGGTCTGCACTGTAACCATTACTTAAAATTGCTATCTCAACATATTTTGAGAAATAATCGACTACAATTAAGTATGTATGCTTGTTGAACTCAAAGAAATCTATACCAACCTTATGCCAAGGAATGTATTTATAATCATGTGGTAATAAACTTTCTTTTGAAGCATCTACTGACAAAGTAAGTGGTTTTTGAGGATCAAAGTAAGTTAAGACTGGTGAAGAACTAATTAGAGACTTTAATTTATTGAATTCTTTCTCATGACTGTCATTCCATGACCATATTGTGTTTTTATTAAGTAACTGTCTTATGTTTGATGTTTCTTCTGATAAATCTTTTATGAATGAGCCAAGAAAATTAATCATGCCCAGGAATCTCTGGACATCTGTGACATTCTTAGGCTGTGGCATGTTGCAAATTGAATTTACTTTAGATGGATCTACAGACACTCCATTTCTATTGAATATAAAACCTAAATACTTGACTTCACTTTGACAAATGTTACATTTATTACTATTAAATGTTAGACCTATATCTTTTGCACGACAAAGAACTTTTTCTAGGATTTGATCATGTTCTTGAATGGTTTTAGCATGTATAAGAAAGTCGTCCATCATTATTTTAATGCCTTGTATGTCACCAAACCGGGAAATCATTTCTTTATGAAAGATTTCTGGAGATGCATTGACACCAAACGGTAACCTTAAAAAACGAAATCTGCCATAGGGGCTTATAAAAGTACATAGTTTGGATGATTCTTCATCTAAGACAAGATTCCAAAAGCCTGACTTAGCGTCTAAATTTGAAAAATAACATGAACCATTTAGTTCTGCTTTAATTTCATCAATATGTGGAAATGGGTAATGTGAACGTTTAATAGCTTTATTTAACTTACGTGGATCTAAACATAGTCTAATGCTTTCATCCTTTTTAGAGACAATTACCATAGAGTTGACCCAATCAGTTGGTTCATCAACTCGAGCAATAATACCAGTGACTTCTAACTTATCAAGTTCTGCCTTGACTTTATCCTGTAATTTAAAAGGAATTTTTCTACTTGCGTCTACCGACGGCTTGACATTTTCGTTGAGAGTTAAATGACATTCATAGTTTTTAAGAGCTCCTATTCCATTAAAAACCTTACTATATTTCTTTAGTATTGACAGACTGTTTGACTCTGCAGGGACTTTGTGACACATTGACTGTGATATGACTTGACTTTGACTGTTAGACTGACTTGACATTGACTGTAAATTGTTGTTCTGGCTATGCTGACTAAGTGTGTAGTTTGGACTGTGTTTAGATATATTTTCATCAAAGGTTACTGAATGTATTCTTTTTATGACTTTTAACTGTTGACATGACTGTCTACCCAGAATATTTTTGCAATCTAACTGTGTAATATGGAAACACAAGTTGTATGATTTGTCATTATACTTACATGGTAAATATTACCTGTAAATGTTGTCAAGTTAAATGGTGTTTGTATAAGATTTATCTCTTGCAACGCTAGTTTTTCAAATGCTTTCTTAGACATCAAATTCACATCTGCACCTGAATCAATAAGTAAGCAAACAGATTGACTACAGATACTTAGGGTTATTGACCATTGGTCACTACAATTTACAGAATTACATTGATAAACAGCACCTAAAAAAGCTTGATCATCATTAGAAAAATCTTCTTGTACATAATTAACATATTTTTGCTTGGACTTACACATCTTTGAATAATGATTAAGTTTTTGACAGAAATTACATTTTGCACCAAGAGCAGGACATTTAAAACGATGTGTTTGACCACACTTTGGACACATTGAGTTATTCATAGACTGATTGTTACCTTTATAACCATTGGGACTGCTATAACTCGATGAATGGGATGTATTGTATGACTGGTTAGGATTGTACCTTGACTGTTGACTGTGACTCTGACTTCTTGATTGACGATCCTGTGACTGCGGATTATACCTTGATTGTTTACTGTGACTCTGAATTCTTGATTGACGGTCCTGTGACTGCGGATTATACCTTGATTGTTGACTACGACTATGATTTCTTGACTGATTTCTTGACTGACTATGTTGTGAATGACTTCTACTGGACTGTTGACTACTTCTGTTATGTATACTATCTATACTAGCTACAGATGAATTGGGATTTGTGCCTGATAATATTTGAACTTCTTTCCGGGACGATTCTAGTGACTTAGCAATATTTATAGTGGCATCTAAAGTGGTAGGTAATTCTTGCAAAATTTTCTCTTTAATGTATTGATTCTGATCATTTAGATTCCAACTAAATATATCTTTTAGTAAACCGTCTTGCAATTCACCAAAATTACATTGATGGGCTATATTTTTGAGATCTGTTATATAACTGTCCAGCTCATTTTGCAGTTGCTTTCTGTTAAAAAGTTTATGCCTTATCATGGTTATATTGACTTTTGGGCTGAAATAACCTGCAAATCTGTCGATCAACACTTGTAGCTTGACTGTTTCGACATCTAGGTTGAAAGAATAAAATATGTGAAGGCAATCTGGTCCTATATAATGTAATAAAAGTGCAACTTGCCTATCTTCGCTTTCTTGATCATATTTAAATGCTTTGAGATATATTTTGAATTCGGTGATCCAATTTTTCCACGTGAGCGGCATGTTGGATGCATGAACGTCCATGTGCTTGAGGCGACCCGACGACGTTGAAGATTCGTCCATTTTTTTCTTTTGGTTGATCCAGTTCTTCCTAAGACACGCCAGTTTACACCACACATGATGTTTGTTGGTTTTTGGAATAAAAGACAGGAGCTCGTAATAATACGTGTCGTGTATTTCAGTCGGCCATGTTACAAAGTGAGTAAGAAGGAAGTGAACATAGACAAGACAATATTGATATAATCTAAGCATAGACTAAACTAGGCTATGGCTTACAAGCTAATATAATATTATGACACTCTGGTTTTAATTATTAATATACTTGGACAATTGACAAGATCATTTTACGCTATTATTTTCATGTAGGTGTGTTCTTTCACCACATGACATGTTGATGAATGTACCTATTTGATTAGTTTAATCTTAATGGTTAAAAATGGAACACTATTTAAGTATATAATCTGTGAGGAAACTTACGACGAAGCTTTTAGAAGAGACGGAAGGACTTTATCATGTTTATGAAGGATGTATTATTGGCAACTAGACGGTAATAGCTTTGCACGAGGCAATAAGGAAAATGTGCTACGGGTTAGTAGGTAAGATGACACCGTCAATAGCCAATGGGTTTGACAGCTTTGAAAAGGGATAGAAATGATAGATAATGCAATAGAAACATTTTCATTGCCCGAATCTATCCATAATACCCATAGGTATATAGACCAACGCGGTTGTCGTATTACGCTGACGTCGAATACCAAATGAGTAGAAGTTTTTTTTTACCTGTTTTACAAAAATTCTGTTGATTTTTTTAGTAAGTATTCAATAAAAAAATTCGGAGAAAAAAAATGTATCACAAATGACAAAAACATTAAGATATTGGGCGTTTTCACATTGCACGATAATGACACGATATCGTAAGTAGCAGCAGTAACTTTAAGGTAAGAATGTAAATTATCGTCACGATATCATGGACGATATCTTCACGATATCGGGTGTCGTTATCGTGCAATGTGAAAACGTCCATTTAGACAAACTGAAGTAGAGTATCGTCTACAGTCTGCAACAGTCTGTACGTACAGACTGTTGCAGACTGTAGAGTCTGCAGAGCCATGCAGAAATAATAAATGTAAAAATTCTTAAAATTCTATTCATCAAATCGCAACAATAAGACTGCTAAGCAAAGGTCACACTATAAGTTTTGCGTAACTTAAAAAAACAACTTGTTAAAACCAAAATATTATGTTTATTGCTTTTCAAAATACTCTCCTTTAAATTTTAAACATTTTTTCATGCGATCGAACCATTTTTTAAAACAGGAGGACCACAGATCTGAAGGCATGTTTTCTACGTGCTGATTGAACGCTATCACTGCCTCTTCGGAGTTGGTAAAAGTGAAACCTCTCATCAAATCTTTGATTTCGGGGAAAATACAGAAATCACAGGGTGCTAGGTCGGGGCTATGCGCAGGATGGGTGATGAGTTGTACTTCTTCGGAAGCTAAAAATGTCTTTGTTTTGTTGGCCGCGTGTGAAGAAGCGTTGTCATGATGTAGGAGAACGCGGCTTTTGGGTCGTCTTTAGCGAACTTTTTCTAACACCCTGGGTAAACAAATGGTAGAATACCACTCAGCATTATCACTCTTTTGATCTTCACGTGGAATTGTACAGATGGGACCCGTAGCTGAGTAAAAAAACGCGATCATTTTTTTACCAACGTTTCTCGCCTGCCTCACTTTTGTTGGCTTGATCTTATTTTCAAACACCCATTCACAAGATTGCTGTTTTTTTTCGGGTTCAAAACAATAAATCCACGTTTCGTCTCCTGTGAAAATGTCATAAACAGTATTAGAATGTCCGTGGTCGTACTTCAGTAGCATCTGTGAGCACCATTCCACGCGAGCCCGCTTCTGCTTCGCTGTCAGTTCATGAGGGATCCAACTACAACAAAGTTTCCGAACTTTCAATTCTTCGTGTAAAATTTTCTGGATTTGACTCATACCAATCCCCAATTGTCCTCGAATTGTCTCATAGGTAATCCGCGGGTTTTCTTCAATTACACAGCCGCTTAACAGTAGCCAAATTATTTTCGTTGATGGCAGTTGAAGGCCGCCCTTCACGAAATTCGTCATGGAAAGAAACTAGACCTCTCTCAAATTCAGCAAACCATCGCCTCACGGTGCTCAAACAAGGTGCTTCTCTCCCAAAAGCATTTTGAAGACGAGCGGCACAGTCTTGCAGAGAAAGAGAACTTTTAAAATCAAAAAAAATCATCGCTCTAAAATCTTTTCGACTTATTCCATTTTCGTTGCATACGTTGAACTTTGATGTGTGATAAAAAACGATTGACAAATGATTTCCCGCCAATTGTTTTTTTTTATTATTAAGAAGGTTGCAACGTTTAAAAAAATATAACATTCGAAACTCAAATAGTTCCGATTAGCTAGAAGTGCAAAACTTTTAGTGTGCCCCATGTACACTTCGATAAAAATAATAGAGTACCTATACGTGAAAACATCAAACTGTTTTCTGTTCTTAAGTGTTAAGTCCAACCCATACGAAGCGATTTGCCTTCAGATCTACTTGATCGGATGCAAATTCGCATCGTGTGTGTGTAATTTGGGCTAAAGGTGAGACCGCTACAGTCGACCGGAGAGACTAAAACTGATCCGATTGTATCTTGTATCTGCTCCGTTCAGTTCAGTTTTGGGTGCAAAGGGGCTCTACCAACATCTTTAAGACCCCAGCGACCTCACCTGCTAGTAGCGCACCTGCTGATCGACGGACGAGATTCGTTAATTTACGGTACCTAGGGAGTGGCTTCGGCCCCTACGTGGGTACCAGGTGGTACAACAGTGTTGGTCCGGGGGGGTACCACCGTGCAGCTGTGCTAAAGCCCCCCAAGTAACCCAGTCCAGGCTGGGTTGCGTTAGGGTGTCTCCTGTACTAACTCGTCTGTACCGCCTGTCTTACTCCACAGGAATTGTGCCGGAGGTCTGGAAGGAGGCGAACGTACAACCGATCCCCAAGAAAGGGGATTGGTCTGATCCAGGCAACTATCGACCCATAGCTGTCACCTCAGTCATCTGCAAGGTGTTTGAGCTGATCATCTACAAACAGCTCATGCGATAC
>OY748299.1:4361417-4554085 GCA_963556515.1 Nudaria mundana
GGTACCGAGAACCTGGTCGAGTTCAATGCCCGCAAAACACAGGCGTGTGAATTTACAGCGAAGAAATCCCCTTTCCTTCCCCTACCCTCGCTTCAGAATACATTATTACCAATGAAGAACAACCTTGACATCCTTGGCATAGACGTTCGTCGAAAGCTCAATAATAAAAACTACATCGAAAGATTTATAGGGCTAGCTTCGCGGAAACTAGGAATACTGAATAAGGTAAAGCGATTCTTTACACCGGACCAGAGGTGTCTGCTGTACAAGACGCAGATTAGACCCTGCATCGAATACTGCTCTCACCTCTGGGACGGCTCCGCCGCGACGGGCTATCCGTATTATAGATTGTCCGGAGGTAACGGGAAGCCTTGAGCCGCTAGCTCAGCGCCGAACAATAGCTTCATTGGCCGCATTCTACCGTATTTACCACGGTGAGTGTTCTGAAGAGCTCTTCAATCTGATCCCACCCTCTTCCTTCCGATCCCGAACAACGCGTGCCGGGCAGAGATGCCACTCCCACACAGTGGATAGCATGTTCGTGAGAACCGAACGTTTTAAACGATAGTGGCCTGGAACGCCCTGCCTGTGCACGTATTTCCTCCCACATATAATCCTGGGTCCCACATATAATCTTTAAGCGGAGCGTGTAGAAGCACATCAGTAGGTCGTCAAGTTGAGGGCCACTCTCTATAGTATTGTGTGCTGTGAGAGTGGCCCACAATCGCTAGACGTCGTCACGACTTACCACCAGCCGGGCAGCGTCAATTTTGCGAAGCAAATATGTATAAAAAAAAAAGTTTTATCTGATGTCTCAATGGGTGATTCCTTTTGGTGGGGGTCATTTTAGAAAATGGAATTGTGTACAGTTCGCGAGGGATAAGCGGAGCTTTGCATTTGTGTGAGAGACCACGAAAAGTAGAGTTAAAACTCTTTTTGTAGCTGTGTGTACAACACATGTGTGTGTAAAAGAGTTCACATATACGTTCACGTACACTGCACTCACAAAAATGCAAAGCTCCGCTTATCTCTCGCGAACTGTACCTACATAATTAATTTTGTTCCTTACAGTACAATCATACTCAATGATTCGTTGCTTTGCACAGATAACATTGTTTTAATTATATTCGACCTTTATTTGCAGTCTCTCATGCATAAACTTTATAGAATTTAAGCTTTTGCGCAGATCGATTCCAGCACCACGTTAAATATAGGACACACTGAAGATTTGGGTCAGTAAAATGAAGTTTCAAAGTCTATAAAAATGTGTCTTCAGCGATTGTCAATGTGTTTTACTTATATTTTTGATAACAAAGTCGCTTCCGCTGTCTGTTCGTCCCTGTGTATGTGATAAGGTTATTTCGAGGTTTCGAGAAAGGTTTTATCTCTAGTTAAGGTATAATTTGTCAAGCACGTAAAGCGGCGGGCGTCCGCTATTTTAATTATAAAACATTAATGAAAAATTATTGATCAGAAATTTATTTGTATTTAAATTAAATTTATTTATCTTCAATTATTCTTCTTAAAAGAAAATGAGTTAGGTATATGATTTAGAAAGGGTTATGTCATACATGGTTATATTTTAGTAACATTGAAATTGTTTTATGAACCTAATTTGCACTAAACGACCCACAGTTCATCGTTCTACCCCCGGTTTTAGTTTCTGTCGTGTTTGAATCTCTCTAACAAACAGTATATTCAACATAGAAGTATTTTGTTGTAATATTTATTGTATATGTTATTAATATTTTAATTTATAATAATATTTTAGATACTATAACACATGTAGTTAGTCTCAATAGTGTTAAGTGTAAGTAAGTTATCATTCAGTCATTTAGCAACCAAGCACATGCCTTTCTCTGCATTGTCTATTACAGTAGGCCAGTTATGCCTTGTAAATATCACAGCAGTGTCATCAGCATAGTAAAAAATGTGGGCGTTACGGATTTCCAAATTACAGATGTCGTTAAAATATTATTATATAAGAAACAGTGTAGGACCCAATACAGTTCTTCGCGGTACTCCGTACGATACCACCACATCTCCACTAGTGCAACCGTTAATTCTAAAACTCTGTGTCCTTCCCGAAAGGTAACTTTTGAATAGTGAGAGGGTTGTGTCACGGATGCCATTTTTTTCTAGTTTGCTCACGAGAATGGAAACAGAGACTGGTATCAAAGGCTTTTTTTCAAGTCCAAAAAAACTGATAAACATTTCTGTCCACTGTCTACTTGATCCGTTACCATCTGTGTTAGTGCCTTAATGCATTCTCAGTTGATTTGCCTCGTCTAAAATCGTATTGTAAGTGGGATAGTAGTTGGTATTTCCTCAGGTAACCCATAAGCCTCGGGTTTAGGAGTTTTTCCAGTATTTTCGATATGGCAAGAAGTACCGCAATAGGTCTGTAGTTTTACCAACCTCATCTCTGGATCCGCATTTGAAAACTGTGGTAATAATAGATTTTTTAAACAGTCTCGGAATATACCTTGTTGAAAGCGAAGGTAGACGAGATGCATAATAATAGGATCAAGTTCATTCTTTGCAAATTTTAAGAAATTGATAGTTATAGTATCTCATCCAGGCATAGAGCAAGACAGTCATCGTACACGGTCGTCGTATATGACGGGAGAGGCCATTATGCATTTTCCCGATACATAAAAGTCTGTAATTATCGGTGCGGGGGGGGTCATCGACACGCACACATTCTCAGACGCTCAAAGCCATTCGGGTGCCACTACGAAACTCACACATGACTATAAGAATAACATATTAACATTTTCACAAACACATACTCGTACGTATACATTTTGTATCATAACACTATAATGACAAGACAACAAGCTACCGCCCACTTTTGATGTAACAGTGTCGATACACGTTATCGATAAATTTGATAAATCGACTGGGTAAATCAGTTTTTAAAAATGTCACAAAGGTTGATGTCGTTTATGAAAACAAGACTTTTATACTATTTATAAACATATAAATAAGTATTATTTAGTAAAATTACAATATTAATTAATTATACTAGTGGTTCTGTTAACCGTAGACTTCGGGAGCTTTGTTTAGAATTTTTTTTTCAATTTTCTTTATTACTCTTTCATTTTTCATTCAATCCAAAAAATATCATTCACATGTTATTCATTGTAAGCAAGGAGTGTGTGTGTAAAGTTTCATGAAAATCGGTTGATAAATACGGCCGCAAACATGATCTGACAGAATTCGTAGATGTAGAGGTACAGACGAAAGAAATTCTCCCCAGTCTGCAAGTTGAAATGGAGACTTAGGTCGCTTCGCTCCCTCAGTCAATTAAATTTCGTGGAACAATTCATTGACGTCGTCCTGACTGAATACTTCCCAGAATGCTGGCAGCAATGACCACCCTGGAAAGTAACGTTCAAGAAGTAAGACGAAGAATATTAACATCTGTGGGATTTGACTTGGCCAGTTTTCATTACATCAGTCATTTCATAAAGTTATTCAACATACATAATATATATTTTTAAATTCTGATAAAAACTGGTCAAGTCAAATCTAACCTACTTTAAGATCTCACATTTTTTTTAAATAACAGCAATTGTTATAGGTACCCAATAAAGCAAAGAAAAAGAGTTTAATACTTGTTCATAATGTTATTTTGTTCCTATAAATACATATTTGGATTTTGCATAGAACTTGGCACTCATTTAGATCTCCATTCTTTCTGCGACGAAGCCAAGCATAATTTTTGTATTGAACTTGGTTCTCCTTTTTACATTTATGTTTTTGATTTATGATATCCCACTATCATTACTTTTTGTAAAGAAAACTAGGCAGGTATTGAGATTTCATGTTTTTTCTCTACATTCTCTTGAATGTTAGTACCTTTTTAATACGCTTCCTGTTTATGCTTACATTAGCCAAGTCTGGGCGCGATCTCAGGCGGTTATATTCTACTATAGAACTATCTTGTGCCTTAATTTGACTAGGGTCTAGGTTAATAAGGTGTAGTCCGTCTAGTGTTTTAACTCTGGAGAGCGCAACGTAGGCCTGTCCTCTGCTAAATATCGAAGTGCCTATGTCGAGAAGAGCGCTGTCCAGACTAAATCCTTGTGATTTGTGGATGGTAATAGCGTAAGCCAAGCAAATAGGGAACTGTTCCCGGTGAACATATACATTATTTAATATCTGAAACTTGGTCTTGACACGTTCTAGTTCATAAGTTAAATTATTAAATTTGATAATAATTTTACGTGCACTATTGTTTCTATCAACTATCGACATCCCAGTTTATTTTCTCTATGACTCCAATAGCCCTTCCGTTCGCCGTAAGCCGTTCACTAGCCCTTTACTAACATCTATATTCCTACGCAACTCGCCAACCAAATTTGATCGTGATAACGTTTTCTAATCCAGCGGTTAATGATGAATCATCCTCGTTCTTTTTCAGCACTACCTTTGCTCGCTTGTTTAAATATCGTGAACAGTCTATTTCATCGATTGGATCAAGTTTCCAACGCTACAATAAAAAAAAAATTGTATGGGGACCCCCCTATTTTTTACTTTTTTATTTTAAATTTTTTTCCTACGCTTACACATAATTACCGAGCTGGATTCCAAATTTCATCCTTCTTAGATTTAGGTAGGTACTATATGTCAGTCAGTCAGTCAGTGTTCAAATTTACGACTTTTTGACCTTTATAACCGTTTGAGCTAGCTTCATGAAATTTGGGCTTCTAGATGTCCTTATGGATTTAATTAAACACACGTAGTTTTATGTGTTTACATTTAAGAGGTTTTGAGTTATAGAAGGGTCAAAAGTGGCACCAAGTGGTTCGTGCTAATATAACACTCGGCGCTGGCTAGCCAGTTCTATTGCTTGAACTTGGCTTGACACGCTGCCTCGTGTCTAGATTAGCTAACTATTGGTCTGTGTGTAGGTACTTTGACTTTTTACCGAATATAAGAATAAAGATTGTAATAAACTCCTGAATATCATCATCCACTGAGCAATTTCTCGAGGAGATCTTTGCCAAGAATCAAGAAGAGGGAGTTGGCTTTATTTTCTGTCTAACTGGGATGCGGCTGAACTTCGATATTTTCCCTTAAGTGACTGTCATCCCATGTGCAATACCGAATCTTTGTAACTCCAATTACCCATAACCACTGCCATAGCGTAGGTACTCTCCGAAGCACAGAGGGGTCCGTCTTAGTTTCTTTAGACAGGCACACAAAATTGTTTATACGAGTATAATTAGGTACTTACCGAATAAGATAGCTGCATTATGCATTTATTTAAAAGCAGTTAATTTTGAAAGAAAAATAGACACTTTAGTTTTATTTATCTGTCTAGATTAAAGTTCAAGACGCCAAGGATTTTAATTGGCAGTACCATAGCGGCTATCACGTAAGATTTTGTTGCCTTTCATCAACATTTCAACACAAGGCAACGGATTCAAATTTTTTTTTTCAAAATTGCAATATAGCTGCTACTTTTATTAAATATATCCGGCCATTTTGGACATAACCCATTATAATGTGTGCCTGATGATGGCAATAGGCTTGCCCCCTATTACGTGGGACTAAAAATACTGGCAAATTGTGGAAGTGTACTGCACCTCTGCCTACCCCTGCCGGGATATATGCGTGATATGTGTCTGTCTGTCTGTCTAGATTCGTAGGATTTGTAACTTTTCTTTCGGGTTCAAAAATTTCAATGGTTTATTTATATTATACTTCATTAAAAAATAGATATTTTGTATATCTTGTAACATTGAGGAAAAACTACGAAGGGTTGGTCTCATACACATTTCCGAGAAATCTCATTGACATACAGGTCGTAACGTACTTTGAAATACGCCTTACCTCTTAATAGGTTGGCGCTATTTACTGGAAACTCTCCGTTAGTCACAGCTGTGTAAACACCGATTGTTGGTGTCGCATTTTCAACGTTCTGTCACTTTAAAACCCTATTAATATAAGTAACTGTTTGGAAACCTCAGAATAACAATTTAACGTGAAGCCAATATTTAAGATATGACTAAAAAGACAGCCAGATATACCTTCACTCTTTACCAGTAATTTCTTGGTCCCACGTAAAAGGGGACAAGCCTATTGCCATTAGCGGTCACTATAGAAAGTTCATAACAACTCTGTTATTCAAGGTTGCCAATGGAATAGCAGTCCGAGCGTCCTAAAAAGATACATTAAATACTTGGAAGTTTTTCAGTTGAAATTATTTATTCAGGTAAATCATTATCTCACAATACCGCTAATACCACAGTCATATTTGCCAGCTTTTTATTCGCTACAGCCTCAGGCGGAACGCAATCCTGTTGAAGTCTGTTAGTGTTTTATGGAAAAATCTACTTTAAATACCTGTGAAATAAGTTTTTATTTAATTTTATTCACCTTTTGTAGCTGATATATCCGGAAGTAACCACGAGTTGTGGTTACTTCCGAGACCATAAGAAAAGTGCCAATGGACACATTATTTACATAATAAGTTTTTAGCAATATAATATAGAAATGGGGAATGCCCCTCTTAGCTCTCGAGAACTGCTTATGCTCCAATGATGGTTGACCCTCGATCTGGAGGCAAGCCAAAAATACGAAAATTTGACCTAGCCCTAAGGGGTCACAAGACACCGCACTAGTATGTTAATACATATGTTATGACAATTCACACAGCACCATCTAGTCTCAAACTAAGCAGAGCTTGTGATATATGAGTACTAGATAAACTGATATAAATACTTAGATACATTTTTTTTGTAAATACATACATACTCGTATTATACACAGGAAACATCTAGACTTCGGTAGAAACGTATCTGTCTTCACACAAAGTTTGTCTCGACCGGGAATCGAACCCGAAACTCCGGCGTCGAAAGCGGATGCAATACCAACCACACCACCGAAGCAGTCTTATAGAATATATGACTTATTAGCCTCAAGCAAGGCTAGATTTTAATTTTCAGAGATAATAGACTAACTCATTACCGCGGCTCTGATCGCGTGATTTAGTTGTCTCGATCGTTTCCAATCCCCACGGGAAAAGATTACCGGGATAAAAAGTACACACACTTATATCACGCGTATATAAATAAATAAATAAATAGTATTTTTGTCCCACGTAATAGGCGGCAAGCTTGTTGCCGTCACCGGGCTCATTTATAATGGGTTATGTAAAAACCCTACGTTTTATTAAATTCATTCGGCCAATGAATTTATTAAAAAGTAGCAGTTAAATTGTAATTTTGAAAAAAAATTTAAGCCCGTTGCCTTGCGATGAAATGTTGATGAAAGGCAACAAAATCTTACGTGCCAGCCGCTATGGCACAGCCAATTAAAGTCCTGGGTGTCTCGGACTATATAGATAAAAAGTACGCGTACGCGATAATGTAACAACATAATATAAGTAAAAGAATTTTCAAAATAGGTTTAGTATTATAGTACCTATATAATTCAAACAAACAATCAAATCGTTCCTCTTTATAATATTAATAGCTATTGACAGTAACCAAAAGTCACGAAAATCCCAGGGCGTCCCGGTTCCTTTAAAAGCAAGTCCCGAAATTCCCGGGCTTAATTATAGCACCGGGACTTCATTCCCTAACCATAACCGACACTTTATACTTACAGGTAAGACCGTTACCTGTTTTGGGGACATGCTCTGCGAAATTTCCAGACTTTATAACGTAACGTAAGTCTGGCAGTCACAGGCTCTAACTCTATTTTAATTTTAGAATCTTCTTAGTCGTACACTCTTGGCAGAGTGGTCGTGGCTACCGATGGACTAGGATGCCCCGTCACTCCCCTCGGCAAAGGCACGCCGTGCGATGTGCCTCCACTTCTGTCTTTGACTTGCACTGCGAGCACATTCCACCGCGGTTGATTGCGTAGTGGATCTGATGAGGTCTTGGGGAGCGACCCCGTGGTCTTGTGCCCTCCACGCGCCCTTGCTCGACTAGCCTCTCCATAGAGCTCTCCTTTCTAGTAATGTGTCCAAAGAACTTTAATGTTAGATTAGACAATAATATTTAACAAGATTTCAGGATTAGAAGTACCTATCATATGTGTACCAGGAGATGCATGGTCTATCTATGTATCAATTGTGTATTCCCCACCCTATTATAAATAAATAATTATTGTGAGCTCTGGCATGTTGAAATTCTCGTAGCTATGTAGTAAAATTACAGAGATGACTAAAACATTTTGAACTCAACATTGTTTGAAACTCCTACGTAGGTAAAATAAATAAGGATTACCATGTTAAATTAAAATAAAATGTACGACTGACAAGCGTGGGTGTGCCAGATAATATTTCAGGGCACTGTTCACGCTTCGAGACAAATTGCTGTTATTTTCCCACCTAATAAATAGGTTGTAATTTTGTAGAACAATAAGTAGACAATGTTATTTATGTTGAGAAACAGATATTAAGTAGGTATGTACAATTTGTATGAGTTACATGAAGTTACATCACTTTAAGGAATGAAGTGTCGATTTATTGTGGATGTATGTATGTATCCATCATTCATATTTGGATGATTGAACCAGAACTATTCAAGAAACTAAATAATACACGTCAAAAATTGAGACAGCAACCGACTTCAAACTACTGAAACGGGACCATTTAGTTGTCGGAATGGGACCAAATTGAAATGGTACCACTAGGGAAGTAGCAGCGCCAATAAAAAAAAAATTCAAAATTGATTCACCCGCCGTTCGAGGTAACAAACATAAAAAAAAACTTAGTCGAATTGACAACCTTCTCCTTTTATGGAGGTCGGGTAAAAAGAAAAGATACTAATGATGTCTGCTACCTACCCCTGGGAGGATGCTAGTTAATTACAAATAACCCTGTTTAGATAAATGAACAGTCTCTTAAACAAAAGACAATATAAATGTTTTCTGTGAAAATATTGTCTGTGAACTTTTGTAAAATATTAAGAGCTTAATGGGGATTACTTTTTAATTTACTGGGGATGGGGATTGAATAGCGTTTGAATAAGCTAATCTCATTTTATTCGGCCGTCTGATACAGACAGATGCTTAAATTCAATTGGATAAAGCCGCTTTTGTTTGACTCGGATGGAAATTCCTTTCATTTTCTATGACGTAATTTCCTATTGTACTCATTTGTTTTTACAAAAGAATGCAGCTTGGACCCTGGACCTGAATAAGCCTACCCGAAGTTTCTAGTAATAGCAAAAGACTCCCTGAGGTACTGTTACGTAAAAGGTTTATGTCGACGACCTTATTGTAACTAATTAGGTGGGTACAAACTAGTGGTTTTTCCCGGCTTTGCACGAGTAAAGAATAGTAGATCTCGCGAGCACAAGGGGTTTTGGTATACTCATTAAACAATAAAATATTATTTTCTACGGTATTTAACCACGTTGAGTGTTCTGAAGAGTTCTTCAACCTGATTTCCACCCTCTCCCTTCTGATCCCGAACAACGCGTGCCGGGCAGAGATGCCACTCTAACACAGTGGAAACCATCTTCGCGAGAACCGAGCGTTTTAAACGTTCGTTTCTCTGCCGAACTATAGTGGCCTGGAACGCCCTACCTGCCTAGTATTTCCTCCCACATATAACCCTGGGTTCTTTAAGCGGAGCGTGAAGAGGCACATTACTGGGTCGTCCTGGGCCACTTTCTATAGTATTTCTGTGTATGAACTAGGAGAGTCGCCCACAATCGCAGCGACTTGCCCCATTTACCTCTCAATCACAAAAAAGCTTAATATGAAAAAGAATGTTTTGATTTTAGGAAGGAACACTTGTACCAAGTTTCGTAGAGATCGGATAAGACTCGTAAATCACCCGGAATACACTCACAGACGCGAAATTAAATATGTAGAGCATTCGCTTGCTCGGTCAATTATTTAATTCATCTTATCTATTTCAGTTTTGTATTTAATTTTCGAATGCCGTATTAGGGCACAGTTAACAATTTAATTTACTACAATAATCTTTCGCTCATAATTATATCAAAATAACAAGTCTACGTGTTTAGTGTTAAATTTATCGCACCAACTATATACTTTTGAAGTAGTCAATTGAGAAAATAACTTGGTTAAATTATTGAAATAAGCACGTAATTTGTATTCCAAACTTTTCCTATGGAAATCACTTCTGACCTCTGATTGATGCTGTCAAACGTGCCTAGGAACTGTGTGACATTCAAAGAACGGTCTTGTTACAGAATTAGTTTTCCTGGAACAGACAATAATGATTTAATGATAGACCGTGACGCAATGCAACGGTCCTAAGTTTTTAGGATGTTTCTGAAATGCCGTTACCACAGTACATAATAATAGTAGAAGTCGTTACACGAAGTTCTAGCCTCCAACTAGGTGCAGCAGCCGTACTTCCGCAATCTAACTTCTTCAATTAGCCAGAAATCGAGAGGTCCGGATTTGAGCTATTAATCTGAATCGGAGTTTCATATTTAAAGTGTTAGCCTTTTATCACTTAGGTACTAGCCTCGTCATTTGATCGGTAGTTATCCACTGTTTTTAAGTATACTAGCAACCGCAAATACATGTTACTAACATTCCTATCTAGCTCTTCCAGCTAAGCTAAAAGTACTTAAGTATGTCAGGAGTAAGCAATACCAACCTCTTAGCCTGATGGCTACCACTAGCAGGTGCGTTTGATTTGGTCCTCTAACAGTCGGTACATCATCAGCATCAACATAATATTAAACATTATTATTTAGTAGCATTTCCAGGCCGTTTTCATATCTGTGTTCAGTTGAGGCGCAATAAATGCGTAAGCAAGTCTGATCGAGCCTGAGTTTTTTTTTCTTTAATTCCGCGGCCTAGGGCCGCTGCCGCTCATGCGTCCGTTGCCGGGCGTCTCTGGTGCACACGCAGAAGGTATTTCCAGTGGCGCCCGGCAGACTTTGACCACCTGTGTGGCCTCTACGGGGGTTTGGTCGGGATGAGAATCCCGCGTCGTTGGGGTAGGGTGTTATCTCGCGTCGGTGAGTGAATCTGGTTGTGTGCTGTGGGGCTGAGGCCTCGCAGCACGCAACCCTTCTAGCCTGCTTCTGTAAGGACGGCGGGTGGCTATCCCGCCGTCCTCAAGCCCCGATCATGGAGGTCGATGGTCCTGGGCGTGCGTAACTGCGGAACTCAGCGGGGAGGGTACGCCTCCTTCGCGAGAATGACTTGCTCGCAGAAGGACACGGCCGCGCTCCACTTACTCGCGCTGGAGACCATGGCTTGGAGTATGGTTTCCAGCGAGAGGGTATCTACGCCCAGACCCACTACGAGGTCCCGGCGCTGACTTGCCCACGCTGAGCACTCCACCAATGTGTGGAGTGCGGTGTCGTCGTCGGAAACCTCGCAGTGTTGACACCGGGGTGTGACCTCACGATGTATGCGAAACAGATAGCTACCGAAGCATCCATGCCCGGTAACCATAGACCAACGCGGTCGTCGTATACGCGATCTGCGTCGTACGATACGTGAGGTGAGCCTGAGCCTGCCCAACTTTTAATACCGTTACAAACGTTACGTATGTTTTAAAATAATGGTTGTCCTACTACTAAGGCGTTTAAATCTCTTATCGACTGATGGACGAGTCAAGATGCGATGTCTAAGGGACAACGCCTATGATAGCTAAATAGATCGATTCGTGAGCAGCATATCCTTCCGAAGGCCTGACATAAAAAAAAAATGTTAGCAGGTGCAATGCGTGAAAGTGAGGATGACTTGGGTCAAGAAGATATTTTACAAGGACCCTTAAGCACGTCAAATGTCAAAATTTGCAAATTTTGACATTTGGTGGATGCTCCGCCTCAAATTCTCAATTCACAAACCGGCCATTATCGCATTTGTGTGAACTTGAAGTACCGAACGAAATATTTATATTATTATGACAAACCGATATATTTTTTCCCACAAAAACATAACACTCCTTACAAGTCGGTTGGGTAATAACTTAACTTATACAAAAGAATGTAAGTACTGTTAATGCCGAGCGAGCCGCCACGTCAGTAAAGTTTCCTTCAGTAATGAGAAAAGGCAGATCAGAACGTGGGAATTGCTGTGACTGTGATCCACTACTATAGGAAAATAGCCAAGCGATGTGTAGCGAGACAGAACAATACTCATTCGAGATAGAACTACTCGTTTTGACCAACCCCAAGGGCATGATCACAGTAAAGGTAGAACTGTACTCTACCTGTACTGGAACCAATGATATCGCCACACACGATGAAGGCCACACGACAAAATCAACACATATTTTAAATTTTCTGTAGTTGGGTACTATATGGCGTTCGACTGAAGATTTTGTCGTGTTTTTTAAGGCTTTTCGCCTACCTACTTCTGTAAGCCCCGATGATGGCGGTCGATTTTCTTGGGCGTAGATGAATAGGCGCGCCCTGTCCGCCGACTTTCGACTCAGCGGGGAGGATACGTTCCCTCTCCCTCTCGGCAGCCTTCTTAAAGAGCATGACCTGTTCGCAAAAGGACACGGCGAACACCTACTCCCGCTAGAAACTATGGCTTGTATGTCATGTTTCGTGTTTAGTCCCATAGAAGAGTATAATTGAGATTATGAAACGCCGTAGTTTAAAAGTTAGTGTAACTCATCCAGTTATAAAATTGTAAATAATATTACAATCACGCATAATATCGCCGATGGGTGCGCATTGTCTTACATAACTTTTCAACTCCTATCATCGGAGGTCCGAAAATGTTTCTCATACCATTTAAAATTATAATGATTCATAAAAAAAATACAACTAAATATTAAAAAACATATCATTTAAATTCATAATATCACATATTTACTTACTACTTAGTTTTTACTAATATTTGTTTTAATGAATTTGTTTATACTAATGATCGAAACTCATAATCATTCGAATAAATAACAATAATATTCATAAATGTGTTTTATTCTAATATTTGTTTTTATAAATTTCTTAATCATAAGTTTTTTCATCCATATTATAATGTCTATATTCCAGTGAAAATCAAATTGCTACCAGACACGAGATACTACCAGATAACTAGGTTAGGTTAGGTTAGAACTGTGACCACAACAACGTGCGAGCCGAGCGAGCGAAGCGAGCGTGCCGTGGCAGCGGCCGGCGAAGCGCCAGATAAATTGCTACCAGAAACGAGATGCTACCAGACAAGTAGGATAGGTTAGGTTAGAACTGTGACCACAACAACGCGCGAGCCGAGCGAGCGAAGCGAGCGTGCCGCAGCTGCGGCCGGCGAAGCGCCAGATAATTATCTGTTACGCTACGTTAAGCTATTCTGAACAACGACGTTATGAGTTGAAGTATCTTCGTAGCTCAGACTAAAAGAATAACATAGACGGAACGAATAGAACTAGCGAGTGAAGCCGCCAAAAGGGATACTATATAGCAATGGGATACCATTCCGCTCGCACTCCTTTGTGAGCAGCGAGTGTGTACGCACGTGCGATCACGGTTGAACAAAATATTATAAATATGCCGTATTGTGTGGTGAAAAGGTGTAAAAACACTTCAATTATTCATAGAAAGAATGCTGGATTATCGTTTCATAAGTAATTAACTAATTCTTATTAGATTTCATAACATTTTTCTAAATATTTTAGTTGCACAAACTAGGAACACAAAACCTCCGCCATATCATACAGAGTTGCCATAATTTTTTCATCATTTCCACAAAATATTTAGCAGTATTTATGGGAATTTATAAAGTACTGAGTAAAAAAAATCAGTGTCATCAATGTTGACAACCTCGATGTTTCTAATCATCATCATCATCATTCGTGCGTTAGTCCCGAACTCCCGATCACATCTGTGTCCGGGATCTACTTAATACGTGGCTTGGGTATTTCGGCAATCTTGGAATTAACCGCTGTCTGACCTCCCAGCCTGTGTTCTGATCCAATATATTTATGTTACTGTGTCAGTAGTTTAATTTCAGTCTAACACTACGAAGGCCTTAGTCTTAACCTAACGACTATTGATATCTACTTCATGTATAGTCAACGACAAAAGTAGCTTAACCAATAATTCTTATCTGTTGATCACTAATAGCTGTTAAACCGATCACAAAATCATAAACAAAACACGAAATATATTAACTTTGTCCTTGGGGATTCTAAAATTACTTGTACATTGCTGTGGCACATGCATTGGAATGTAAAAAAGAATACTAAATATTTTTGTGCTAATCAACTTTTGTTGTTGACTGTACTTTGTACTTACACTGGAATGAAGCTTTGTTCATTCATCTTAAAAAGGATTATTTTAATTATGAGAATTTTTTTTAAAGCTAGTAATTAAAGTGTGTTTACTCAGTGTTTATCACGTTTTTATTTATTTTAACACTTCCCCATTTTAGGCACTTATCATAATAATCATTTGTGTAAATGACAAAATAATTGCAGATAACATTTACTATAACAAATATTAATTTTCCATATGTCCACTATATAGATTTTTAGGAGATTTTTTCATTTGCTGGCAATATTACGCACACGCCGTTAGTGGTATCGGTACACGGAAATCGGAGTCACACGCACACATTGAAAGTGTCATTTGGCTTCACGTGTTTATTCTACATGTTCCGTCTATGTTATTCTTTTAGTCTGAGGTTCGTAGTAACAACATTATTAATTAAAGCAATATGATAATATAATGTTATGAAGAAAAAAGATCTAAAAAAAATTATTATGGATTTAAACTGGTTCTTGGTAGTAACAGTATTAATAAAAAAATTATAATCATTAACTGTTATGAGTTCCGATGATAGTAATAAAAATGTATGAATAAAAAAAATATGAAAAATAAAATTATGAAGAGTGATGATTATGAACACAAATCGGTAGTAAGAAAAAGAATAGGATTCAAAAATTTATGTGAGCCAATATGGACCCATCGCCAATAGGGGAGGCAGGATATTCGACCATTTCTCGCCAGAAACTTTGCTGTCCCATTTAACAGGGAGCAAGCATTACCATTTTCTGGCCACTACCAAAGGCATTTTTAACTAAGATCTCGAGAAAATTATGAGAATGGATAAAAATATATCCTGGTATAAGTACGGAGATTTACAATATCTTCATTGAGTTAAAGGAGAAAGAGTCCTTGTGCTACATAAGTCTGAGCTTGAATACAAACAATGTTTCGTTATAAAAAATACACACACATATAAAGGCGAATATTTAGGACTAAAGATAACATATCAAGAGCTACATTTCGAACCGAAATTGTTACATATTCTGAGTAGGGTTGGTCAGGCCTTCCAAAGACTTGGCGAAAAAAGAATAGCCCCTACTATTGTTAACGTTTACCTACTTATTCGAAGTAGAATGTAATGACGATAACCATGATTTTAGTAGCGCTGACGTGTATGTCTTCGGAATTTTTTGTTGCAGTACAGATTTATTGGATGCCAAAAGGGAATTTTGTCCCCTAAGATGGCCAGGCTGAGGGCCAAAATAGTAATATTTATTTTATTAAGTATTGAATTATGGTTACGCTTTGACCGAACCTATTTCCAACTCAGTTGAGGTCGGCTTTCCAGTCTAACTGCCATAGATGTTCATATGACAACCGAGACCGACGGCTTAACGTGCTCTCCGAGGATATTTATAAAACTTATTATCACGAATACGTTCCGGTTACATATCAGTTAATAATGTTATGCTTATGATGAGTGACAATCGTGAAAGTGGACCATAGTAGGGGACATTCTCAACCACGTTCTTTCAATAAAGTTGCTCCAGAGGTGAATCTGGTAATTCGTAGCTAGGTACAGATACCTTTTTTATACGTGAGAAAACATTTCTGAGCTACGGCTTAACATTGTAGGTGTAATAATGGTACAACGGTCTGGCTAAATATAGGCGTAGTAAAAGTCTTTGTCTACGAAAGTTAAGACATGATATGTATGTCAAATTGCAGGCAAAACAAATAGATATCATCATACAGCCTTCAGTTCTCCTTAAATGAGCCAGTGTAGAAGTACCAGGTAAGTATCCACTAGCCAAGTCCAGTGATCATTATAGAATGATCGCTGGACTTGGCTAGTCTCAGTTTAGGGACAGTAATTTTGTGTTCTAGCTAAAACTCATAATACGCTCGAGATTGATTTCAATCGTTCACAAACAGACCTTAATAAACTGTACCCTACTTGTTATATACAGCTGCAATTATTTCATACAAGCAATTATTCAAGTTTCATTTAACTATTATGAAACGCATCATTAAATAATGGTAATTACTTAATTTCACACATCCTGTAATCAAGAAATTTGTTTAGTTATTAGAATATTGGTTATTTTTAACCCACTACAAAAACAGTAGGGGTTCCGTAGTTTAAATCTCGGAACCCTTATAGTTTCGTCATGTCTGTCCGTCCGACTGTCCTCGGATTCCTCCTAAACGGTGAGTGCTAGAAACATGAAATTTTTCATGGATATGTGTATAAAGTAGGGGGCCCTAGAACATTGAAACTTATTGATTAACAGGAAGCTCATTTTTCGTAAGTAACTTTACAGAGTCCTACACCTATTAAAAAAAAAAATTAAATCAGGTAATCAAAATTGTAAGGTTGTAAATTGGTGCAGGTTTTAAGTACACCATTATAAATCAAATATCAAAAATTCCCATCGATCCGACTTGTGCTAAAAAAGATATTCAAGGTTAAATTTAAAAATTTTGGGTTCTTTGGATTTTCTTGTAAACAGTGAATTATATCAAAAAGTAGTTCTGTACAAAATTGTAGATAATATAAAATAACCTACAAAAATTACTTTGCAACTTTTTTCCTAGGAATTACCATTTCTGAGAGATTGCGGTTTCACGTCCAACAAGCTATAGTCTACACGCAATGCTGGTCCGCTCCTATTAACTCTGTCGTGATGTTATATAGCCTATGTTACTCGCTAAAAATTTAGCATTATATATCATTATAAACCGAAAGAAATTTTAAAATTGGTGCAGTAGTTTCTGAGGAGTCACGTTGTCCCGTACAAACTTTGTCTCCCCCTTTTCACCCGCTTAGGAGTAGAATTTTGGAAAATTCTTTCTTATCGGAAGTTTACGCTATACAAAAACACGCCTTCCAAGTTTTAGGTTTCTAGGATCAGCAGTTTAGGCTCAGCAGTCAGTCATTCAAGACAAATCATGTTATATTGTATGGTTAACTGTAATTAATATCGGTTGACGATGTGAATGACCAGTGCGTTCGTTACCATACAAATTGTATAGGCCAGATCCTGTTTAGATGTCATAATGCGTGGTGTACGTCGCATGTGAAGGATGAGTTTGCCCGTCCCTTACGACTGGTCAAACCCCCGTGAAGTTCAGTACCAAAATAGATACCTTCCAGGACCAAGCAGATGTTAATTTCAGTCACTTTTTTCGCGATACTGGGTTTCTACGGAAACCAGAAATCTATTCCAGGTGGACTTTCCTTCACCCCGGTGTCAACACTGCGAGGTTTCCGACGACGACACCGCACTCCACACGTTGGTGGAGTGCTCAGCGTAGGCGAGTCAGCGCCGGGACCTCGTAGTGGGTCTGGGCGTAGATACCCTTTCGCTGGAGACCATGTATCAAGCCATGGTCTCCAGCGGGAGTAGGTGGAACGCGGCCGTTTCCTTCTGCGAGCAAGTCGTGCTCGCGAAGGAGGCGGCCGAGAGGGAGAGGGAGCGTACCCTCCCCGCCGAGTTCCGTAGTCAACGGCGACACTACTACGCCCAAGACTATCGACCTCCATGATCGGGGCCTGAGGACGGCGGGATCGCCACCCGTCGTCCTTACAGAAGCAGGCTAGAAGGGTTGCGTGCTGCGGGGCCTTTGCCCCATTGCACGCAACCAGATTCACTCACTGACGTGGGATAAAACCCTACCCCAACGACGCGGGATTCACATCCCGACCCAACCCCCGCAGAGACCACAGGGGTGGTCAAAGTCCGCCGGGTGCCACTGGAAATACGTTCTGCTTGTAACCAGGGACGCCCGGCAACGGGCGTTAGAGCGGCCGCGGCCTTGGGCCGCGGAACTAATAAAAAAAATAAAAAATAGATGAACTTTCCTTTTTTCCTGATTTATATTTTGAAGTAATAACTATTTTGTACTTAAAGTATCTTCAATTCGGTTATTTAAGCTCCTAAGCTTCTCAAAATCCCTTTCAGATCCTTTTGACTTTCAAACTCATCTTCGAGACCGTTCATCTGTAAATTCAGCTTCTGTCAGTTAAGTTCTATATGATTTATAAATATTGCAGAATTCACAAATTTTTATGGCTTCTATGAACTTAGGTAACAAACTGTATCGTGTCTCTACATACATGAGATACGTGATCTCTACATTGAAATTAGAAAAAAAACCTATAAGAAAAACGCGAAGGTTTGAGTGATATTTAGATCTGCTCTCTTACTACTAACACCTAATATCAATATAACTCAGAATAACACAAGACAATTTAGAAAGATATTTTGTCAAATAAAATTAAAGTAAAAATAAGTAAGATACAACAAAACGATTTATTTTTGAGTTTTCAGGAAAAGAGCACCTCATCCGCAACTCATGGCTCCCATCCACTAAAAACTGCTGTGCCATACACTGCGCCTGGTGAGATAAACATCGGGGGATGTGGGATGTGGCATCACGTCAATGATCTACTCTCAAAATACTCCTACCCTCTCCTATCTAGTACGTAATCCGTCCCACCTTATCCGGCCGTACACAGCAAAATTAACTAAGGCAATATATTCCAAGGATAGACGGTTTCTATATTAACCCTGGATAAGATAATTCGCTAAGTTTTGTGCCCAGAAAATAATCATCGTTCACCGAGCCTTTTCCCAACTCAGTTGGGGTCAGCTTTTCAGTCTAACTGCGATTCGATATTTTCCGTAAAGCGACTGCCATATGACCTTCAGAACCCATGGGTGATATCGAAGTTCTATAGTTAGACCGGTCGGGTTTTTTATTTAGGACTCCGACTACTCCTAACGACTGCCATAGATGTTCGTATGACAACCGGGACCGACGGCTAAATCTGCACTCCGGGGCGCGAAGGGGCCTCAGTATCTTAAGAAATGGTCACCCATCCTAAGAGCGGCCTGGCTAGATGTTGCTTTACCTTTTGGAATGTGCTAACATTATCGGTTACCACTAGACCACGAGTTTTGTTTTAAAATTAGACTGATCAAAGTTTTAATAATAGTTGTTATTTTTCAATATCTACTGTAGTTTTATTTTTATCTCAATCTGAAGAAACTATGTCAACTCTACCGGACTTACCCTATTCATACATAGAATTAGGGTCAAATAGTAACCTAACCTGACCTATTTCAGATCCAATTTCACTCAGGTTAATACTGGATGGATCATGACAATTTCAACCTTGTAACAAGTCGTTTAGACTTTAATTCAAAAATACAACGGCAATATAATTGTATGTGCAACAGTTTGGTCACAAATAGAACAGCAATGTCTACAAAGGGGTTACTTAATATCCCTTAAGACCTTCGACAATAGCAAGTCCTTCTTGTACGTATACCCAATCTATTTGCTTCATAAATGAGGTTACACGGTCAATTGACAATTTTCTACTTTCAACTTTACACATGTATGTTAATAGGACGTTCGTTGGGGGAGTTTATGTGAGTCATCTAGATCCCATAACACAGGTTTATATTAAATTAGTTTAATTTGTGCAAGATTCATAACCATCATCTCAGCTGCTCTCAGCTGTCAGCCTGTGATCACGGCCGGAACAACCTGGGTCGAAACGTCACGCAATAAAAAGGTTTGAATGTCGTATTTTTCGTGATAATTCCCGTGTAAAAAGTAAAATATAGGTCATCTCAGCTCACTTGACGTCCATTGAAGGGTATAGGCCTCCCCCAATAAGGAGGGAAAGAGATTGCGCTGTGTAAAAATGTACTAATGCTACTGATATAATTTAAATCAATCACTCAAAAAATCATTGAAGGCATCACATAGGTACACTACAGGTCTGTGGTAGACATCCTTGTAAAATGCGTGCAGTGAGTCCAAAATTCGCTGACAAATGGATGAACCTTTCTGAGAATGGAGCTCAGGCTCTCATGAGCCTAAGCTTTTTCCTCCCTTACTGATGTCATAGCAGAAAATTACAGTCAACGATATAAGTTGACGACAAACAAGAACATTTCAAAACTTCTGTTCAATAATTTGCGAGTAGACACGCTATTGTCGAATTCAGAACTCGGCGATTGAATAAATCCACAACTGATTTTGTTTTTTTGTCAAACACTTTTGTTATTGACTGTATTTTCCTCCGAAGGGTGGCGAAGTATACAGGCGTTTTATAAGCTCAAACTTTGCTAGACATTTTGTTAAAGTGTCTCCTGTGTCTCAAGTAGGTAATTTTAGAGAACTTCGGATGTTCCCGTCTTGCTTGCTTCCTTTGTTCTCACTTTGTCCGTCTGTCTGTCTGTTCCGGGCTAGCAGCCACAGTTTTTAACCGATCTTAAAGAAACTTGGCACAAGTATTCCTTTACTAGAAACAATATTTTTAGTGTGATTTTTTTTATTGGGGAGGGGTATATGGGGGGCAAATCTCAAAAAAGAAATCATGTTCGCGAGGTCTACTGTTCGATCATAGGGCGACCACTAGTTATAATGATTTAAAGAAATAAATTGTTGTTAAAAATAAGGTACCTACTTACTTACGTGTCGTTTCATCGGATTATGTAAATTGAATACGTAGTACGTACCTATATAAATGGAAGTTTATTCCATGCCAGTTGTTTCGGAAACCACCCTCTCTCACAGAACCCACCCCCGACCCGTCTATCACCTATACAGTAAAGGTGAACGCACACTTATCCGAGCCGAACGCGTCGAACGAGTTGAATGAAACGAATTTTAGAATTCTGTATATGAAATCTCATGAAACCTCGCACACTTTCCCGCGTCGAATCGTCCGAATCTGGAAGAACCCCAGAAATCCTAGACGAATTCGGATGACGTCATCAGCTTCGTCGCATCATTCCGCCGCGCGGACGAGTTATTGTTGGCAGTATAAACGTGAATCTTTCTATCTCTCTCTATTGTGTACCTTTTGGGTGCAAAGGGGCTCTACCAACATCTATAGGGCCCCAGCGACCTCACCTGCTAGTGGCGCACCTGCTGATAAACGGACGAGGCTCGTTAATTTACGGTACCTATGGAGTGGCTTCGGCCCCTACGTGGGTACCAGGTGGTACAACAGTGTTGGTCCGGGGGGGTACCACCGTGCAGCTGTGCTAAAGCCCCCCAAGTAACCGAGCCCAGGCTGGGTTGCGTTAGGGGTTCAGCAGCTGCACCGCCGGGCCCGGGGCGATGTATGGTGCAGCAGGCATGGGACCAGTGGGGGCGAAACGGAGTCTAGTGTGGGTGGTGTGGGTCGATTCGCCGGCCCGGGAGACCCTTAGCAACGGCGTTGCCGCGGCCGCCCGCAACACAGTCATGGGGCCCGCCTGGGGCCAACCACCCCAGGAGGCTGCCCCACATGTTGCGCATAATCCTGATGTGGGATCGCCGCTCCGGGTGGTAACCGGTGTGGGGTAGCGGCGGCCTTGCATCAGGGGGGTTTGGGAGCCCTTCCGTCCGGCGAGTCGGCTCCGACCTAACCACACGGTTCTAGACAAAGCTAGCCCCTGCGCTTTGTCACTTACTGCTGCACCAAATGTCGCCCTGTCTTCACGCTTCTTCTTCAAAATCTACAATGGCAGTGCAACAAAAAAGAAATAAACGTTACACAGCGGCCCTAGGAAACCCCACAACTTCACATTTCGAGGTGGAGTTCACTAACGTCCGTGGACTCCATGCGAACCTCGATACCGTCCACCACCACCTTGAGACGGCACGGCCCGCTGTGATGTTCCTCACGGAGACACAAATACGCCGCCCTGACGACACGTCTTACCTGTGTTACCCCGGCTATGTCATCGAGGAACAATTTCGAGACAAAGCCGGGGTGTGCGTGTTCGTTAGGGCGGATGTTTGCTGCCGCCGGTTGCGCTGCCTAGAGAACCCCTCCAATTCCGTCCTTTGGCTGCACGTAGACCATGGCTCTATGAGCCAGATCTACGTGTGCGTCTATCCCACACAGGGGATTCTGAGACAACAAAGCTCTTCCAGTACCTCAGCGAGACGGCTGATGAAGCGCAGGTGCGGTTCCCGAACGCTGACCTAGTATTTCTGGGGGACTTCAATGGCCATCACATTGAATGGCTGGGGTCCCTCAAGACTGATCATGCGGGTAGAGCCGCCCATGCGTTCGCTCTCTCCCACGGTCTGACCCAGATGGTATGCGGGATCACCCGGATACCAGACAGGTCAGATCACGCGCCCGCTCTGCTGGATCTACTGCTGACGAGTCGCCCAGCCCAGTACAGTGTTTCAGTAGGAGCCCCACTGGGTAGTTCCGACCACTGTGTTGTTCACGCTGGCATGAAGGTGTCACCTCCTGCACGTCCTGTACAAACGTCACGACGACTATGGCACTACTCGTCAGCGGATTGGGACGGTCTACGCGATTATTATGCGTCCGTCCCCTGGAGCCAGCGCTGCTTTGTAGGAAAGGCTCCTTCGGATAGTGCTTCTGCTATTGCTGGCGAGATCAGTTTAGGGATGGATTATTACATCCCTTTCACTGATGTCGCCAGTATCCGCAGAGCCCGTCCCTGGTTCGGGCGAGATTGTGCCAAAGCTGTTCGACAAAAACAGTCGGCATATCGCGCCTGGATCAGGGCCCGGGCTGTGCGCGACCCAAACGTGGGCCACCTCAAAGCAGCGTACAACCTGGCCACAAAGTCGAGTAAGAGGGCCTTTAAGAGAGCGGATGCCCAGCGCGTCGCGCGGCTTGGTCAGGAGCTCACTTCCCATCCCACGGGCAGCCGTGGATTCTGGCAACTGGCCAAAGCCGTGCAATCTAACTTTTGTCAGCCCTCGCTGCCACCACTGCGTTACCCAGATGGAACACTGGCTCACAAAGCCCAAGAGAAAGCGGATATGCTCGCAGACCTCTTTGCGGCTAATTCCCGGGTCGACGACCGTGGCCTGCAGCCCCCCGCCATCGCCAACTGTGGTCACACAATGCCTGATATTGTTATCAGGCAATGTGATGTACGGGCAGTACTGCGGTCACTCGACACGCGGAAAGCCAGTGGCCCTGACGGCATTCCGGCGGTGGTGCTACGAAAATGTGCAGCTGAGTTGTCTCCAGTATTAACGCGTCTGTACCGCCTGTCATACTCTTCAGGGCTCGTGCCGGAGGTCTGGAAGGAGGCTAACGTACAACCGATCCCCAAGAAAGGGGATCGGTCCGATCCAGGCAACTATCGACCCATAGCTGTCACCTCAGTCATTTGCAAGGTGCTTGAGCTCCTTATAAATAAGCAGCTCATGCAATTCCTAGAGGATCACTCGCTAATCAATGATCGACAATACGGCTTCAGGCCAAAGCGATCAACGGGTGATCTTCTGGCATTCGTAACGCATGTCTGGGGTGGGGCTATGGAAAGGCACGGCGAGTCCTTGGCTATTAGCCTGGACATCGCCAAAGCCTTCGATAGGGTCTGGCATGCTTCGCTCCTTTCCAAGCTTCCGGCATATGGTCTACCTCCTCAACTGTGCAGCTGGATTGCCAGTTTTTTAAACGAGCGCCGAGTGCGGGTCCTCTGCGATGGCCAGGCTTCTCGCTTCTTGCAAGTGAATGCCGGGGTACCGCAGGGGTCCGTACTATCACCAACTCTCTTTCTTCTGCATATCAATGATATGCTATCCCTCGGGAACATTCATTGCTATGCAGATGACAGCACACTGCACGGGAGTTACTCGGTTCGTCCGACGGCGGGGCGATCTGAGATTGAGGAGGAGAGACGACGACTCGTGGCTGATCTCGACCGTAACCTCGACAGTATCTCTCAATGGGGTACCGAGAACCTGGTCGAGTTCAATGCCCGCAAAACACAGGCGTGTGCATTTACTGCGAAGAAATCCCCTTTCCTTCCCCTACCCTCTCTTCAGAATGCATTATTACCAATGAAGGACAACCTTGATATCCTTGGCATAGACGTTCGTCGAGAGCTCAATAATAAAAACTACATCGAAAGATGTATAGGGCTAGCTTCGCGGAAACTAGGAATACTGAATAAGGTAAAGAGATTCTTTACCGGATTCTTTACCGGACCAGAGGTGTCTGCTGTACAAGACGCAGATTAGACCATGCGTCGAATACTGCTCTCACCTCTGGGACGGCTCCGCGAAGTATCTGCTGGACGCTCTCGACGCTATGCAGCGACGGGCTATCCGTATTATAGATTGTCCGGAGGTAACGGGAAGCCTTGAGCCGCTAGTTCAGCGCCGAACAATAGCTTCCTTGGCCGCATTCTACCGTATTTACCACGGCGAGTGTTCTGAAGAGCTCTTCAATCTGATCCCACCCTCTTCCTTCCGATCCCGAACGACTCGTGCCGGGCAGAGATGCCACCCCCACACAGTGGATAGCATGTTCGCGAGAACCGAACGTTTTAAACGTTCGTTTCTCTGCCGAACGATAGTGGCCTGGAACGCCCTGCCTGTGCACGTGTTTCCTCCCACATATAATCCTGGGTTCTTTAAGCGGAGCGTGAAGAGGCACATCAGTAGGTCGTCAAGTTGAGGGCCACTCTCAATAGTAATGTGTGCTGTGAGAGTGGCCCACAATCGCTAGACGTCGTCACGACTTACCACCAGGCGGGCGGCGTCAATTTGGCGAACCAAATATAAAAAAAAAAAAAAAAAAAAAAAAAAACCTAACTAAATAAAAAAAATGTGTGTAGAATCGGGAGTACATCCTGATCAATTAAAAACAGCGTTAATAAGACCCATTTTCAAACAGGGCAGTCACTTAGATTATACGAATTATAGACCAATTGCAATACTCTCGGTTATTAATAAAATTATAGAAAAATTTATAGTTGAACAGATAAGCACTTTTTTAGAACACTACAATATAATATCTGACGCTCAGCATGGTTTCCGACGGGGACGGGGTACAGCATCTGCGCTGGCGCGGTTCACAGACGATATAAATAATTGCCTAGACCAGCGGAAGCAGGTGGTGGTGGTCTACATTGATTTCAAAAAACTTTTGATACCCTGGAACATCACCAGCTGCTTCAAGCTATGGAGGAGTGCGGTATTGCCGGACCAATCAACAGGTGGCTCCGAGCCTACCGGACGGATAGGAAACTAAGAACCAAGGTCAACGGAGTCGTTGGTGAATCTGAACAGATCACATGCGGAGTGCCGACCGGTTCCGTATTTGGACCCGTCGGATTCATCATGCACGTCAACAGTATGTGTAATGTGGTACATAATTGCCGTGTATATATGTATGCCGATGACACCTGTCTGGTATACGCGGATATAGACTTATGTGATATCGAAAGTAGGGTGCAGGCTGATTTAACTAATATCATAAAATCACACGATAATGGTATTTTTATAAATATAGATAAAACTAAATGTATGTATATTCGTTCACCTTACCTAAAGAATAAAGGGCGGCCGCCGTGCATTGTGGGTCATAGTTTTGAGTGCTTGCATAAATACCATAACGCCGGCACCGGCCGCGGCCCTGCAGGGTGCACGTGTGCTTATGTTGAGGTGGTGGAAGCGTACAAGTACTTGAGTATGACAGTCGATAGCAAATTTACATGGAAACTTCATATAACACAACTTTGCGAAAAATTAAGATCTGTGCTTGTGAAATTCCATCACCTCAGTTTTGCACTGAACAGGGCTACTTTGTTTACCGTTTACTATGCCCTAGTGGAGTCAGTGATTTCCCATGGACTGGCTTGTTATGGGCGCACTTTCACGACATACTTAGAACAGATAAAGTTGTTACAAATAAGATTTTTAAAATTATTGGTAGACAAACCTACGAAAGTGCGTTCCAAAAATAGCAACTACGAGCAGTTGTTCTGTGAGTGTAAAGTACTGCCGGTCCAT
Source organism: Nudaria mundana (assembly GCA_963556515.1). Classification (NCBI taxonomy): domain Eukaryota; kingdom Metazoa; phylum Arthropoda; class Insecta; order Lepidoptera; family Erebidae; genus Nudaria; species Nudaria mundana. The sequence continues at coordinate 4,387,409 of OY748299.1, forward strand.
GAGAAGTCGGTACTATTGGTGGCACTGGCGCACTTTGTGGGGGAGGAGCATAAGAATGTCATAATTCGGGAGAGGTCACAAAGGTCAGGTAAGCGTAAATATGAGGTGCCAACTTGTAACAACTACTACGGTCAAAGAACTAGTAAATATCTCGTGCCAGTAATATTCAATAGTCTACCAGATGTATGTAATAATTGTCAAACGATAGGAAGCTTCAAAACTAAAGTGAAAAAGTATCTTCTCTTGAGAATGTACATACTGTCATCTGCCCAACTTATAGGTGTGAGTAAGCCTACATACCTATTATGTTCATGGTAACAATACTACTTGTGGGTACAAGTATAACCAACTTGTTATTTTTATTAATATTTTTTTTTAGAGGTATTTATACCTAGGCTTAGAAAAAATGTAAAACTATTTTTAAATATTTTTTCTGTATTTTAATCAGGAGCTACGTCTGCCAACAAACTGTGCTGCAGTTTGGCAGAAGTAAATAATCACTGTAATGCAATACATTTCGAATAAACATTTTTTCTTTCTTTTTTCTTTCTTTCTTTTCGGCGCGCCTTATGCGGTCGATTCGACCGATGCGCTTGCATTCTATCAGTTGCGTACGGGTACGACACTACGACAGAGCAACGTGCGAATAACATGTATATGTAATAACAGTGCGACAGGCGTAAAGGAAATAGAAATGATTTCTTCGACGCGGTCGATTCTTTCGGGGTGGTCAATTCTTCCGGTGCGGATATGTGTGCGAGGCCTCCTTAACTTCGATTCGTTCGACGCGTTCGGCTCGAATAAGTGTGCGTTCACCTTAACAGGGAAAGTGTATTTTAAACCGACATCTACAAAAAGCACACATAGCATTCCAGGGGTCTAGAAACAAGAATGGTTACGTCCACAATGACGAAATTTTGAGGAGAAGATTAAAATGGATAATTTAATTGTAATTAACTATTATTTTATTACTTATTGTTTTAAATATTCAGAATGTAATATATTACAGAAATCCAAAGAAGTTGTCACGCTTAGTGTAATACTTGTCAATAAAACCTAAGATTTAAGATGGACTTTCCCAGATCTGTTACTGTTACTTTGGACATTCCCAAATTTGTACCTAAACTTGTGGGACTTTCCTATTTTTGTTACTAACCAACGTTTGTACAACCAACAGGGTTTGCCCTGCTGGGTTGGCTCTAAATCTCTTGCAAACACCAAATAACTCGGTTAAATTAATAAAATTGTACAGCACGAACACAGTGAAAAAGCAATACAATCGTAAGGGCGGCCATGACGGCTTTCATTCAAATAGAACTTTCCTATTGGTCAAGTTGGACTTTCCTAAAATTAAAACTCAGCTTACTTGGACTTTACTAAATTTGTTACTGAAGTACCTATGTTTTCAATTGCAAATAACATTTGACTTAACCAGAATTGGTACCATATGTTTTTTTGGGGTAAATATAAATACGGACAAGATTGTGTTGGTATTTAAATGTAATTTTTGAAAATTTGTGGACTATTTTTGCTTCTAGGTATTCTATACAGTTCGTTTGTGTTACATGTGAGTATTTTTTTAATTTTTTTATAGTTCCGCGGCCCACGGCCTCGGCCGCTCTAACGTCCGTTGCCGGGCGTCTCTGGTTACAAGCAGAACGTATTTCCAGTGGCGCCCGGCGTGTTACATGTGAGTAAAGAAAGTCGATTAATACAAATAAACAAGTGTTAGGTGATTCGTTATAGTTTTCCTTTAAAGTTTACTAGTTATCCCAACGAACTTTGTATCGCCTCAAAAAAAAAAAAAAAAGAATATTTTAATATTTCATGCAAATGTATGTAAATTGAAAAACGCGACGGACGGAAAGACAGACAAATTGTCGTATTAAATATATAGATTACATGGACTACCATCATGATTTTGTTGAGCCAGAATTTTATTAGAGAAACCCTGTTTTTAAAAAAAAATAACAAACAAACATCCCTTCACCCCAAACGGATTTAAGTACCGTCTACGACACGTACCTTCGTCGTCGTGGGTAAAAAAAAAATTATTAACAAATCCTACAAATTATGAAGCTGTCACTGTCTCTGGCTGTTTTTCGTTAAATTCAGTCTAGTAAATTATAAATCTACCTACTGGTCATTAAAACATACTGTACCTATAAATACAGAAAGCGGCCATGTTGAAAAAACGAATGGGCATCCATCCGCATACACAATGTGCCCTAGCAGTTGCTCACCATTTAACACTGACCTCTCCCGAACTACAGCTGTGTGACCAAGCGTGCTATGGAGGAAGAAAATTGCTCGCGTGAGGGCGCTACTTAAAATGGTTTCCACTGCTTTTATTTGCACGTACCCCTTTATTGACACGGCCCTCGAGCACAGAATAGTCCCTCGAGTTTGAGTCAAGACTACACACAATTTCTGAATGAGTTAAAAGTGGTTAGAAAAAAAGGTAAAATACACCTTAGTACGTACCTGTTCTTATTAAATAAATAATATTAAAATTAAATAAATGAAAAACAAACATAATTTTGAATTAAAAATATTGCAAAAAGATTTTCCCGTACCGGGAATCGAACCCGAGCCTCCTGGGTGAAAGCCAGGTATCCTAGCCACTAGACCATACGGGAGTATACATGTATAGCTGAAAATAATGTTCAGTTCCAAACAACTACAATTTATTGTGGTTATAGTTATTTTGTAACTGACTTAGAAAAGAGGGATTCTCAATGTTATAAGATGATTTTTATGAATTGTTTAATTTTATTTTAAATTGTTCACTATAATCAGAGAAATGTGTACTCCATCAGAACAGGTACCTTGTGAAATATACGTGTAAAATAACTGTTAGTAATGTATTGATAGCATTAAACGTTTAAATAAGTGACATAAAATTAATAATGATTACGTACCTATGAAACCATTGCATAAATATTTTTGTGTCCAGTAGCGACATCTAGTAATACATGCGATAATTCATTTAGTGTTATTTTAAACCATTATATAAATGTATGCGGTTTCAATAACTTGCTATAGATGTCGCTAGAAATGTTCTAAATGGTTCGCTATTTTGTCAATAGATGACGCTATTTACAAGTTCTGTAGAAGAGTTTATATTATAATGTAAGAGTTCGCCGGTCATTTTTCCAATTTAGAGATAGGTTATGTAGTTTTTGTTATTAAACCAATATTTGCATTTCATAGTTAGTTGACGAATTATGAGAAATTTGGAATAATTTGCTAACACCTTATGTACTTACCATATTTCTGCAAATAAATTACATTTGATTTGATTTGGTATTCAGAACAACTGGTTCGTGTATGTAAATGAATGGGGACATCCTAAACGGCCCAAATAAGAATAATTATTCAGTAATCATTTTGTATTTGTATGGAACCGCGTGAGGGTTCACGTATTTAATGTAGTTTTGGCCTATAGAGCGCTATTTAAGACTAGCATGCAAGTATGACGTCACATGCAACTTTAGTTGCACGTACCTGTAACTTACCTACCTATATGTTGCATAGGTACATTTCCAACTTGCATACAACTTGTGACGTCAAACTTGCATGCAACACTTGAAGCATATTGGTAATCAAATAGCGCCCTTAGCCTCATTTGCGTTTCTATTCATGTGTGCAATTCAAATTACAGTTTACGCAGCAAACGCAACGGTAGGATTACATTTTTCTCGCTCCAAAACATGTTTCATTCCGCTCATATTATATTGATATCTCGATGTACCTACTTAATAAGTATACCTATCCCATATCCTTCCTCGATTAATCGACTAACTAAAACGTGCCTTATTCTTTGTATAGAATGCGGGATCATAACATGGTAAGTATGAAACATAGTCGCTTCAGCTGTATGGTCGTCCCTATGTATAATTAGATCTTTAAAACTAAGCAACGGATTTTACCAATGGATAGAGTGGTTCTCGAAGAAGGTTTTTGTGTATTTAAATTATCAAGCGGGCGATGCCGCATGTGTCCGCTAGTACTTATTAAGTACATCCCATATAAGTGGTGAGCCTATTGTCGTATATCGGGACCAGTTATGTTTATCTGAGCTTCGTTTTTGTTACGGCAGGTGTACCACTTGCAGGAATTTGGGTTTGACATCCATGGTCGGGGACTGCGGACGGCGGGCTAGCAACCCACACTCGAAGGGTTGCGTGCTGTGGGTCTTTACCACACGCACGTCTTTACTCACCGATGCGGGATTAAACCCTAATTGGTGCGGGATAAATATCGACCAACACGACACAGATGCCACATAAGTGGGCAAAGTCCGACCAGCGCCACAGGGAATTCTCTCGAGTCCAGGGGCGTCCGGCAATGGGCGACGGGCAGCTGCGACACAGCCGCGGAATAAAGACCTAAAGGTAAGTTGGACTTGGATCCATAACTTCTTGGTGGGGCCTATAAAACGGGAAAGACTCCTATACACCCGGGTATATGTATAATAAATGAATAAAGCCGTCTGTTTGCAATATTCGTAATATTGTTTGATAATATAATACACACATTAAATACCTATATATAATATGAAGCATTAATATAAACACATTTATATAAATATGAATATCTTTTTATTTAACAATAAACTCTAGACAAGAGGTATTTATCACTTAATTTTTATCTATTTACTAAGTATTGACACATACATAGAAATGTGTAAAACAACATTGAATCTAATAGGTTTTGCAGTTGGTAATAGTTAGTAGGTATTATAGATCAAGTATAGTCCAAGCAATTGTTATAACAAGAAAGATTTTGTTATTATATTATGTGCAACTGGATACATAGGAAATAATCAATATTACCTAGCAATGCTATTTAATAACAGTTAGGAACACATACAAATTGTTAAAGCAGTTCTACTAATTAATAGGTACCTACTGTCACCAAAACTACCGACAGACGGACGGTACCGTCAGTCGGCGGTAATTTTTTATCGAAGTTAACCGATGTATACATTTTTCTGGTTGTACTTAATTTAGATTATTTTTGTAAATAACTCGTAATAATTACAAAATTGGATAGTTCAAGATCGTAACAATATGGAAGATGTTTACGAGTAACTATACCTACTCACTGGTGTAGCAAAGAATTGGGTGGATAGTAGTTTACAATACGGAAAAATAGCGCTCTTAGGCCCATTGCCGCATGCAGGGCGTCTCTGGTACACACGCTGATGGTTATTCCAGTGTACGCCCCGCGAAATTGTGATGGTAATGTAACCTAATTTCATGTGTTAATTTTACATAACATTGATATCTTTTTATAACTCTACTTACATAGGTTGTAGGACTTGTAAATAGGTTTTGATAAATATACAGATACGAAATAAAAAGAAGTGTATTGAAGAATAATTCCTATTTCAAGTAAACTTACAGACTTACTAATGGAATAGGTACTGATACAGACATAGACTATTGTAAATAATAAAAATATATTCTACAGGAAAGTAATAATGACTAGAATAGTTTCAGACCTAAAAACTACATTAATATACATAGAATTCATTTAAAACACAACAACATTTGAAAACTTCAAAATATAATTTTGAAAACAGTATAAAATGTAGGTTGTTCAAGGAATTGACTAAATACGATTAATTAGGTATATCTAGTTACTTTAGGAATTAAGTGGGCTTAATAGCAAGGTCGAAATGATCGTTCAAAGACATTTATTTCGTTGCAGATGCTATAACTGACTTTCCAATATCACATCAAGCGTTAATTTTTGAATAAAATGGATTATATTTACGCGGATGACTTGATGGTAGCCAGCCAGATGAAAGTGATTCTTATTTAACTGCTACTGAATTAAGATGTTTTGTAATATAGATGTAACACATCTCGCAGCAGTATTTTGTTCGACTAAAGGCTAGATTTAATGCGCATCTCGTCGCCTCCTTCCTGGCCCTCCAGCAAAGTTGGCAGCAGCTAATCCCATGAGGTGTTTGGCTTGAAGAGTACCGGAGTAGCCGCGACTTAGGCCAAGATCAAGGGCTCTTTTTTCACTGAAAAAAAGTAATAATATTAAAACTTTGACTAAACTAAAACTAATTGTAATACATTATGTGCTACATGTCATTTAATCACGTAATGAAATGAAATATTTTATGATGTTACAAGGTTTTTTTATTACTAAAGCCGAGCACCGCAGCTTCGCCTGCATGAAAAATTAAACACAAAACCTTCCTCGAGAACAGCTCTATCCATTGATAAAAAACGCGCAAACTTCGTTGCGTGGTTTTAAAGATCTAATCATACACAGAAATGAAGCGACTTTGTTTTATAATGTGTTATGGTGATGTTCAAAGTCAGTACCTACATATTATAAATTCTAAATATAGGTATATGCTATTATTTAGAATTTATATTTTGTTTTCAAAGTAAAAGGGAACGAAATATTTAGAACTTAGATTCTCAATAACTTAACTTCAACAAACGCCTAAAAAATAATTGAAAACCATTTGTTCACGTGTTCATTTGCTCAGTGAGTTCATTTAGGAGTAGATTTTTCACGAACACTGCAATGTATTGTTAGGTGAGCGTTCGAACTAGAAGTGTAGATTTTTGTTAGAAAATATTGCAATTACAATTAGAAAGAATGCAATTTCAGATTTATTGATCTAATAATTTAATATTTATTGTCCGAAACGCCCAAAACTTTAATTGGCAGTGCCACAGCGGCTGGCACGTAAGATTTTGTTGGCTTTCAACAACATTTCATCGTTTTTTTCTTCAAATTACAATATAGTTGTTACTTTTATTAAATTCATTCGGCCATTTTGGACATAACCCATTATATGTGTACCCGCTGACGGCAATAGGCAATACTGGCAAATTGTGGGTGTGTAATGCGCCTTAGCATACCCCTTCGGGGATATAGGCCTGATATGTGTGTAAATTAATAGTAATTTTATTTAATTTACAATTAGGTAAAATATACAAATAGAAAGAGTGTTGGTTAGTATATATTTGGATATATTATGTAAATAATTAAATGTAATTCAACATAAATAGCTATGTATGAAGTATGACTGCTTTTTGTATTTTACTGTAGTTAATATATAAATAATAAATATGTTAGGACAATTCACACAACGCTATCTAGTCTCAAATTAAGCAGAGCTTGTGATATGAGTACTAGATAAACTGATATAAATACTTGTATACATTTTTTTTGTAAATACATACATATTATACGTAGGAAACACCCAAACTTCGGTACAAACGTATGTGTCATCACACAAAGTTAGTCCCGACCGGGAATCGAACCCGAGACTCCGGCGGCGGCGTCGAGAGCGGATGCACTACCGACCACGCCACCGAAGCAGTCCAAATGATCATGCAATGCTTGACTAGTTGAAGAAAAACACTAATTATCGAGCGAGCAAAGCAAGATTATTCTTACGCATTTCCGGCTATTGTACCTACGATTTTCTTACCAAGAGGACCTGTACCTCCACTGGATATTCTCTGCGTGTACCCAAAAGGCCCTCGACAACGGACGTAGGAAAAAAAAAGAAAAGGTTCCCTATACCTACGCTCGTTAGGGCAATGACTACTAAATTTAAAGCGCATCAATTAAAAATCATGTAGGTCATGCATTTTTTTTTAAATGTCTATGCTAAGCAAGGGAAGCAAGCCACTCTACATTTTATAACGTTGATTGGAGACATACTTGGTGATATCGTCTTTATAGCTGAAAAAAAGAAATAAAAACATATATTACCATCCCATACAATTACTATTAGTTTTACTATAAAGTGCCATTAAATAGTAGTTCATTGTCACCCACACTCCAAAAGGAGAAGGCGCCGACAAAATACCTAAGTAGGAGACTAATAATATTACTTGAAATAGCTTTCTAAATAAATACAAACTTAAATACAATTCAATATATTAAGAAAAATATTAAAAAAGTTATTTAATAAATTTTATTAAATCATGCACAACTAGAATCGACTATAACATTTATTTAATTTATTGACAATTTCTTTTCGACATTAGTTTGTAGTTTGTTTAGGTTTTTTTTTAAATTTAATTTTCCTGTTCCTTGTATATATTTAAGTAATATAGTATATAGTTTCTTGTAAATATTCTGAAATAAATAAATCCCCAATGGATATGTAGTTATTTCTTTTAGTTAATTTTATGATACAAATGCACATTGACTCATTTACAGATATGTTAATCTTCAATGTTTAAAAAATACCGTCTAAGTGCGAGTCGGATTCGCGCACAAGGGTTACGTACCAAAACCGCAAAAAAATCACTTAAATATTTATTAAATTCTCTTTTTTTAGTATTTTTTGTTAAAGAGGCAACAGAAATACATCATCTGTGAAAATTTCAACTTAACTTATGTTCACGGTTCATATTACGATTCACGAGATACAGCCCAAAACGGACGGACAGACAGCGAAATCTCGGTAATAGGGTTCCCGTTTTACCCTTTGGGTACGGAACCCTAATAAAAACAATACCTTGTTAGTAAAATATAATTAATCGAAAATTTGTCAGTAAGTAGATAGAAAAAACAAACAATAAACCATATACGTACTTTTCCATTTTACGTTCAATCTGAATGAGGTTCCCGAGGCGGTTCAGCATATCCATGATCTCTTCAGGGTCATATTGGGCTTCGTCGCGGTAGTAGTTGTTGGCACTGAAATTAGAAATAATAAATAAAAAATATAGATATGACATTTTTACTAAGTAATATTATAAAAATGAAGAGTTTGTTTGGTTAAACTCGCAATTTCGGATCTGGTTTTTCGAATCGAATCGAACAATCTTTTTGCAATAAATTGTCCAGTGTCCACCTAACGATAGATAGGAGCGAAGAAGTAATGGAAAATGTTCCATGCCCTCTTTTTTTTTTTTAAATTCAGGCCGCTCTCACGTCCTTTTCCGGGCGTTTCTGGTACGCACGCAGAAGGTATTTCCAGTGGCGCCCGGCAGACTTTGACCACCTGTGTGGTCTCTTCGGGGGTTTATTCGGAATGAGAATCCCGCGTCATTGGGGTAGGATTTTATTCCACGTCGGTAAGGTAAGGATGGCGAGTGACTATTCCAACGTCCTCAGGCCCTGATCATGGAGGTCGATGATCTTGGGCGTAGATGAGCCTGCGTGGCCCTCGTTGCTGACCGGAACTCGGCGGGAATCCGTGCGGTATGAGGCAATAAATCTCTCCTAAGCATGACGCAAGGATATTTTTGGTGTGACAGAATTCGTCAACGAAATCGCGGGCGTCCGCCAGTATGATTATAATTATTATTAACCTTGAGGGTAATCCATAAAAAGTCTACAATCAAGTACTTATTAAATTTGGTAGAAACCTCAGAGCTGATTTATTTAAGGACAAAAAGGGTGATAACAAAATATGCCTTTCTCTGAAAAGCAAGACAAGAAGTGCGTCATCTATTTATTGACCGAACGAGAGAAGCGTCAATTATACTTTCGTCAATCTGTCTGTACGTGTGTTCTGGGATATAGCAACTGGATTTGTTTATTCAATTTCAAAGAATAACTTGGCTTCCTTGATTAAAAAATACAAATTTTCATCTACCTTTAGCTTTTTTGATTGGGGGAAAATGGGGAACAAAAGCGAAAATAATGTTTTAATTATCGACCACTAGTGCCATAGTCTATTTTGGCCCACTACCTAATTGGCAGGATGTTCGTCAGTGTGTTAGTAGGTATACTACAGAATGCTAGTGGTTAGCCCAAGTGTTTAGACCTATTTAGCCCTTGATTGTGATTAAATTTTTAATTCCTCATATCACAGCCTTGGCAGGAAGACTTAGCTCAGCTGCCTATGCGGTTAGAAAGATAAGGTCTCTGACTGACGAAAAAACGGCACGATTAGTTTATTTTAGCTACTTTCATAGCGTTATGTCATATGGTCTGCTGCTGTGGGGCTCAGCTGCCGATATTGAGACTATATTCATATTACAGAAACGAGCTATACGAGCAATCTATAGACTCGGACCCCGTGACTCGCTGAAAGAATTATTTAAAGAAATTAATATTTTAACAGTTGCTTCTCAATATGTTTACGACAACATCTTATATGTACGGAAGAACATAGATCTCTTCAAAAAAAATTCCGATAACCATAATTTTAATACAAGAAATAAAAATAAACTGGCAATGACAAAAATTAGACTACATAAAGTTGGTAATTCGTTTGTTGGCAAATGTATAAAAATTTATAATAAAATTCCTCAGGATTTGGTTGACATGCCTCTTAATAAGTTTAAAATAGTAGTTAAAAAATGTTTGATGATGAAAGGCTACTACAATGTAGACGAATATCTTAATGATAAAAATGCATGGTCACCCTAATCTTCTGTTGTTGGCCACTCGTATAATACAATAGAAACTAATTTTAACAATGTAAACAAAACAATTTTAAAAAAGAAAATGGATAATCTACCTGAGTTTCTTGCTGGTCTCTTCTCAGGAGAACCAAATTACCGAACCAGCGAAAGAATCATTTTCTAATGGTTATTTATGTACCTACTTACTTAATTTAGTATTTTTATAATATTACTTGACTAAATTGTAAAATTTTGACATTCATATGTGCCTAAACTGAATAAATGAAATTGATTCTTGATTCTTGATTCTTGATTGAATCAAATTGTAACAAAATCAAGTAAGATTTGGATATTGTACCACTACCTCGGATATGAAGATGCTGGTATGACAAGGAGCAGGGTGACGAGCACGCAGGACGCTAATAAGCAGCTTACACGAACCATCCTGAAACAAGCATATATATTGTGAGTTTTGGGCATGGGACTCATAAACGATTAGTCCGCCTGCAGTCTCAGATCGGTCGATTGGCCGATAAGGTTAAAGTTGGTTACGTACGATTGATAGTCGATAAGGTTGAAAATCAAACAAAAAAAAGGCCGTCTGAACGATCTGGGCCTGCAGATCGTTTCATGTGTCTTGAGGCGCAGTACGACTTAAAAGATAGCTTACAAATTTTGTTTTGTGATCTTTGCATTTCAGTTTCCAAAGCGAAAAAGTTACGATTTTTCAAAAAGTAACAATAAATTTTAATTAAATTGACGTTATAAATGTCGATTCCCTTCTATCTACTCATGTTCATCCAAGGGTTGCCTGCAAGAATCACTCTTGGTGATAAGGCCGTCATTTGTGCATACTAAATTGTTAATTTCTTTTCTGATTTTCTATATATTTTTATTGGTGTTACCTACAATAACATATATTCTATTTGGTATTTTCTGGTAAACTATCAAACAATCATTTATTTATTGCTGAACACAGGTAAATTATTACAAGTTTACGATAAAGCTAACACTTAAAATCATTTTCATCATCAATTCCTTGCACGTTAATTTTGCCATTAAAGTCACGCTCACATTATCGATAACCTTTAATACCTCCACCTACTTATTTGCTCTCTAACCCGTCGTTCATACTCGTACCAATATAATGCCTTAGAAAGGTTCTTTGTGTTCTGTGCTTTTCATGCCACCTGTAACACTTCTATTGAAATCAGCACAATGAACATTTGTGGTGGATAACAGATTTATGTTACACTTAGATTTACAATCTTTACGGTCTTCCTAATTACCTTTCTATATTGTTTCATTCGTTTCTGTAATGTGTGTGTCACGGACATTATACCTATTAGTCATCATCCACCGAGCCTTTTCCTAACGCAGTTAGGCGGCTTTAAAGCTTTTTTATAGCGGATTTTTCTCTCTATCTTACCTCCACAACCCAAAGGCGATATCGAAGTTCTGTAGTTAGACCGGTCGAATTTTTGTTATAGGACTACATAACGCCTGCCATAAATATTTGTATGACAACCGGGACCAACGCGTGCTCTCCGAGGCATGGAGGGGTCTCAATGTCTTAAGAAATGTATGTCTAGTGGTAACTGACTAGCCTCTCGACATTATGCCTACTAGTATGAGCAATAGATGGGAGTGCAACGTGCACGTTAAAACTAGGTCACTTCTAGGCCGGACGCCACTGGAAATACGTACGTTCTGCTTGTAACCAGAGACGCCCGGCAACGGACGTTAGAGCGGCCGCGGTCTTAGGCCGCGGAAAAAAAAAGGTCACTTCTAGAATATTATGAATTCACAGACAAATTAAAAAATAGACTACATGACATTAATGACAAGCAAGAGTCTCTAATCAAGCCCAATCTAATTAGGCTTCATCAAAGGTACGTGTTGGATTACGTTATTAACTACAAAATATTTATTTCTGAACTAACGTTTATTACAATACTTGATTTTAATTACCACTTCACAGTAGCGTCGCTAAAAGGCGTTTCTTGGTCTATGGGGGCTTTCAGCTCGTCAACTAATGAAAATATGGCGGCTTATTTTCTTTCGGAAAAGGATAAAGTTTTCAAAACAATATCGCTAGAAAACCTGTTTAGTATTCTTTCTCAAAAGCCATTCCAAACATTGTCATAAGTCTCTAAATGTACCTTTTTCCTAAAGGTTACATACTACTCTGACCACTTATAACTACTTTTTTCCGAACTAATTATAGATGTACCTATAAAAAACAGGTCAATGGCTGTGAAAAAATTTTCTGCTTCCTATATTAAGTGTCATGTCAATAACGAAATTTTAAATTCCGTTCAGTGTTTTTTAATGACAGAGCAACGACCAAACCTCAAAAAAAGTCAGACTTGTCTTGTAAATGAAACCTATCCTAATAACTTTCAACACTTCAGTTTTAATTAATGTACGTCTTTTTTTTTTTTTTTTTTTTTAGTTCCGCGACCAAGGCCGCGGCCGCTCTAACGTCCGTTGCCGGGCGTCTCTGGTTACAGGCATTAATGTACGTCTTGAGAAATTCTGCTCTGTAGTTACGCTTTGCATTTAGTTTTATATTTCAGTCGATCCCTTTTAAAGTCTTGTACTGGTTGGTTCGTATGGTCACTAAGAAAATCGATCTTTTGAAATAGATCTTTTAAAATTCAGTGCTTTTAACAAAAATACACGTCAATAATTTACACAGCAACCGACTTCAAACTATCGAAATGGGACCAAATAATTGTCGGAATGGGACGAAATTGAAATAGAACCAAATAATTGTCGGAATGGGACCAAATTGAAATGGGACCAAATAATTGTCGGAATGGGACCAAATAATAGTCGGAATGGGACCAAATTGAAATGGGACCAATAATAATAGGAATGGGACCAAATTGAAATGGGACCAAATAATTGTCGGAATGGGACCAAATTGAAATGGGCCCAAATAATAGTCGGAATGGGACCAAATTGAAATGGGACCAAATAATTGTCGGAATGGGACCAAATTGAAATGAGACCACTTGGAAAGTTATAGCTGCTAGCTACTGTCCAAAGATATGATGCAACAAACATAAAAAAAAAAGAAAGTTGAATTGAGAACTTTCTCCTCTTTTGGAAGTCGATTGAAAATGGTAATAAGCTTGAGAGTTTTCAATGTATTTTATTTCAAGATAAATTCTACCGATTGTTATCATCTTCTTTCTATCTTTACATAGTATAAAACAAAGTCGCTTTTCCTGTCTGTCTGTCCTTATGTATGCTTAGATCTTTAAAACTACGCAACGGATTTTGATGCGGTTTTTTTTAATAGATAGAGTGATTCAACAGAAAGGTTTTAATGTAAAATACATGTATAACATACTAGAGTAATACCGATTATTTTAGAGGTTTCTAATGCAATGTCGTAAATAAACACATTTTTTTGCGCTTTCATTGCAAACGCCGACGAAACCCTACGAGACCGATCAAAATAATGAAGTACAGTATTGTACACCATAGAAAGGTCTACAAAAAATTCCGCGATAGCATATGTCTATCTTTTAAGGATAACGCACAGTAACCATTTTTATCTTTTATAAATGACAAAAAATAATGTGTCATTTGCCAAGCTATTTTTACCAATGCAGTATTATTCCTTATCTAATTGAATACTTTACATACGTTGTGCATTTAATGTAGACCAAAATTGCCATTGAAACCATATAATTTGGACGAATGACTTAAGAGATATCTCGTGATGGAAAAAAAATACGAGCGCGGCGACGCAGCCGGGCTGTGGCCAATGACGGCAGTGAACACACATATATTTTAAGCAATACAGCATAAATCCTTATCCAATTAAGTCCCTTTACAGCATGTAATTTAAATGAATATTTTCGAAGATATTACAGATTAATAGGTTATATCATAGGCTTTCATATTTCATAGTTCAAAAAAGAACAGAATAGGATAGGTATAAAGTCATATCTGAAAGACGTCGTCGTTTAAACATAGGTCGTAATACAGGGAATGCCCCAAAGAGCACGTTCAGCTAGAGACGAAGATTCGTCAAGGGAATGTGAGGCTCGGCTCAGCCAGCTTCGGGCTAGATATAGAGCTGAAGGAGTAAGAGAATCCTCAGTTGAGCGTGAGGCTCGCTGCAGCCAAGATCGGGAAAGTCATAGTGTTCGGAGAGCCAGAGCATCGTCTGCCGAGCTTGAGGCTCGCCTCAGCTAGGATAGGGGTAGGCATCGATTACAGAGAGCCAGAACTAGTTCGTGGGTAAATAAAGAAAATTCTGCCATGAATTACGATCCATCGATTCCTTACAAGGACGATCGATAGTATCAATTGATAGCATGTCAGTAGTGATTGAACATTGTTTGGCATTGAAATTCAAAGACAAATCTAATTCCACAATTCTAATACCACAGATAAAGACAATCATTCTACCACAGATAAAGACAATCATTCTACCACAGATAAAGACAATCATTCAACCAATGCAAAGCATTGCATTGAGATATTTGAATTTTAAGACTGACATGCTACATAGTCTACATTGCACCCGTGCGAAGCATGGGCGGGTCGCTAGTAACATAATAAAATACAAAGTCGCTTCTTTTCCCTATGTATGCTTAGATCTTTAACACTACGCAACGGATTTTGATGCGGTTTTCACCAATGTATAGAGTGGTTATTGAGGAAGGTTTCTGGTACCAAATATGCAAAAAAACATAAAAACCGATTGTACCCTTTCGGAAGAGTACGACCAAATACCGTAACATACTCGTAAGTTTTTTTACAAAATACTCTTATTCTCTTTTAGCGTAGGTATTCCTATGAACTTATTTTTTTTATTGAATTTGATTTGATTTTTGTTATTGAAATTCTTAATAATAATGAATCGAAAATCTATAAAATAGTTTCTAATTGAAACAATTACGGATTACCGCGATGCGTAATATGCATATGTTTGTATGTGGGTATTCTTATAGTTATGTATGTGTATCTATTTATATTATTATTAATGTTATATGAATGTGTAGTTTATTAGGGTATATATTTATGTAAGTAAGTCTTTTAGTTTCTATAGTCAAAGTGTACGGTATATGCACCTACTAAGTCGATTCTCTGCATCACCCTAAGGTTGGCTGGTAGAGAATGCCTTTGGCATCTTCATTCAAACTTACCACAGTGATAACGTGTGGCGTGAGGGTGGTTTAGAACAAAAAAGTTTGAACAAAAAATAAATCGTTGTCGTTCCAAAATTTAACACTCGCTCAGTTTATTGCAACAGCACCATGCATTACATACCTGGTTCTAAGTTGGTTGTTATGACGGTTCACTCAACTTTGCTCTCTATGCATTGTCTATGACATTAAACTAATGATTATGGTATAAATAGTTTTTTTTTTCACAAAATGTTATGGCACTAACCTGTCCTGTCCTAACCTGCTTTGTCATCACTAACCTCTCGTACAACGAGCCTACCTAGTACTTATCTCATAACCAAAGCCTTGTATGTTTAGCCATCCAACCGATATATTTGCAAAGCTCTCTTCGCGTATTAATTAGATCGTGATTTGATTACTTACATCACATTTTTCGTACATCGTTCAGTAACTTTATGAGATTTGACATTGGCCTAATCATGATTATTTTGAAAAAAAATGCCTTTTTTTTCATAATCATAATCATAATCATAATCACTTTACACAGCGTTGTCCTAGCTTATATAATACATTATTGAGATAAAGGAAACCTGTACATCAATAAAAAGGTAATAGCAGAACTCCTCCCCCAAACTAGGCAGGAAACCTGTCTGTTTCTTAGGAGAGGCGTCTATACATAGCAAATTTCACAGCAATTACAAAAAATCTGCTTACACATGGGACACACTAAAAGTTTTGCACTTCTAGCTAATCGGAACTATTTAAATTTCGAATATTATATTTTTTTAAACCTTCTTAGTAATAAAAAAAAACAATTGGCGGGAAATCATTTGTCAATTGTTTTTTTTTATCACACATCAAAGTTCTACGTATGTATGCAACGAAAATGGAATTAAGTCGAAAAGATTTTAGAGCGATGATTTTTTATGATTTTAAATGTTCTCGACTGTGCCGCTCGTCTTCAAAATGCATTTGGGAGAGAAGCACCTTGTTTGAGCACCGTGAGGCGATGGTTTGCTGAATTTGAGAGAGGTCGAGTTTCTTTACATGACAAATTTCGTGAAGGGTGGCCTTCAACTGCCGTCAACGAAAATAATGTGCTACGGGTCCCATCTGTACAATTCCACTTGAAGATCAAAAGAGTGTTAAGTAATGCCGAGTGGTATTCTAACATTTGTTTACCCAGAGTGTTAGAAAAAGTTCGCGAAAGACGACCCAAAAACCGCGTTCTCCTACATCATGACAACGGTTCTTCACACACGGCCAACAAAACAAAGTCATTTTTAGCTTCAGAAAAAGTACAACTCGTCACCCATCCCGCGCATAGCCCCGACCTAGCACCCTGTGATTTCTGTATTTTCCCCAAAAACAAAGATTTGATGAAAGGTTTCACTTTTACCAACTCCGAAGAGGCAGTGATAGCGTTCAATAAGCACGTAGAAAACATGCCTTCAGATCTTTGGTCCTCCTGTTTTAAAAAATGGATCGCATGAAAAAATGTTTAAAATGTAAAGGAGAGTATTTTGAAAAGCAATAAACATAATATTTTGGTTTTAACATTTTGTTTTTTTAAGTTACGCAAAACTTATAGTGTGACCTACGTATTAAAACATAAATATAATAAGAATCTTAATTTTGTTTCACAAAAAAACTAATAAAGCACTTTATAAATAAATGATGGTATGAATAATAAAGTAAAGAATCGGCTCCTGTGTTTGGGGGGGTACATCTTTGAAAATATATTTTCTAAATTAACGCATTATACTATGAATGTAGTTACTGATGATTGAAGAACAATGGCCTGGAGTTTTTATTGCCAGGTTCTTTTCTCTTTCGCTCCACTCGTTGCTTTACGAATCGGGCTATAAATGTAAATTCTTATGTGCTGACGTTAATGAGTATTATTTTATAACCTATATTAATAAATAAATTTTTGAGTTTAAGTGAGTTTGAGTTTCCCGAAATCTTTAAAAACTTTAAATTTAGAAATAGACCCTGACTTTTTTGGGGGCGCGATAAGTATATACCTACTTTTAGCTTATCTGGAGGGGTCAAAATGAGACATAATAATTTGTAAGTATTTGTAGCAGATAAATATTTTTTTCTAGCATTAAATGGGGAATAACTAACGGTAGGTAAATACTTGCATTGCTATAAAAAGTAGGTATAGCATGTAATAATCTTTTGAAACAAACAATTAACATCTTGAAGTTAAGTTAAAACATTAAAAATGCAAACTAGTGTATCTGTTGCAAAAAACATTTGCATAAACAGACACACCAGCATGGAAATTGGCGAGTATTTGCAACACTAAAACTACACTGCAATAAATGGCAGAAAGTTAAACCACAGTATACATTTGCAACTAGCCTAGAGTACAGAATAGTACCTACTACGTACCTAGAGCTAGAACAGGTGGAACTTCTCGCTCGTTAGTTGTTGTTTTACTGTATTGTATATTGTTGTTCTGTTACTACATTTGTATCTATAAACTGCGTACTTGATAATATAACCTGTATTAGGTATTTACATAGATTTCATTTATTGATATTATTTATGCTTTCGATTGTTAGCACTTGGTGGAACTTATAATAATACATTTTGAATAAATTCGCTTGTACATTACACAATACTAATTAAAAAGTGATATGTAGTGTTTAGTGTGAAAGTGAATACCTCTGATGATGTCATATATTGGGCGAAACCGGTTAGGATTTTAAATAATAAAGAAAATTGCGGAATGTACAAGTAAGATTATTCAAAATGTATTCATTTATTGAGTTTAAAACAGTCTTCAGATTCTGTATTATATATTTTAAGCGGCGTAGTGGGCAAAAGTAATGTAGAAATGACACTATGAGGCTGTCATGATTGGCTAGACTAGTCAAAGGCTCCTTAAAAATAGATTTAAAAAAATAAGAAAGTCAGATATTTAAAATTACGCAACGGATTCTAATGCAGTTTCCACCAATGCATAGATAGAGTGGTTCTCGAGGAAAGTTTACACACATACCACGCCTATATACTCGAAGGGTAGGCAGAGGTGCAATACACACCCACAATTTGCCAGTATCTTCAGTATCAGTTTCGGACTATTATAATTATTTGGAGTTTACTCCTTAAGAATCGATTTTCATATATAAGGCGCCCGGTATGAGAAAAATCCGAGGGGTAAAACCTACTAACAAGTAACGAAAATCGTGTCACGTTTTTGGTGCGCAACTCTAGTGCGCAACTTTCTAATTTGTTATGGTTAGATACTCGTACTTAAGGAGTAAACTCCAGTTGTGCGTCGGAGCTGACACACACACTTTTTTATTATAATTTGTCAAGCAGGCGAAGTCGCGGGTGTCCGCAAGTATTATATAAAGTCCAAGTATGTAGGTACACGTAAATACCAAAACGAACTGAAATATAACGGTAACATTCCCGAAGGACACACACAATAATTGTGGAACTACAATTATTTCAAGGAAATTGTTACAGAGGTCCCTGCGCTCTGAATCGTTTCTACGTCCACACTTCAAAGGCAATGAGAACACAAAGATAGTTATTATAGAACATTGAAATGTACCCTGAAAGTACTTATGTCTCAGTTAAGTAGTTAGTACAAGATATACTTACTAATGTTTATAGAATACTAGCAAATATTTTGTTCTTTATTTTGCTTTGGAGGAAACTAAATTAACCGTGTACTAGGTCGGTAGGTATCGTTATTTCCATTCCCATTGGAAAAATTCTTGTAATGTAAGATTACGAACGTCATGTCACCTCAGAAAACCTCATTTACATCAGATACATTACATCAGATACATTACATTTTTCATTTAAACCTTCCCTGATGTCTTCTTCTCCTTTTTTAAAAACGTGGCTCCATCGATGTTCGTCGATAATGTCGCCAATGTCAAGGTAATGCTTGATTAGTTGATAGTTCCGCACAGAAGAACTAGTTATTCCTAACTAGCTCCAGGTGCAGGACAAGAAATGTTGTTCGGTATGTGAGTGTCTGGGAACCCAATTTTTGCGGAGTGCCCTATGTAACCTAAAAAGCCACCAGCCACGCGCTCAACAAAAATCGAACTCCCCCTGATGTTTCACTTTGTCATAAAAAAACTTATTACTAACCTGAAAAGTATCGCCTGTCAATTTTCAGATTTTTTGGATCAGAAATTGACTTTGACACATTATTTGTTTCTGAAACCTGTTCGAAGTTCAACGAGGGTATTTTTTTTAAACTGGACTCCAAAATATATTACATGATTCACCGTCCAATCAATTCACACTAACATTTATGTAGATGATAGATTATAAATCCCGGAAAGTCTGTTTTATTACATTTCGGGGACGTACGAGTTGATAATGAATTTGTTAATGTTGTTGTTTACGATCGAGCAACGTGTTTCGACCTAAACGTTATTCGCTGGCACGATTTAGGTCAAATATTGTATTGTTCTACTGTTAATTTATATTTGTGTCAGTAATCAAGTTCTTATAGCACAAGATATCTAATCCAGCGTTGTGTATCGTACATATTTTAACATAGGTACATATAAAACAATGGGGTAAGATGTTGAATTTTTATATAATTGCATTAATTTCGCTAAATAGAAGACATTATAAACGTCGACATATGTTTCACCTACTCACGAGGCATTTTCAAGACTGTCTAATATAGGTACATATGTTTTCAAAAAAGCCTTAGTTGAAATAATGTTTCAAATAGTAAAAAGTTAAGTATTTATCGGATTTTTCGCAAACCATTATTTCTTTCACCTTTTTTTCTTTTATTACATAAGATATAAATAAAATTGTACACTACCCGCATTATTATCTTATACTTATTTATCTTTCCATCCTAAGGTTGCCTGGAAGAGATCGCTTCTTAGCGATAAGGCGGACCATGGTACATTTATTTTAAGGCATGTGTTCTCTTAAGTACCTTTTATTGTTTCTGGACAACTTACAATAAAGAGTATTTGTCTTATCTTATTTATCTTATATTTAAAGAGCCATAATTTATAACTTAATTTAAAAGGATTTAATTTAATGATACATTGTATGAAAGTTAAATTAAAATCCTATAAAATCTAAATTTAGGTACTTCCTTTAATATAATAAATTAAAAAAGCCTATTAGCGGATTTTAATTTATTCGACAAATAACAATTTCATTACTTATCAATAAGTCAAAAGTATATTTTCGATGTTTTACGTGACTTGCACACAGACGTTAAAGGTACAACGAATTAAAATGATCTATTTCTAATGTTTTAATATTGGTACGAATAGAACTGTGAACTTACGACTCCTTTGCAATTCCTCCTAAATAGGCGTATAACATGCTTCTGCTTACCCTTTCGAGGAAGCATGCGTGTTTTAATGTAGGTATGTTTTATATAGGTATCTACTTACTTATAATTTATCTTGTTGCAACAAGATGTAAGAAATGATACTTATTTATAACAATAGCTTCCAAGAACAATGTCTCTTCAACTGGAATATCTACGTGACAGGCTCGCATGCTACCACAACGATACTTCATACATGAGTATGAGTATGAGTACTACATATGTGAGGAATTATTCTTGTTTTGAACCGAAAAAATAAATTCAGTATTCGAAATACTAAGTCAATTAATGTACTGTAATGAAATAGTAGAAGTTGTGTGTCTGTTATGTTTATTTAATTGATCTAAAAATTTGTGAAGGCGATAGTTTTAGGGTATTGTAGTGGTAACAGACTAAGCTAATATATTGCAAAGGTTAGGCAACACCTAGCCAGGCCGGTCATAGGATGGGTGACAATTTCTTAAGACATTATGAGACCCCTCCGTGCCTCGGAGAGCACGTTAAGCCGTCAGTCCCGGTTGACACAAAAAAAAAATCTGACCGGTCTAACTAGAGAAATTTGATATCGCCCATGGGTTGTGAAGGTCAGATGGCAGTCACTCCACGGAAAATATCGAAGTTCAACCGAATCGCCGTTAGACTGGAAAGCCGAACCCCACTGCGTTGGGAAAAGGCTCGATGGATCATCCATCGAGCCTTTTCCCAACGCAGTGGGGTTCTTATAGATTTAAAAAAATATATTTTAATGGGATAGGGCATTTGCAGTACTAGTATCTACCTATTCCTTTGGGTGTAACCGTGGTTTTTATACCTTCGGGTTGTATAAAATTGCCTACGAGTTTCCTACTCCGCAATCCTCGTTTCAATCGTACAGATACCGTTAATTGAAACTCACCGTTTGCGAGATTGCACAGTTAAAGGCTTATAGGCATTGAATCGAATACTAGCTAATAGCCAATATTCAGTCAATTTTCTTCACATTTGCCACACCATTTTACTTTGCTATGTATCTCTAACCTACTTTAAAATTCACGAACTTATAACCAGTGATTTCCAACAGAAGCTATTTGTCCTCGTTTTCCTTTGATTTTCTCCTTTCTGGACTATTCTGAATGGTTCCCACTTCTTCACTTCAGAACTCACTTCTATGAGTCTTTTGTTTTTTAAATAGCGCTATCTGAAGGTTTACTTTGTACTACTTCACTAAAATTATTTTGGAGCTGTTTTTGAATAATACGGTTTAAGTTTATTTTAATAAGATACTACGACTGAATATCTTTGAAAATGCATTAATAGTCTACAAACTCTTCAAAGATATTGTTATAATATAATCAATTTTGTGAGCGGGTTGATCGTTAGTGCTATTAAAATTACCAAATGAAGTTAAGATTGACATTCAGGAGAAATATTAGTAAAATTAACAAAAATATTGGCAGCCTAGAAATATGTTTTGGCTTCCAAATACTACTGAAACAAACTAAGTATCTGTCGTTCTAAGTTGACACCGCATTATCCAATTGAACGTGTGTATGAATGTGCTTATACTAAGATCACCATTCACACAAGTCTATTGTCATTGTTACCCATCCATAATTGTCTGGTTATGTTGCCTGGACACTGCAGGCATAAGTATTTCAGCAAATATAAGTATTTCAATACTTGTAGAACTTAAGAAAAACCAACTCTTCAATGACGTGTTTGTAGTACACGGCAAATAAGTAAACAATGTTTCACTCGATAGTTATAATATAGAACCGTTATTTTCTTTTGAAACTTCTCTAAAAAGCATACAGTTACTTTTAGGGGCAATTAATGTTAACAAATGCTTATCACGTTCCTGACTTTGTTGACAGACAAACGAGTAGCCCATGGACAAGAATTAACAAAAAATCTAGCGAATAAACGTTTAATACTTTTTAGTTTGACCTACTTTTCTGCATAAACTTCTTTAAAAAGTTTTTACTGGGGTTAAAAGACACGTGGCATAATAAAAAAACTTAGTAACCAGATACAATAAGTTGATACATGCATCTAAACATTCGTACATCTGTGATACTGGTAAAAAAAATATGCGGTCGGGGGATCCCAGTCAGGAACGAAGTTCTTTACACAAATGCAACACAACCCAACCTGGGTTACCTACTTTTCGTTTTACTAACGACACCTACGCTAAATTAGAAAAAAAAACCGACCATATTTGGCTTCTGCGGACCACCGGTTGGGAACCACTGATAAGTATAACGTGACGTATCAGTATTGCTTATTAATTTACAGTCCATTGAGTCTTTCTTACACCTATAAAAAATACACTAATGAAAAAAAATACAATCTCAGTACAATGAATCTGATTGAAATGGCCCAGCGAAGTGTTTGTTTTTATTGTATTGAAAGTTGGAATAAGTCATTTTTTATAAAATATATTAAAATATTTGCTCTGTTTAGTTTCAGTTGCATTTGCTTCACAAGAGTTGAAGTGTTTTCTAGTGTACGTATTTACTTAATAAGACGTTATATTTCATCCAAGCACAAGCTGGCAATCGCAAAATTAAAAAAAAATCTGTTGTGTGTTAAAGATTCACAAAATTATTCAGTTAATAATTATATATTTGAACATAATACATATAGCGTAAATGTGTTGTGGTTATTTAAGTAAATGAGAATTGGAATTCTCAAAATGAATTCCAAATGTGGTTTAACTTAATTTATAAAACTTAATTAAACAGATATTTTTACCAATTATTTTGTTGGTTTCTTGAATATTGAATACTACAGTTACAAGTACTGGGAAAATCTGATACATATATATATTAAGTGGATTTAAAATAAATATTTTAAAAGGCATTACTCATTGGAAACGAGACAGATACGTTATTAATTCCAAAGCCGGTTTGATGGATTTCTTATAATTTCTTATTAAAAATGTACTTTGGATATCGATCCTACAATTTCTTGGAAAATATCAGATTCATATTCTTCTTATAAATTAATGTTATTGTGTACCAGATCATTAATATCAGCTATTGGTGAGTTTGAAAGATGAAAACAGCCAGCACTCTGGGTACCTCTTCTCCCAGTCAGCAATAACGCAGAGGATTTTTACACGAATTTCTGTAAACTTTGACAGCCCTAGGAAGTATAATGGGGATAGAAACGGCAAAAAATCCATCTCGGTTCATGAAATACAGTCTAGTGACACATAGACAAAGAGACGAATGTCCTAAAAATAGGGTCCATTACCATTTGGGTACGGAACCCAAAACCACACAAATGAATAGGTACATATTTTTAACATTTCGTTCTTATTGCCTTGTAAAAAAACCTGTGTTGAGTTGGTTTTAAATAAGATAGTGTCAAAGAGAAATAAAACTGAGGAAATGTTGCGGGCGATAACGTTTTTATGAGTCTTATACTGCGATAAAACCAAGACAAGACATTGCAAAAGAAATACATATTAAATCATTTACAGCTTTAGATGTAGATAATTGGGAAAATATAAAAGCTACGGATCTGCGCTTTTTTTTAAAATTCTGCGGCCCCTGGCTGCGGCCGCTCTAACGTCCGTTGCCGTGCGTCTCTGGTTACAAGCAGAACGTATTTCCAGTGGCGCCCGGCGGACTTAGACCACCTCTGTGGTCTCTGCGGGGGTTGGGTCGGGATGAGAATCCCGCGTCGTTGGGGTAGGGTTTTAACCCACGTCAGTGAGTGAATCTGGTTGCGTGCTATGGGGCAAAGGCCCCGCAGCACGCAACCCTTCTAGCCTGCTTCTGTAAGGACAGCGGGTGGCGATCCCACCGGCCTCAGGCCCCGATCATGGAGGTCCATGGGCTTGGGCGTAGATGAGTCTGCGGCGCCCTCGCCGCTCACTACGGAACTCGGCGGGGAGGGTACGCTCCCTCTCCCTCTCGGCCGGATCTGCGATGCGGCCCTAGTCCCGTAGACACCCACAATAGTCAAAGTCGTATAATTATTTGAACTTTTGTGAAAAATACCTTTTACTTCGAATAATGGGTGTGGATAAGGGGATTTCTCAATTATAAAAAATATAAGCACAGGTATGCAGTGACTATTTTTCGTATTAATGCAAATTCTAGTGAAATACGCATATCTTATATACTTGGTATCCTATGTTTATCTCTAAACCGATAAGAATACAAATCTCATAGGTTGCTATATAAATGCAAATTATGAAAGGTTAAACGATGAATTTTATAAATATTTTATTGCCCATTTAAGTCTCCTTGAATTCCATTCTACGGGAAACGTTAATTATATAATATTTTATTTATTTCAAGTAATCGGACTCATGGGGTTAGTAACAATGCTTGCTTAGCCTATGTGAGTAGATCAAATTACACATTTCACCATTTTTTGTATTCATTAATGTTTATTTACAATGCCTTTTTCCGATACCGTTAAGTCTAGGTTGGTTTCAATAGTATTTTACTCTGAATTTTACTGAAGTTTCATCTTCAAAAACATCAGTTATATTCGTCACTAATTCAGGTAAATCTCGAAAGATAGTTTTGCTTATTCCATTAAAATGGGTTGGCAATTTACCTTCGCTATGCATGATTTCGTATAATTATTTTGAAAGGTAGGTGCGGGTTTATTGAGTTAAGCCTAACTAAATAATTTAATTTGAAAACCTACATCCCTATTTATTGCGATTTAGCAAACGTTTTCATTGGAAAAAGATGTCATAGACATAATTATTTTCCTAAGCACAAACATGAATCAATGAACTTGTTAAACCCCGGAGCTTGGCTCTGGCAAGAGTGGCCAATAGGGCACCAACAAAATACTTATTTGCCTATTAGACGCCTCTGACAACTTCTCTGGGTAGAAGAAGTCTTGTATATTATATTTAAAATGTGTGTGTGTGTGTATGTGTAACAAACGCTATAGGTACCTACATCAGTACGGTCAACTATTAACTGAATATACGAGTAGAACTCACAACTGATTTGATTACTCTTTTGACTAATCTTATTCTATAGTAGTAGATATCTATAGAGCTACGTTAACAAGCCCTTGAAGTCAGTTGTGGACTGACATGTGGGGTGGCGTGACATTTATAGACCAAAAGGGCAGGTAAGAATATTTCAGTTAGGAGATTTATTGATGAATAACTTTGATGACAGGGCATTTACTGAGATTCCAATATTAATTAGAGATGGTGTTTCAGTTGGGGCTCGTGGTCTAGTGGTAATCGTCTATGTTAACACATTGTAAAGGTTAAGCAACATCGAGTCAGGCCAGTCTTAAGATCACCCACCATTTCTTAAGACATTGAGACCCCTCCGTGCCTCGGAGAGCACGTTAAGCCGTCGTCGGTCCCGGGTCGTTATACAAACATCTAAGGCAGTCGTAAGGGATAGTTGGAGCCCTAAAGCAAAAATCCGACCAGTCTAACTTCAGAACTTCGATATCACCTATGGGTTGTGGAGGTCAGATGGCATTCGCTTCACGGAAAATATCGAAGTTCAGTCGAATCACAGTTAGACTGGAAAGCCGACCCCAACTAGGTTGGGAAAAGGCTCGGTGGATGATGATGGTGTATTAATTGAAGCATCTAGCTGTATATAAATAATACTGTGGGAACTGATTAATATAATGACTGTAGGTTAGAAAGGAGTGACCTTTTCTTACAGGCTCTATCTACCTCATCTAGCAATCGCCATTCCTAAGTACTACTTTGTGACCTATTAGGTACAATCTCCAGTTAAATACCTTCAAAATAATATGTTATACATCTATATTAACTAGCTGGGGATTTAGTTGTAGAAAAGGTTAAACTTCGATAAAAAAATATCCGTCTTTCTTTTATTTTGGGTTGTTTTTCCAAGGGACAAATAAATCCATATGACGTGTACCTCCGTTCTGATAAGACTTGGTTTTCTTGTTTTTTTCTTTAATACCTACTACTATTATAATACTTAAACATAGTATAGATTATATAGGAGTACAAGATGCAATAGTGGCGTTGAGAAATTAATTTGTTAGCTCTCACAGATCTCTAAGTATATAATTGTTTTATTATATATTAGGTATGTAGGTAGGTACTTAAAATTATTATATAATGCATAGTAAACCTTTTGTCATGAATCACTCTATAGCGCCCTTGCTATATAGGTTATGCCTTACTATATATATGAAGGTTACCTAAATTAAATTCTGTTGCGAAGTTTAAAAGATCTAAGCGTACACACACAATAGAACCTAATTACAGCCTTATAACCCAAATAATTACACCCTATTAAGTATTTCAATATATGTATACAGACGTTGTATAGAAAACCCTATGAACTACTTGTATTGAAGATCTGATTGTATCATTTGTAGGATAGGAGTCATTTGTAGCTAGTCCAAATATGTATACCTATAATTTTTTTTTTGTGAGACATCGGAAGCATAATAATGGCTTCTTATGATATGTGACTAATATCATAGAAAAAATGTCATACATTCACTTATAAACTAGTGGTTCTGTGAACCGTAGACTTCGGGAGCTTTGTTTAGAAAACTTATTTTTCAATTTTCTTTATTACTTTTTCATTTTTCATCCAATCCAAAAAATATCATTCACATGTTATTCATTGTAAGCAAGGAGTGTGTATGTAAAGTTTCATAAAAATCGGTTGATAAATACGGCCGCAAACATCATCTGACAGAACCCGTAGAGTATAGATGTAGAGGTAGGTACAGACGAAACAAATTCTCCCCAGTCTGCAAGTTGAAATGGAGACTTCGGTCGCTTCGCTCCCTCAGTCAATTAAAAAAAACTTCTGTCTTTTTATTTAACTAACTAACAAGAACATTCTCCTGACAACACAAACAACAAATCAAGAAAAGTAAGAAATAATTTTTATCACTATCATCTGTTCCAAGCACCAGACCACATCTGCTAACCAGTCTTTCTTAATCATATTAACCACAAAGTTTAACTAGATTTGCCTTCTTTAAACAGTTTTAAAACCAGTAGTATACTTCTGCCATAAACCATTTTATTTCTACTTAACATCGTAAACTTAGTTCACTTTATACTGGTGCAATTCTTGTTCGCACCTATAACTTGAAATGATAACATTGTCTTCACCTCGGACTTTAATGGCACTTATTTATTTAACACCTACATACTGTATTATGTTTAAAATTGAATTACACACTTCTTTTTTTATATTTAAGCCGACAAATTGACGCCGCCCGCCTGATAGTAAGCTGTGGCGACGGCTGGCGATTGTTGGCGACTCTCAGAGTACACAGAAATTTTAATTTTACTTCTTTTATACTTTTCTCAGATAGTGACGTGACCTATGGACGCTTAAAATATGAGAAGTACTAAATGCGTGCTGAAGCATATTATGAGTAATTACTAGTAGGGAGTTATCGCAAATACCAACAAAAATGTCTCGACTTTAAGTAGCTAAATGAGAAACGGCTAAAGAATATACTTCCCTATTAGGATGTATATGTGCAGCTGATTCCGTATGTAGCAGCCAAAAAAAAATAAAAAATTGCCAAATCGGTTACTCGGTTGTCTGGCTGGAAAAAGTAAGGCTCTGCTACTACTAAAACTTAGAGAGCTTACAAAATAAAAACTTAAGATTAATAATATATTGAATTGAAAACTGTATATTACTGTTAGAATTCGAGCAATAATCTAAGACCAAAAAGCAAAACAATTATTATTTATTTACAATCCACGCTTTACAAAAGAAATTTTATTATTTACGTTATGAAAACGTCTGCAGCACTTTTGATTAGTACAGAAGGAGCAATTAAAACAGTGAAATAAGTCAAAGTCAAAATGGGTTTTTCATAATGAAACAATTTATTATTGTACAGAAAAATAATGCGACACACCCAGTTTAATGAAACAAATCAATCCATCAATGTTTCGGTTGATTGATCGGATTAAACTTATTTGTTTTCCCTTTTCAGCTGAACGGTAATACGCGTACAATTTACACTGCACTCTGCTTTATTGTGAGATCAGAAATTCAATTTAAACGTACTGAAAATTGATTTTCGCCACATGTTCACGTCATGTTAATATTTACCCTTTTAGGCAATATGTGTATAACCATGTATAACAATGTAGGTTCATAGACTGACGGCCGGTTTCTGATTTGAGAATTTGAAGTTAAGTATACGTTGAGCACGTCAAATGTCAAAATTTCTTCCTGTATGTTGACTTTTGGCATACTCAGTTGATGCTCAACCCCAAATTCTCAATTCAGAATCTTATAAAACTCAGAAAATTATATACTTTATAGTCTGTATTCATACAAAGGCAGGTTCTTCAAAAATATGGACATACATACTACAGAGCCATTTATTTACCAATTTACAAACGGTGCGTCAGCCGTTTTTATCAAATATTATTATTTTATTATTTAAATATTTTATTATTATTTATACAAATCTGTCTGTATTCAATTCTAAATAGGTCGGTAAAAAATGAAGGAAAAAGGTTTTCTGTATGATTGATGCTCTGGGCAGATGTTAGGCTGCTTTGCTATAGGATATCGGAGATGATTCGACAAAAGGCCGGGTTAAGAGTACACGCATTAAGATATTATAATAATAGGTCCATGAGTACACGTAACCGAAGAGCGTGCATGAAAATAGTTATGAAATTGGAAAAAGCGAAAGAAGTATACCAGGTTCGTAGCAAGTGGAACCCCATAGTCTCTGTCTACCCCAATAGGAAAGAGGCGTATCTGTGTGTATGTATGTATTGTTCAAATTTTTCGTCAAGTTACAGTGAGTTTTTAGAAGCATTCTTAACTTAAATTACCCGTATGTAGTAAAGTTGTTATAAGCTTTTAAACTTAAGGTGCTTTTGTTCACTACTAAATGAATACAATGCATAAACTTATGTTTTGTGTTGTGTTGTCTAATAAATGAATTTTCTAAAAAATCTTTTTTGAGATTATATAAGTTTTGGCACTTGGCGTTATTTCTGTAGATGGGTATGATATTTTTCTGTGTAAACATTCAAGTTAAATGTGTTTTGTACTTTAAAATGTCTTGGTAAGCACTAATAAGGCATGTCTGTAATTTATTCACACGGCTTGGATAGCTTTGATTAAAATTTAAATTAAATAATATGTTGAGTAAAGGAGAGATACTAAATTGTAGGATTAATTTTGCAACAAGATCTTTTTATTTCAGCACTCACAGTATTCATGTTGGTTAGTAAAAATAAGAGCAAAGTAATTCCAGTTCCTAAAATATTATTAAGTAAGAATTTAAAACCAACTTCGAAATGAAGTTTTGTATTCATTCCGTACTCAGGTATATGATTTTACATTGATAGGTATATCGCTAATTATAACTTTATATCGGACGGCTGCGGATTTGCCCGCGTGTAATAATATTATAGGCTAAAATCTTCCTCGAGAGCCACTCTATCTATTGATGTAAACAGCACAAAAATCGGTGCAGTAGTTTTTAGTTTTATAATAATGCAGTGATTACCTACTCCCTTTTATATACCTCTCTGTTCTATTCTATTAGCTTTTTAGTGATGATGTTTTATTTAATTTGTGCAATTTACGAATCTGAGTCAAATATCAAACAGTGTTAATAAATTCAAACACACGCACCGTAAACATACTAAAAATGTACCGTAAAGTTATATCAAAATACAGCTCTATAGCAAAAACTTGTTCCGTTGGTCATAAACATGTATGATATTTATATACTACTGGGCACGTAGCATCAATGCAGTACCAAAGTCACGTACTAAACGGACATTGGCCGAAATTTCCTAAACCCTCAAGATTAACCTATAAATCATAAAGAGGTGACGTCATTTGGAGACACGCTATTCCCAAATATTTGGTAAGAGCAATATAGAGTTAATCAACTTTGATACGTCATGTCACTTGGTACAGTCGGCAACAGAAATTTATGAAAATTTAGAATCACAAATTGTTATAGTAAGTTTGGTGGTAAAAAAAAACGAAGCCAAAATGCAAAATGAATAATCCAGCTTAATTTCTTAATTTTATTTTTATCCATTTTGTTTGTTGGAACGCGCTAATCTCAGAAAGTACTAGTTCGATTTGAAAAAACTATTTTTTATTGAGTAGTGCATTTATCGAGGAAGGTTATTGGTTATATAACATCACGCTACAATGAATAGAAGCGGATCAACAGTGAAATATGTTTTAGAAACGGGATAAAAATATATCTTTTGAGAACCTTCGTGTCGTGCGCTGGCCAAACGGTTAAATGTTAAATTAAAATAATTTACTAACAAATTGTTCCTCTTTTAAAGTTCAAAAAGAAGTCCGCTATGGCATATATCTATATTTAAAGGTTAACGAACTATAACATAAAATAGCGAATCAAATTCATTCTAAAATAATTATTTGTGAAGCTATTTAGATGTTACTAGGCGACGGGAACGGTAAAAATAATAATGGGCGACGGGAACCATACTAAGGTCCAAGTCCGTATAATGGAAGTTCCAAATTACCACGCGGACGAAGTCGCAGGCGACTAAAGACCGTCATGACGGTCTGAGGGTAGTTTTGGGTAAATTAGAGAGGTTTTTTATTCATGTCCCGTTTAATGGACTGATTTGTAAGATTTATCCGTATCCATTTTTTAGTTTAAATATAATAAAAAATTATTAAAAAAAGATAGATTGATCTACCTATTTTTTCCTTTTTAAACACCATTCTCAAATTTCAATATCTTGTATTTTGGATTTGTAAAAAAACGTTTATCAAATAAATCCAGAGACAATATTTTATATCAATACCATATAGAACTCGACAAATAAAACAAGGTTACAAAAGTCCATTTTTGAACCCTGTCCCAATAGAGTTAGCTGATATCCAATTTAAGCTCATTGGTTACCAAAAGCTTTGCGCTTCGACATATCGAATCCCGGTAATAAAAAATTCGGCATTTATATTTTGTCGTATTATGTATAATATAGATTTGTAGACTATAAGTAAAGGTCAAAATGATTACCAATGTTGAATTTTTTTACAATTAGTAAGTTAAAAAAATATGAAAGTTTATTTATTTAACAATACATAAATGTATCATTACAGGATAACCTAATTCGATACTGTGGCCTCTAAAGAAAACCCACACACACTATACTAATTCAATCATACATTAATAACATATAAGTGGGGTAGCCTTTATGACTAACCCTACCCCGGTGACAATTCACGTCTGTAGCATATGACCAGTAAAGTTATAATTCAATTAACCGTACTCAATGATATGATTCTGATGTATGTACTGAAATAAATCTTTTCATGTACTTTCCTAAAGATTTTTCAAACTTATTGAACGGAGTTTACGAAGCTCTTTCTTAGACGACTCGTGTATTTCGTTTGTGATCGAACTCCTCCTAAACGACTGAAGCGATCTTTTTGAAATTTGGCACGGGCATAGTGACCATCACCGTGAGTGCATATACCTGAATTCATAAAGATCGGTCCAGTCGTTTAGGAGTTCGACCCGGATCAACAAACTCAGCTCAATTATTGCAAGAGCAGATTGCATTGCATACCTAGTTTTATATACCTAGTATACCTACCTATATTTCAATTTTCAAATGCATTATGGTGTTTTGATAGTGACTGCTACGTTTGTACCGGAGTCCGGGTGTTTCCTATGTATAAAATGTATGTATTTACAAAAAAATATTTATATCAGTTTATCTACTACTCATATCACAAGCTCTGCTTAGTTTGAGATATAAAAAATAGGAGCTATTAGGATAGATTGTGTTTCATAAAAATCTGTGTAACCTAATCGTTTTATCATTTGATACAAAATAAATTGTCGTCTATGTTGGTAATGTTGGTCTAGGTTGGTAGTGTGGTAATGGTTACGTTGTTAAGATTTTATGGCAATTCAAGAAAACACCGCAACGGAATCTGTATTGTGCTGTAAAATGCAATATAAATATATTTAGAACTCGATAGTACCCAAATAAAAAAAAAAACACAGTTTCCGTAAACAACGGACGGGGACAAATACGCTTTTTTGTGTGATTGTCTCTGTGTAAATATCCTTATAAAGAGGCTTTACAATTTTTTACAAAGTGTGTAATTTAAAATGGTTTGTTCTGATTTTTTATTTCAATTTAATCATCACAAATCATAGAGTTTAATACACGCCCCCACAACAGACTGCCCAGTGCCTATGGAGTTTAAACTCTGTTTTTTTTTCTTAATCAACATAAATCACAACGTCCTATATTAAGTTGAACCCACTTGAGGACGAATCAAATGTACACTGAAATTGTAAATATTTTCGCAATAAAAAAACATATTAATGTGTACGTTGCAGGGTCTGAGTGGGCAGTTTGCTAGTAATTGAACGTTTATTTTGAGAGAATTCTTGTAAGCTTTTTAATGTTGAGTGAATTCCGAGTAAGAACGTGTTGTACATGAAAACGTCATCGAGATAAATTATAAGGTAGGTTTTGAGTTCCATTTAAATTTAGAATTCTCCAACAGATTACAATTCGAGAGCGAGGTTGTTACTTCCATCAATTTGTAAACTGTGACGTCACAAAATATATATTCACCGAGCATCGTCGCCAAAGTTAATTGCCATGATAAACAGTTATGGGATCGTTTTGCGACGTTCACAAAAATTAGATTCTTACATTTGTATATACGGGTGAAAAGATGGCCGAAAATAATATTTTTATGTTAATACAACGTAAATAAGAGTTATCTTTTACAAAAGAATAAAACCAAATTCATAATTCATGACAACATAAATCATGTACCTTTATACTTGTTGCACATATTCCATTGTGTCTGTGAATTACCGTACGTAAGTTTCTGCATATACCTTTACCAATATCTTAAACTCAAAAACCTTTCTTTGTACCAACTACGTGAATAGTTAATACAACTTCAGAGCTGATCTAATGTAGTTTTCACTGAGCTATATGCAATACTTTTGTTTATGTATGCAATCGCCTTAACACAATATATATTGAAAGTAAGTTTTCGTCTACCGTTAGAATTACGCAAAGACTTGCTTATGCAAACATTTGGAGTAGAAACTGACTTATCCGTAATTAAATGACCGTTAAACACACACACACACACACACATATCATGCCTATATTTCTCAAAGGGGTAAGCAGAGGTGCATTACATACCCACAATTTGCCAGTATTTTTAGTCCCACGTAATAGCAAAATGGCCGGATGAATTTAATAAAAGTAGCAGCTATATTGTAAGTTTGAAAAAATTTGAAACCCTTTGCCTTGCGATGAAATGTTCACCGTATAATAATATTACTATTTGATTAAAAAAAAGATTTCAGTACAAATCAGCGATTCTCAAAGAATTTTAAGAATTCTATTTTAAAAGTCAGTGCCATATTAACGATTAGCCGTCTTCGATTACTTACTACTTACTTTTGTGGATGGATATCGATAAATTAAACGATCTCAGTGAACTGTAAAGAGTAATTCCTTTGAAGAATTTCAATGGCAAAAATAAATGTTACAAGGAAGGAATCAAACCGAATAAAGTTAATTCGTTAGATAAACATTGACCAGTTCCCTATTCGTGGTGTTTTAATCGAATGAAAGAAAGTTGACGTGGAGTTAGCTAACGAATTTCCATTGAGTTAGGTAACAAATTAAAAAGATAGTACACTTTAAGAATAAGTTTTTTTTAATATTTCGGTTATAAGACAAATTGACTCCGACCTCCTGATGGTAAGTTGTGGCGGCGTCCGGTGATTGTGAGCGACTCTCAAAGTACACAGAAATACTATAGAGAGTGGCCCTTAACTTGACGACCTAGTAATGTGCCTGTTCACGCTTCGCTTAAAGTTCATGGTATCAAATGGTAAATTGCTAAACATAAATAATAAATAATAAATAAATAAATAAAACATAGATTATTCGATATGATAAATAAAAAAGTAAGGAGTATCCCTACTGTTGATTGATGCCTTTGTAGAACTTGCTTTACATAATCATACTTAATCAAAAATATTTGGTTTTTGAATTCTTTTTATCTGCTTTTATTTATATTAACTTAGGAAAAACATTATATCAATATTGTACTTAGCAGTATGATGCAAGAAAGACTTCAGACTTTTACTTAAAAAAAATTCTAAAAACTTTTTAAAAAAATATTATCGACTTCTCACTTAAATGTTTTACTGATTCGGTGGCGTGGTCGGTAGTGCATCGGCTTTTGACTCCGGAGTCCCTGGTTCGATTCCCGGGTCGAATAAAATGTGTAATCCACAAATGTTTATTTCGAAGTTTGGGTGTTTTCTATGTATAATACCTATGTATGTACTTAGAAATATAAAAGTATGTTTATCAGTTGTTTAGATCAAGAAGCTTATAACTTAGTTTGGGCTAAATGACGTTTTGTGAGAATGTCTAAAAATATATAAAAAAATGTATTTCATTGTGTAAGAGTAAAGTGGTATTTACATCTAACCACTTGGAAATTAGGTTGGCGTCAGCAGTTACGGTAAAAGCGTCAAAATGGGTTTAATCTAAAAAGATTACAGTATAATCTTTAGAGAAAAAATAATCTGTACAAAACAGTGACAAGCGTAAGTACCTATTTTACCAACGGCAATAAAAATGTTTTTTTACACTTTCATATTTATTAAAAACGTTTAAAAAGTGATCAAGTATACGTACCTAATAATGAGTATCTACTAGGTAAGTAAGTAAATTCATTTGGCCATTTTGGATATAACCCATTATAAATGTGCCCGGTGATGGGAATAGGCTTGCCCCCTATTACGTGGGACTAAAATACTGGCAAATTGTAGGTGTGTAATGCACCTCTGCCTACCCCTTCGGGGATATAGGCGTAATTTGTGTACTATCGAAAGCATAAAGTATACAACGTAGCATTTAGCAAACCTGTAGGTACAAACCCAGCACTAAAATCGGGGAA
This sequence comes from Nudaria mundana, assembly GCA_963556515.1. NCBI lineage: Eukaryota > Metazoa > Arthropoda > Insecta > Lepidoptera > Erebidae > Nudaria > Nudaria mundana. Next base: position 4,423,203 of record OY748299.1, read on the forward strand.
AACTCAACACCAACATAGACTAAATGTCTTTATGAGCACACAGGGCGAGATAACTGAAATGCCACATGTTTACTATACCAGTACAACTTTAGTTATCCCTACAAGGGATTCCTGAGCTATAACTCGCGGTAAGGAATTTAGAGGGATTGGATACTCGAAAAACGATTAAGAGGATGATACTTAGTCGGTTTAGCGTATTACCCGCGAAGCTACCGAAATAATTTACGAAAACAGGTAGTTTCTGTTTTCCATAGGATCAAGTTCCCGAGAAAAAGGACCTTTGTTCATATGATAGATATCATCTATCCATTTGTGTCTGAACAGATTGACTGACCGAGTCAAGCAGTGACCACAATATTGGTACCTATAGTTCGCGAGGCGTAAGCTGAGCATTGCATTTGTTAGAACTGTGTAGTGTGTGTGTGTGTGTGTGTAGAACACATGTGTGTGTAACACAAGTCATATTATACGTTCACGTACGTGCAGTCACACAAATGCAATGCTCAGCTCGCGAACTATACAGTTCAACCAAAACGTCAGAGAATAATAAGGTACTGTACTCTTATTATGTAATGATTAAGTTCCGTTTAGATACTATTGGACTGCAGAGAGCCTATTTAGTGGTATGTAGGTATCGCCGGGTGCCACTGGAAATACCTTTTGCGTGAGAACCAGAGAAAAAAAAAAAAAAAGTGGTGTCTAGGTAACATTTTGTACCGACTGTTGAGATTTTTTGATTTGAATAATAGAGGGGTCCCACGTAATAGGTTCGCCCCTATTACGTGGGACCAAAAAATTAACTGGCAAAATTTGGGTGTGAATGCACTTCTGTCTACCCCTTCGTGGATATAGGCGTGTTGTACGTCTGTCTTAGATGTCATTTATGAGTAAGAATCGTATAAGTATAAAAACAAACAACAAATTATGATGGTGATTCCCAAAATGAAATTCAAAATAATCTTCATGAAAGAAAAAAAAATGATGAATAGACTCAGTAACCTGGATTACGTGGCGTTGACAGAGTAAAATATAAATCTCTGAATCTGCAAAATATAACGCTATGATGTCAACATTTCATGCAGCCTGATATTTCATAGACATCAATCATGGCTGCTACATTTTTGTCAGTCGCCCTCAATCACCTTTATATAAAAATATATATCACTGTCATAAACGTAAACCTAATGCAATTATTTGTATAATCAACTGGTGGATACTTGGAGCTCCAAAAGGAAGGTGGACGTGTTATTTCGTTTTCGACTCCCATGGGAATATAGGTAAATAAGAACGAGGTGATAGCGGGAGAATAGCATCGGGATAAAAGTAGTCCAATATCATTGAACTCAAAATATCTACGAGTAGGGCAAATACAAAATATTTAAAATTCATAGAAATCCCATCAAGCCGCTCAAGCAAACATAACTCCTACTCCTATTCTTTTGTAATACCTTGTAATGACAGATGTAGAAGTTGTAATAATTAACACATTATAGTTTTTTTAGACGATTTATACTGTCGATTGATACTCGTAGCACTTGGTGGAATCTGCTACACATATTGCACAAAAACACATATACTTACTTTTCCACGGTTATAATTTTATTTCTACTATTTGTTTCACCTCACGGCATCATCAGAGATTTATACAATACAGTTTCAATAAATCACACCATAATATCCATAATTCACATAAAAATATCGTACTACATATTCATAAGGACATCAAAACACTAGTGACGTTATAGGTTCTCAGTTAACGGCAATCGGCTCGCCCCATAGCGTCGCCTACCCTCAGAAGAGCACATTTACTGGGGAACTGAGGGTTTAAAGGGTACTTATCTTTGGGAAAACAGGTGTGATTGCCTGTAGTATAGTTCATTTGTCTTTCTTGGATACGTATAAATATTATTTTCCTTTCTGTCACAATATTTACAAACCCATATCGTCTGCAATCCCATGAAAATTCATTGAACTAGAAAATAATAACGTTTCTTGGATACCATAATTGGATACGAAAACCTGAATTTCGTGTAATTTTCAGGCATGTTGAACAGTGATACAGCCTATTGTCCAGTTTATAAAGGCACGTCTAGTCACCGCGGACTTAGTTTAATCTTCGATAACCGTCCGGTGAGACTTAAATAATATTGATACAACTTTGTATGAAGTTTTGTATAAAAGTTAATAAATAAATAAGAAATTAAGATGATTGTATATAAACTATATTGTGCCTAAAGAAAGCTCGTTTCTTGAAAACTAGATAATGTATAGTAATTCATTACATTATTACATATTATGTTAAGTATATTATTTTATTCTTAGTCATCATTCACCAAACCTTTTCCCAACACACTTGAGGTCGGCTTTCCAGTCTAACTGCGATTCGGCTGAACTTCGATATTTTCCGTGAAGCGATCAAAATTAATATTTAAGCAACCCAGGGATAGAACCCAAGCAGCCCTTAGCCTCAGAAAGCCATGGAGGTAGTTCGTTTGTCGAATGTACCTGAGATAAATTTATAATATCGACAAAACATTAGTAACATGATTTTTATTTTTTTATTTTTTAGTTATATACGCTTTATTGTACGCCAATACAGTATTCATATATCTACGAACACAGAGCTTACATATAAGAGCAGTATAATGGGCGGCCTTTTTGCATAAAGTAATTTCTACCAGGCAACCTTTGGATGGATATAATTTGAAGGACGAAAAGGTAGTAATAGGCGTAAACTTATAAATACATACATAATAGTAACATAACTACAAAACACATCCATTTAACTATACACGTATATCATACATACATACAAATGAAATACACACATACACACATACATACATATATAAAAGAGTAATGGACGTACATAATAATGTTGTCGTTTATAAAAGCTCCAACTCAAAGTGCTGAGGCATTCTTGACCGTAGGTATTTCGATGAACTCAAGCACCTATCATGCGTGTCATGTAGGAACTCAAACCTACCACCAACCAAGAATTTTAACATGTACCTAAGTTATCATTCACCGTGCCTTTTCCCAACTCATTTGGGGTTGGCTTTCCAGTCTAACTGCGATTCGGCTGAACTTCGATATTCCGTGAAGCGACTTCCATCTGACCTCCACAACCCATGGGCGATATCGAAGTTCTGTAGTTAGACCGGTCGGATTTTTGATTTAGGGCTCCAACTACCCCTAACGACTGCCATAGATGGTCGTATGACAACCGGGACCGATGGCTTAACGTGCTCTCCGAGGCACGGAGGGTCTCAGTGTCTTAAGAAATAGTCACCCATCCTAAGACCGGCCTGACTAGATGTTGCTTAACCTTTGCAATGTGCTAACGTTGTCGGTTACCACTAGGCCACGAGCCCCCCTTTTAACATGTATGTGTTAAATAGAATCTAATGATGCTACGAGGTGTTGCCAACGTCTACAGGGTCCAAGTCATCCTAACGTGTACATGGTGCACATGCTAACAAACTATATACTCAATCATCGTAAACTCAGTCCCCGTAAACGGCAACAGGCTCGCCACCTATTTCTGGAGGATACGTAGGCGTAATGGGCGCCTATATCTCCTCTTCGGGGATGAAGACGTCATTTGTGTTTGTTAAATAAAATAATTTAGATCTTATTCAACACACAAATGCGACGTTACTACCTGTGTATGTTATTCTAATTACTTACTGAAACCTCAAAAGGTAATGGCGCAATTATAAACCGAATGAATGTTTAATTTTACATATAATTGTCATATTATCACACATGTTTCTTCAAAGGTGAGGCAGAGTCATATTATTATATTCTTCTTTTAGCTTCATTATTAATAATCATTGCCTATATTAGTTTATTTTCTAATTCTATTTAGTCTTATCTTTATTTCACTGTTTACTAAGCTTTACTCTTCTTTCTCCTTAGAGTGATAGTTGTACAATACCCCTTTTAATTTCGCTATCCATCCAACTCGCTATCCATCCAAAGGTTGTCTGGAAGAGATCGCTTTTAGCGATATGACCGCCATTTGTACTCTTCTTAAAGTGATATCTCCTTTTTGTATTTACATCCATGTTGTGTACGATCTGTTAAAATTGAACGGCTGTGGTCTTGGTAGTTTAGTTAATTAGAGCATATAGTCACTGAAAGGAAATTGACTTTCTTTCTTTCAATTCATATTTATTTATTTATATTGTAAAACGATTTAAAAAGTTCAGCTATAAATTATAATATTTGTATCAATCAAAGAATCAATATTATTTATTTATCGTCACAATATTATGTAGTGAATCCATATACATTAACATCTACTGCCAGATTCACTAAGCAACAGGTAGAGCCTGTCAGTAAGAATTAAAATCCAACATACCCTAAAGTTAGCCGTTGCTGAACACCTATTACAGGTAGATCCTAACCATTGGACTGAGTTCCATCGCCTGAAGGTCCTATCACTACTATGCCAGGTTGGTACGAGAAGCTGTTGAAATTAAAAAACATAAAAATTTCTATCGGGAAGATGGATACTAGCCTGTGACCACGGCCCGATGTGTAACTCGGTCGAAACGTCAGGTCCTAAATAAGGTAATTTTACGCGTTTTAGGCCCGAAATCGTAAATATTAAAATGTCAGTAAGAATCTGGAAATAAATCTTCTGTATAGTATACTTACTAATAAATTATACCTCTCAATTATATTGCCTGTGATATTGGTATTTGATGTAAATTGATGTTTCACATTCCAATGCTTATTTAAAAATTATTAGAAACATACATATCATGTCAATATTACGAACCGCGAAAACATTTATAATACTTAGTCAGTTTTGTATATTTATCATAAGGGTGAACTCAACAAGTTATGTGGCAAATTAAATTTTGTTGTGAATAATATTTCGTTCAATAAAATATATTCAGTACGGAGGTGAAATGATTCGTGAATTTTCGTATGAAAATTGATACATCGATACTTATTGATGTTAGTGAAACTCAATATAATCTTACATTCAATTTATGTGAAAAAGGAATTTCCTTCCTCTTCTGAATTTTATTTTTGAGATTTGAGATATTTTACTAAGAAATCATGTAGAAATGTTTATTTTTAATAATAATAATAATAATAATAAGATAAGAATAAGATTAATAACTTCTATTAAGACGAACAACTATCGGAAATACATCATGAAGGACGGTACGGTCGACATTTGTCGAGCATGCCACCGTCCTGGTGAATCACTTCGCCACATTATTTCCGGTTGTTCGTATCTTGCTAACAGCGAGTACTTGCATAGGCACAATCAAGTAGCCAGGATCATCCATCAGCAACTTGCTCTTCAATACGGCCTTATTGAGTTCGAGGTACCATATTATAAGTACACACCAATGCCAGTTCTCGAGAATGGTCGTGCGTTGCTCTATTGGGACCGATCAATCACCACGGACAGGACTATTGTTGCCAATAGGCCTGATATCGTGTTGGTTGATCGGACCCAGCGTCGGGCAGTGCTCGTCGATGTCGCCGTCCCGCATGACGAGAATCTCGTGAAGGCAGAGAAGGACAAACTTAGCAAGTACCTTGATCTGTCCTTCGAGATAACTGCCATGTGGGACGTAGACTCGACGATCATTGTGCCGATGGTCATTTCGGCTAACGGATTAATAGCGAAGAGTCTCGACCAACATCTCAAGAGACTCTCGTTAGATTGTTGGATCAAGAGTCAGATTCAGAAGGCTGTTATCCTCGACACGTGCCGTATTGTTAGGAGGTTTCTCAGTCTGTAGCCTCCACCGCCGGTAGTTTGGGTCCTACTCCGCTACTGGTGGGTCACTATTTTTTATATTTTTAAATGTATTTGTGTTTTTTATAAATCTATTTAAAAATGTATAATATATAAATGAATAAACGATATAATAATAATAATCTTTATTGCCAGAATGTAGTAATAATACAGCGTAAATGTTAATGATACAGCTTAGATGGTAATAGGTTGTAGTAATAGTTTCATACATTCTACCATAACTATGGTGTGCAAAATTGAGTCAAGTGCAATTAATTTTGTGTTATATAGTAAATCAATATATAGTATCAATTCATAGTATCAATATATAGTATCAATATCAATATATAGTAAATCAATAATAATAAAAAAATAGTCAATCTATAATATTAAAAAAAGTAGTCAATCAATCAATAGAATATAAAAATAGCAATATAATGTCAACTTAGGGCAAACAATGGGAATGTCACAATAGTTGAATATATATAATCAGTACAATGTCAATTTCAATAATATTCTATTAAAATTTTTTTTTTTTTGATTCTATTAAAACATTTCATTCATTTTGATTCGTCATTTTATTCATTCCAAATATGTAAGTATTATATCAATTGTTCTTTATAAGTCATATATTCATTTAGATTATAAAAACAATGTTCTAATAACCATTTTGATAATTTTGACTTAAATAATCTGCTCGGTAGATCTTTAAATTTATTTGGTAATTTATTGTAAATCTTTATTGAGTTTATAAACGAATTTCTCTTAAAGAGTTCTAATTTACATGAAGGTTGATATAGCTTATGCCTATTTTTAGATCTCACATTTCGTTTAATTACCTCTGATTGAAGGTCAAAGTACTCAGGATGGTCTTTAACAAATACACAAACTTCCCTTACCTATGTACATGCAAGCCAGTGGAAGAATACGAAACCGTTTAAATATGGGTTTACAGCTATCCATAAACCATGCCCCACATATTGCTCTCACACACCTCTTTTGGGCCTTGAATGCCGTATCGAATTCAACTGAATTACCCCAAAGCAAGAGACCATATGACAGCACAGAGGATACATAGCCATGGTACGCGCTAAGTGCTGCTCCAATCGACACCGTAGTTCGCAGTCTTTTTATAGCGTACACAAATTTGTGAAGCTTATCACATACATTTTCCACGTGAGTCTTCCAATTACAATGCCTATCCAGAATTATTCCTAAAAATCTAGTAGTGCTAACCGTCCCGTCCGATATGAGTTATTATATCATAAACTTTCATATTATTAGTAGAATTCTACTGTGTAATTTGTAGTACAATATAGATGTAATAATACATAACCATCTAAATTCAAGACAGTCTAAATGTTCCTAATAAACTGCTGGAGATTTCTTTGGCGACTCCGGTCACGTTTAACATCTTCTAGTAGTCTACGTAACTAGTATGTCATTTGTGGTCATAAAGAGGAAGAAAGGCTAAGTTTTATAGACTTTCTCAAAGTATCAAACAATTTTGGCCGCAAACATTAACAACTTCTAGTGTGCATTTTTGAAAAAAAAAACTCATATACTTCCACAAATATTTTTATTTTTTTTGGTAAACCCTTTACACATTTTACTAACATCATTTATACTTTTAGAACACATTTCGCTAATACTGTGATAAACAAACTCATCTTCACACTAACATTGAACTGAGTTACCAAAAATAAAAATATTTGTGGAATAGTGTACAAGAGAGTTTTTATTTCAAAAATGTATTAATAAGTTCCACCAAGTGCCAAAAATCGAAAGCATAAATTAAACTTCTGGTTTGGTTTTCAAAAATTAATACCCCTATAATTTCTACTATACATATAATTTAATAATCTTTCGAAAAGCGCCAAAACTGTTAATTAATTATCTACTTTGACTTTCAAAACACCACCCGGATTATATTTAAACACCATTCATTAGCCAATGATAAATCATTGCTGCAAAGCCATTAAACCCAATTATTTTGTGACTTATTAAACCGTTAATCCTAATGGTAATAATGGTAGGGATGCAAAATATTATACACACTAACTGATTACCGGGGCTTCGCCCGCGTGATATGGTTTCTTGTCCCCAATTCCCACCCACGGGAACAAATTTCAGGAATAAAGAGTTTCTAACCTCTGTGTTAAATTTTAAACATAAGTAGCTGCTACTTTTTATTAAATTTATTCTGCCATTTTGGTTATAAGCCATTATATGTGTGCCCAGTGACGGCAATAGGCTTGCCCCCTATTACGTAGGATTAAAAATCTGGCAAATTGTGGTTGTGTAATGCACCTCTGCCTACCCCTTCGGGGATATAGGCGTGATATATGTGTATTAAATTTTAAACTTTCGAGTTTCTTTATCTATATTCTTCTTTAAAACGGTTGTTATTTGGTTCTGTGTTTGATTTACTTCAACGACCTGCCTGGAATAATAGGGGCTGATAGCGTCCTGTTTGTCGAAGACATTTCCGTAGTGTTCCCATGCTCAAATGAAGAGGATCTCAAATGAATGGGGAGGAATCTACTCCCAAAGAATAATATCGAAGACGTCCATAGGGCTAGATGATCACAACTTGGAACTAAGCCTTGCAAAGTCGAACTTAATGCTGTTTAAACCATACGAAATCACATGTTTTAGTGAGCTAACATACTACCGTTCCCGGGCACAGAAAAACAGTAACCATTATGTAGTTTAAACCTCAATTCCAACAGCCAGAGATAATTACATACCTAAAATATCCAATGAAAATTAAGGATAATTAGTATTAGATACAATTAATGTTATTTCAGAATGGAGGTATGAAATTGACGAGCCGTCTCCGGCACATGACACTATTAATTAAATTTACAGTTCCTATCATGACAACACACATTCCAAATACTAATACAAATATATATATAATTATGTAAAATGTAAGAAGGATTAATGATCATCAAACATAGTAAGTAACATACATTCTCGGAACATTGCCAGTCGGCGACGAGACGGAGGAATTCTTTGACGCATGTTAGAATTTAGATGTAATTTTAATAAGAATAGGTAATGTACATATTTAGTTAGTTTCAATTGTATTGTTTTATAATGACTACCCAATATACTGTTTTAAAATGTCTGGTTGGCAGACGTATCTTTACGGCTATTACAGCCTCTTGGCTGTAATAGCCGTCTTACAAATAACACGGTTATGTAGGTATCTCTAGGAATATTTATTTCAACATAGTAGCAAATTCGCCGGGCGCCACTGGAAATATCTTCTGAGTGCGAGCCAGAGAAGCGGCAACGGACGTGAGAGCGGCCGCGGCCTAGGGTCGCAGAATTAAAAAAAACATAGAAGCAAAAAGGCGAGCTTGAATTGCGACTATAGATTAAGTATTGGTTCAAGAAGGCTGCTATTTTACATGCAATATACATCATAATAGTTAGGTATAATGTATGAGTGAGTACCGAATTTTCTGCCCATTGGCTGTGGTAGCGGAGGGTGACCGTCATTGAACTAGTTATTATACGTGTAGGTACTTTTAACTATTCAATATTCTTTATGTGCTAGACTTAAAACGTTAATTATAAGTATACAGAACAAAAATCCTGTTCAAAAATTTTTTTTTCATATTATGGACATTCTCACCCAAACTAAGCTATAAGCTTGTGCTATGAGATCTAGACAACTGATAAACATACTTATATATTTCTAAATACATACATAATATAAAATCATAGAAAACACCCAAACTCCGAAACAAACATTTGTAGATCTCACAAAATCACCCTTAGTGATAATTCAATAAAATACTGCACGATTTGTTTTCTCATTCGCCATACCTAAAGTCAAGATGTGATGCTGCGTTTTTTTGTTTTGTCAGAAATACCCTGTCAATATCTTTGGGCTTATATCATCCTCATGCGGGTGCTCCTTTCGACAAAAGAGTCCTGGCCCCCTATTTTACATGGGACGAACAAATCGGCTACTTAATTACCAAAAACAAGTGCGATTCTCTTCAGGAATTAAACCATTATTTTGCTCTTCTCTGGTTATCCAGAGAAGAGCAAGCCTTATGGCTATAGAAGTATATAAGGATAGAATATAAGGTTATCGAATACCTTAAAAACAAGTCTGGTTTAAACACTTTTCACACACATACGTGTGTGAAAAATTGACAGGCAAATCGTCCTTCTAACCTTTCAACTACCTACGTAACTTGAGCATTATTTCAGTTAAGGTAAGCGTTGATGGATAGGCACAAGTCCTTGACATTCAGGCTAATTGGGCAAACGTATTCATAGAAATAAATATTGATGAGACCACAGTATATCAGTCGTATATCATTTATAATGCGTCAGATATTTTCATTTTTATGACTAGTATTTGAGGGAATTATTTCGACATAATGTTTACTTATTTAGGTATTACTATCAAAATAAATAACCGAAGGAAATATAAGGGTTATTCGATAACGTGAGTCCGAAGTCCGGGATACACTACTGACGTGTTGTTTCCTAGCGGACGTCCCCTTACCGGGCGCAGTGATTTGTCATACTGCTAATCCGGTGGTTCAGTTAAGACAAAGGAGGAAGACCGCGGTGGTATAATGGGTAGTCAGACACTACTGACGTGCGCTCTCTCAACTTATATGCAGAGGTTAACAAGGTGAAAGTAAGACCTTCATAATAAATGCAGGGAGTGTGAAGGATCCCTAAGAGACGCAGCATTGTTAAATCCTTATGTTGGAAGGGACTTTGATTGATGATGAGAGTCTACAACCGCATGAAATTCGACCTGATGATCACCAAATCAAAGAAAATACTGTTTTTTATTTTATTAAATGGCACTTTCTAACACCTTCAATCAGCAAAGAATTAAATATCATTTTCATCACTTCTATTCAAATAATTGTTCCTACATAGTGCGCCTAAATTAGTATTTTTTAATTCAGTCTTTTTAGTGGGCAATAATGAGATTCGAATTTGGAACATGAATCTTTCATAGTAATCTAACCGAAAAATAAACAAAACTCTTATTTTTTTTAATTGCTAGTATATTTCTTTTTGTTCATAGAAGGTGATGAAAAGTAATGTTTAAGCCTTGAGAGTAAAATTATTTTACTCAGGCGACGTACTTTAATCCCTAGCTACGCTTTAGAATTTCTCGCCACGCTCGGGATTCTACTATAGAATCCTTCGCTTCGCTCGGGATTCAAAATGGCACCTTCGGCAACAATATATCATTTTACTTCTTTGTTACAAAATGTACTATTATGATAGGCCTGTGGAGTGTCACCATTATATTATTTTTAAAATCAAAAGTGGCGAACATGCTGCTACGGATAAAAAATGTTATCGGTTTTGAAATCAAATAGGTACTTACATCGTACTATTTTCCTTGTTGTTTGGTAAAATGTAAGTACAAAGATGTCATTACTTTTTATGATTATTACGATCATTTTACTTAACAAAAGTGGGTTTTACTTAACATAAAATCATGTCTTTATCCCCGATGGGGATAGATAGAGGCCATTTTTTTGTCAATTTCGGTTCTCACTTTGTTGGTTTCATGTAATAGGCAATAGTTTGAGTAAGGATTTAATGTTTCCTTGCTATAGGTATAATAACTGCGAACCTTTACTGGGAAAATGGGTAGGTACTAATTAGTTACTTAAACTTATGAAATGACTTAAAAAAGTTCAACTGACTTGGAAGTAAGAAATAATTATTTTTTTTATTGTTGCATCACAACTTTACACTCAAAGTTACACAAAAAATTTAAAAAACTTAGGTATCTGTGGTCATGGTGGCCACAGATACCTAACGTAAAAACGTAAACGTAAAATTGACGTAAGTGACACGGTCGTGTCACAATAACTGTCACAACACAGTGTGGTTGGGTTTGACACTTATGAGTGACGTATGTAATTCTTAGTAAAACTTTAAAAAAAAGATATGAGCTGCTTAGATGAACTATATACATATACTCGTATATAGTATATAACACGTCACTGATGAGCTGGATACTTAGTTACCTGACTGAAGTGGTTGTCAAAGACTATTAATGTATTACAGAAATATTTTTGCTTTTTTCCTGATAACTTCAACCAAATTGGCTTACTGTTTACTATTATGGGCCTGTCGTGTTAGTTGAATTATTTTAAACTAGGTGGCGTTACGGGTAATGGTTCGTAATATTTAAAAAATATCTTTCGTTTTAGTCAGGAATTCCATTGTAGGATAATATATCTATATTTTAAAAGTTTTTCTACGATTAAATAAGTAGTTTTCGGGTCTTTAAAACTCCAATTTAAGTATTTTTAATAAAATGTCAGTACAGCGCCACGTTACACGTGTCGGCTAGAATAAGTACTGCTATAAATTTGGCTAACGATGGTTTGTCATCAATAACTCTTGCTAAAGCACAGATAGATGTCGCTGATATTAAAATTGAATAAGCCCTCTGGTTACGTAACTTTTGCACAATAGGATAATATTATTATAATATAGATATACATTTTCACCTATTGATACCTATTTATATTTATTTTGAAGCAACTTAATAATAAAAACAATATTGAAATACCTACATACTTGTCTTGAATAAAAAAATAACAAGAAAAATCTGGCCAAAAAAAAAACAAAAAAACTATACAGTCAAATTGAGAACCTCCTCCTTTTTAGAAGTCAGTTGAGAATATAAAGAATTTGTTAACAAAAACAAAAACTAATTTCCTAGGATTTGAACTCGGATCATCTTTGACGTTTGCAGTATGTTAAATATTATATCCAGTGTCATGCACCTACGCTATTTATGGAATTTAATCTAATGGTGAAATACTGTAATACAACACAAACGGGGAAATGATTCGGTAATAATATAAAATTTTATAGTGAATGTTTCTTGTAGTTTTAGCCCTAAAAAGGCCTCTTTCATCGCTCCAGTGTGACTGCTATATTATTATAATTATATAGAGGTAGCCTGATTTCAACCGACTTCCAAAAAAGGAGGAGTTAAGGTGTTTGTTACCTCATATCTTTTGACTGGGAGAACAGATTTAGAAAATTATTTTTTTAATTAAAAGAGTCTAATTCCCAAGTGGTCCTATTTCATTTTGGTCTTATTACGGTAGTATGCACGGTAATTTGAAGTCGGTCGGGTTGTTGAGTCAATTTTTTGACGTGCTTTATTTTTCCAAGGGCGTGAGCAGAGATATTTTATATGCACAGTTTTCGCCACATACTGTACCTATCTTCTATACTTATAATAAATCTGTAGAAGTGAAAATTCTGTACATTGAAAATATCAAAAAAATAAATGGCAGGGGGTGTTACTAGACCGACACCAAACCCAAAAATGTGATTAAAAACAATTTATGTCTGTCTGTCTGTCTTTTTGTTCAGGCATCACGCAAAAACTACCGGTTCGATTACGATGAAACTTGGTATAATTATTCTTTAATATCCTGGGCACCACGCTGGGTACTTTTTATCCCGGAAAAGTACATACAATAAGAAACAAACTTAATTTTGCGGTTCGATCCCTAGACCCGATTACTGTAATAACTTTGTCGTAGGTTACGTCACCCGCAGTGGAGTTCACTTAGGGGCGCTGCACACGGCTAAAAGATTATAATATTTTATCTTAAGAGACAATGTCGCTCAACAGCTGTCTTCTGTACCTACTTATAATAAACCTGTAGAAGTGAAAATTCTGTACATTGAAAATATCAAAAAAATAAATGGCAGGGGGTGTTACTAGACCGACACCGAGTCCAAAAACACCGAGTTCACTTAGGGGCGCTGCACACGGCTAAAAGACTATAATATTTTATCTTAAGATACAATATCGCTCAACAGCTGTCTTCTGTACCTATAAATCTGTAGAAGTGAAAATTCTGTACATTGAAAATATCAAAAAATTAATGGCAGGGGGTGTTACTAGACCGACACCGAAACCAAAAATGTGATTTATAAAATTTTTGTCTGTCTGTCTGTTTGTTCAGGCATCACGCGAAAACTACCGGTTCGATTACGATGAAACTTGGTATAATTATTCTTTAATATCCTGGGCACCACGCTGGGTACTTATTATCCCGGAAAAGTATATACAATAAAAAACAAACTTAATTTTGCGGTTCGATCCCTAGACCCGATTACTGTAATAACTTTGTCGTAGGTTACGTCACCCGCAGTGGAGTTCACTTAGGGGCGCTGCACACGACTAAGATACTATAATATTTTATCTTAAGATACAATATCGCTCAACAGTTATCTATATCTATATCTATACTTATAATAAATCTGTAGAAGTGAAAATTCTGTACATTGAAAATATCAAAAAAAAATATGGCAGGGGGTGTTACTAGACCGACACCGAACCCAAAAATGTGATTAAAAACAATTTTTGTCTGTTTATCTGTCTTTTTGTTCAGGCATCATGCAAAAACTACCGGCTCGATTACGATGAAACTTGGTATAATTATTCTTTAATATCCTGGGCACCACGCTGGGTACTTTTTATCCCGGAAAAGTACATACAATAAAAAACAAACTTAATTTTGCGGTTCGATCCCTAGACCCGATTACTGTAATAACTTTGTCGTAGGTTACGTCACCCGCAGTGGAGTTCACTAAGGGGCGCTGCACACGACTAAGATACTACTAGGTATGCAATGCATGCTGCTGCTGCAAAAAACTGAGCGAAGTGTTAAATTTTCGAACGACAAAGATTTATGAGATTTTTTTTTGTTATGTACGATTTTCAATTTTTATGTTCTAAACATCCATCACGCCACACGTTATCACTGTGGTAAGTTTGAAGGAGATCGGTTCAGGCGTTTCGGAGTATGCGGAGATACGAAATACATGAGTCGCTTAAGATTGAGCTTCGCTCAATAATATTTTATCTTAAGATACAATATCGCTCAACAGCTCAATAAATCAGTAACTGGTGATCAAGAAAGCCATAACACGCAGGCGGAGCTGCGGGCAACAGCTAGTATACAATAAATCAGTAACTGGTGATCAAGAAAGCTATGACACGCAGGCGGAGCTGCGGGCAACAGCTAGTTATTAAATAAGATTTTAATGAATGATGATGATATTATTATGCTAAGCGAATACTGATACGGGAATACACAACCGTAGTATACCTACCTACTTACAACATATTTATAGGTAAGTACCTACTTATATGTTTAAATAAGAAAATCAATAAGCTCAGACACGATGGGTTTATCATAAAATTATTGAATCTCCTCCACCTTCTATTATGTAAGTAGGTACTTATTACCATTTTATTTTATCAAGACAAATGAAAAGTCCAAATGTGTGTAATAATAACTAATAATAATCTCCTCTCCAATGAACTCTGATAAGAAGTTAAAATACTGCCATCTGTTAGGAAATAATCGGGACAATAGAAACTGTTCTTTCATGGGGGATTATAACGTAAAATACTGCCATCTATTATATATTTTTCGCACACATAATATACCGCCATCTATTACGTATTTTTCGCACACAATACACTGCCATCTATTAGGAATTTATCGAAAATTATTTAACTAGCCCTAAAGACGCCTTTAAAACGTCGCCAATTCCTTCTATGAGATGGTTCATCTGTACTAGTATAGTATTCTTATATCTGTGCTATTATGATGAAGTTACAAAAAAAGAAATATTTAACATTCAGATTTATACTATTAGTACAATCTAATAATGTAATACCTTAGTATTTGTTTCCGAGTTTGGGTGATCAGGTATCACGTAAAAAATGGTGTGAAACAAACAAATATACCTTTAAATAGTGTGTGTATGTACAACGTAACATAAGTAGTTATTATATCTTATAAGCTTTCATAGTATAATGTGTCATTGTGTATGCAAATTTGCTTCTAAGTAGAAGTTAGACGCAGTATATCTTTGTACTAATAAGTTTTCAAGTTGTTCTGGATAACTGTTTTCATATTATATGAGATGAGTCGCATTAACATTGAAGCTATTTAAGTTGTATATACAATATTCTCTTCTTATTTTTAAATTAACTTTGAATTGTAGGACTTCTGGGTGTATCACAAGGAATCCCTATTCCTATTCCCAAAATTATGCTTTCTTGAATATTTGCTTGATAAATTATGCCGAGATAAGTATAGGTTTCTATATGAGAACCTCTTTTAAATTAGCTAATGGGATGTTAAGGGGGTCCCACATAGATCTCAGGGTCCCAAGCCAATCTCAACAGACAAGGCTATTACAAACATAAAAGTTCCAGATAAGCGGCAACAGCAGTTCATATTACGTGGGACCAAGAAATACTGGCGATAAGTGGGCGTATAACACCCTTCTGCCTACCCCTTGGAGCGAATAGGCGTAATTGTGTATATGAGTTTTTATTTAGAAAAATATAAAAACATAACCCTTATTTAAACCATTAAAATTAAAGGCAGAAAATTATTTCTTTAGAAATATGTAGTAAAATTCCACTATCCTTGTGCTCTCTAATAACCTTGTTTCAATATAGTGTTTAATAAATGCCTTCCCAGTACTAAAAAAATGTACGTCAATTTTAAAACATTATCATTTAAAGCATTTTGAGCTGCAGAAACTTGTTTGCAATTCACACAAGAACGGTCACTTAAACCGCTCGGGTTTAAAATGCGCTTGAAATGCAAAATTAATCCTATAGAGACATGAGCATGCATAATTATTAAAGCATGTTTTACAGTTAGATATTGTTGAATTGTTTATTACGAGGAGGTGTGTGAGAAACTATTTTTGCGAAAACTTTCGCAATAATGTTTTACTTTATTGTGATTAAACCCCAGGACCATTCCCATGTCATCTATCTCAAATCTACTCGCTATACTATAAGATTTTTTTAAAGGAACAGCACATAGTTGTGATTGTCAGAGACGATATACTTAAGGAAAATATTTAAAATAGAGGAACATCTTTGCATTGAATTTTGACAATTGGTCCACTTGATGTAGGTGGGTATATTATACCTTAGTGCTATTGGTTATATTTTGTCTCGGTAATGTGTTTCCATGAGAATTGAAAACGAGAAAACTATGTATACAGTTTATGGAGCGAAAATAAACCAAAACATTTCCTACGGTCTGACATAGTCGCTTATTAGGTACACAAAAGTGGTCACGTCTATATAATGAAAGCCTCATAAACGCTGTGACAACAAACGATACACCAAGAAATAATATTAGCTAAGGCAAGATTACAAACTAGGCGAATATGTATTAAGGTGTAGTGTGAACCCCGGATAAATTCATTAATAGAAATAATCAAAATAAGGGGTCATCTAAAACTACTCACAGATTAAATAATTGAGACGTGACACTACGTAAATGCCAGGTATAAACAAGTTAGGTTAGGTTAAGTCTGATAATCGGTCGTATTCTATTTTTTAAACAACTATTAAGTGATAATAAGTGTGGTTATACATGTGGTGTATCCTGTCAACCTATGTCAACAAGGTTTCAGCTAGTTTTGACTACAAAAAAAAATGTTAGAATTAAGTCTATTCAAGATATAAGGTACCTAGCGCCCAGAAATTGTGACAGTAATCTCGCCTCCTATTATGTTTACCTGTTGTGTATAGTGTAAAATCAAGACTATAAAATCAAGTCTACAAATCTGGGTCTTGAAGGAGTCTCATTTCAGTCTCAGTCTCAGCTCTTTGAGCATAAGGCAATCAATGCACCTGGTTTAGTAGGTACAGCCACTTAGCTGATGGTTTTTTTTAAATTGATGCCTTTGGACAATTGTTGGCGTCCCGGGTACGCCCTTGCAAGAATAACCACAGAGAGCCGACTTCGCTGAAGGCTTTCGGGTGTCCATGAGGATTCTGCACATTGAAATCAGGTTCCGTGGCTGGTATACATAGCTTGCAGTAACATGATTATTATTTCTTTGAAAATTCTAAACAATTGTTATACTCACGCCTGAGAACAGGTAGAGCAGATGAATAAAACACTAATATTTCTCCAAGTTGATTTCCCGCGAGTCTTGTAAAAGCCAACTAAAGAATAGAGCTTGTTTGGTTCAGCAAATAACAAACCACCATTACATCGGCCAATTGTATTATTGGTGGGGCCGTGTAGCTATGTTGGTACCTTATACCATGCCTAGAAAGACCTAATTGAGAGAATGTAAAATTATGACGAGAATAATGATTGTGAATGACTAAAAGGTACCTCATATCTGCAACAAGTCTTAAATTATTCTTCGTTACAAATTTCATAAAAAAAACAAACTATGAAACGTCAAAATTCCCAGGTATCATTGACGCGCAGGATTTTATGAACGATATTTTGTAAATATTGTCAGTACATAATTATGTACTCGTATTATATATTGTAATCCCTATTGTATTTGAAACATATACAGGGTGTTACGAAAGGGTAATATCAACCCGAAGCCAGCATCATCAGCTGGTCGACCATAACCCGTTTCGATATATGGCGACCGCCAAAGAAGAAAAAAAAATGTTCATCAAAAAATTTAAAAAGATATTTCAAATCAAAACAAACGTGTCGTGTTCGTGACTCGACCAAGCGCTTCGTGTTCGTGGGGGCGGCATCGCTTGATGCGAAACAGAGACAAAATGTTCCTACCAGGAGTGAGACGGAAGGCTTTTCACAGGCGCGCATTATTTGTACCTATTATTTGTACCTATTTTGATGTCGATGACCGAAGCAGCTGATTTTAGCTAGTGTTGTTTAAACAAGTGTGTATTTTATTCGGCAATAATGTTTTTTTTATGAACTTTTTTTTTTCTTCTCTGGCGGTTGCGACATATCGAAACGGGTTCTGGTCGACCAGCTGATGGTGCTGGCTTCGGGTTGATATAACCCTTACGTAACACCCGGTATAGGTATTAAGATGTATATTAAAATATGTTAATGTCACAACACTTATAGAATAGTTCACTAAGTCGCAATAAGAATGGTAAACATTGTAAAAAGTAATTTGATTTACAATCTCAAAAATGTTTACATACTCTGAAAACCAAAGCCAGACGTATCTGTTGACTTACTAAATCTCTTCAAAACTAAGTTTTAATTGTTGCAGAATTTCGGCGTGTAGATGAAACAACAATTGGAAATGTGATCTCTCTTTTGTTAACAATAACCTCTTCAACTTTTTTTTTTGAGAATTTTTGGCATGGCTTCAAAGGTCTTTGTGCCAACCTCTTCAAACAACTTTGACAAAGTTGCCAGTTAAAAGTTTAATTCCTGTTTATATGAATTTATCCTACTATAATCACAGAATAGGGAATAGTATGTAAGCTACGAGTATAAGTACTCATTGCAAAGTCAATTAGAAAAGGCCGAGCCGAGTGGGAAGGATATATTATTATACAAGTATTTGGGTAAGGTTTATAAACTCAATCAGAAATATTAATGACTATTTATCTATTCAACATCCACTGAGCCTTGCGTTGATGCGGCTGAACTTCAATATTTTCCGTGAAGCGACTACCATCTGATCGTCAATACCCATGGACGATATCGAAGCTGTGTGGTTAGACCAGTCAGATTTTGTTTATTACTATTTATTCTATTGCCTGGAAGTCCTGTGTCCGATTTGCACAATAAGGTTCTGCTCTGTGTTTCTCAGTGTACTTGTTAAATATAACATGTAAAAGGTAAGTGTTTTTATCACTCGTATATATTTCTGATACTACAAGTTCTTTTCAATTGGTAGCGATGTGAAGAGATCTACTTACTTATTTTACAGACTTACATAAATATTATTACGTTCTAATATTTAATTTGTGTATTTTAACTTTGTTTTGTAAATATACAGAACACAAAGAAACGTGATACCATCAAAAAGCTTGATATTGGATAGAGGAAGGTTTGAAAGGAAAGTGTTTGTTACTCTATATTTTGTAAATATTAGTACGAGTAAATAACATACAATACTTACTATTTTGCGTAGTGTTTAATAGTAAAGAAAGGCGGGAAAGAATAGTAGATTATGTACAATGTAAATTGAATTAAAATCAATGCAAAGTACCTATCAAAGTCATAGTTTTACAGGTTTGGTTTAAAGGAACTATGATTTGACCGGTATATAAGTGAAATGTCTCAGGCAATTACCACGCTCTCAATTGAAACTGATATCAAATAGCTTGAATGTGCTGTTTGAGAGCTTTGATAGGATACTTTCCTCTTTCTTTGTCATCTACGAGAAGTTATAATACTTTGTGTCGAACACGTCTATATCTGGTAAGCCGCTTGCTTCTTTACTTTAAGGTATAATGTAAACAGACTATCTTGCACCATATTTCCTTAGTTCTATCTACGAGTATTTAATGACTTATTGCAGTGATAAATGAATGAAACGTTTCCTTAATGAACTTTTGAATGCGATTAATCGTGGTGAACAAATACTTTGACACAATTTGGCAGAGCATTGGACCAAATCACGGAAGACAAATGATTGTAACATAACCTCGACTAATTTATCAATCACTTTTAAAACGAAAAAGAATATACGATAAAAACTGTTTAAATACGTCCCGTAAGTCCTCGAATAATCCAATCGATTCAGTGGGGTTTAAGATCCTCGTATCCCGTGGTACGTTGCTGGTTGACTAGTTAAGATCTTTCTTTCTTAACATAACTGATGTCAAACCTTATCGTCACAATATTAAAGTTACGATTACCGCCAAGTTTCGTTTGTGCATTAATATTATCACAAGGCTGTGATAATATTAATTCGTCATTCGTCATGACGAATCAAGTTTTATAAACCACACACGCACACACATACATATCACTATATCCCCTAACTAGCCTATATCCCGAAGGGGTAGGCAAAGGTGCATTTTGCCAGTAATAGGGGGCAAGCATATTGCCGTCACCGGGTACATTTATAATGGGTTATGTCCAAAATGGCCCAATGAATTTAATAAAAAGTAGCAGCTATATTGTAATTTAAAAAAAATTGAAACCCGTTGCCTCGCAATGAAATGTTGATTAAAGGGAACAAAATCTTACGTGCCAGCCGCTATGGCACAGCCAATTAAAGTCCTGGGCGTCTCGGACTAGGAATTATATTTTTATTAATTTATAAACCAAACCACACAATTTAATAGAAGAGATTCAAAATAAGACCCAAATGTTGAAGAGGTTTACAAATCCTCCGGTTATTATGAAACTTTGTTGTGTAAACGGCAATACATGGCGTTAACGTAAAATAAAATAATATCATTAGTAAACTGTTCTCGGCTAAACGATATTTTACCACCACTGAATTAACTATGTTGAAAGATAAACTTTGATGAAATGAGGATAATTTCGGTCTAGGTGATATCAAAAGTTATTAGTACCAAAAGTTAAGTACTTCCTTTTACTTTTCTACTAGGTAGTTGATGCCCTCAGTTTCGCAAGCGCATTATTTTTCCCTTTCAGTTTCTCGAACGAACCCGTACGCAAAACAATTTGCGAAAAATTATGACTTTACACATTTTTTGTAAGACGCATAGTTTCCGAGATATCGCGAAAAAAGTGTTTTCAACCCTTGCGGCCGGGGGACAAGGGTGGCGACCCCACAAACTTGAGGTTAAGCTTCTATTGACCCCCACACATGTCCCAAAAATAAAATTGCGTCTTCTAAAAAATGCAATATTCGGTCCTTAAATTGTAACATTTCAATGGACTAATAGCACAAGGGCACTACTTATTCAAGGAATGAAGGATAAATAGGTCGTATGCCGTGCGAGTAAACAAAGTATCGGTGCATGTATGTGTTTTTGTCCCCAGATTTAAATTATCTCCGATAGCTTGATGGAGCAATGAAAGCAGGAGCATCCGTACTCTCGTCTGAGTAGGCGATATCCACCCGGTAGCATATACTCAGTATCAAAAGACCTTAGATTATACTTACAAACTCTTTAATCATAGGAGTTAGTAAGCCAGTATTAATTTCATATGCGAGCACAACTTGAAATCCGCCACAGGGCGTAACTAAGGGCTTAGTGTTATTACTGAGATATTAGGGTTCTAACTTTGTCCGCCATTTTGCAATTAATGAAATATGGCTTATTATTCCTGACCAAATTCCGAAATGTCAAATAGTTTTAGTATCACAATTGTCCATTATATTTAGACAAATCAAATCAAATTTAGGCATTTATAATCTTATTTTTCGAACATCGCAAGAAGAGACAGAAGAGTTTTCATGGCTACAGGATTTCAACAGCTTATGTGATGCATGCCTTAATGGTTAAGGGCTGACTGATTAAACAGACCAATGTACATTCGTCCACATTTAGTCTTAAGAAAATGTGTAAATGAGTCAATTATTGAATAAGAGTGACCGAGAGTTTTATTGCCAGGTTCTTTCTCTCGGTTCTACTTATTGCTTTCCGAATCTGGCGGTACATGTAAATATAGAAGCAATGATATTTTTTATTTTAAGTACTTAACATATCATTTCATTTCAAACATTTGTCTGGCCTTCATGCATTAAAAAAGTATCTACACAATAAATTACTTCTTCATGCTCAAATGGTTAGACACAGGTGTTCAATACGCCCACATTTGCGTCAGTAACTTTTGGTCCCACGTAATAAGGGGCAAGGCAATTGTCGTTTACGGACACTAAGGGTATTTTTGTAAGAACCAAGTCCGTTTGCCAACAAGTGCACCGATATCGCTACGAGAACTCTCGTAGACCCTTCACTTTGAATTTATTTAAATACGAGTGATCGTCCATATGGTTTAACAATACACCTTCATTATTTGGCCTTTCCCCCCATTTACCCCCAGTCAAAAAACTCACGATTAAAAATTGACTCACGATTTTAAATCAAGGTATACTTGTGCCAAAGGCCAATGACCACATTTGGTATAATTTTTTTTTATTTATTGGCTGTGTGCTAATTTCTACGAAGAGTCACTCTCTGTGAAATTGGGTCCTCCGAGTAGTAATTATCAATGGAAATAATAATATGTTCAAATTTTCATAATAATAATTATTATTTAGATGATAACATGATTAATATGCTATGATGATAATTCTTGTATTATAATATTCGGAAATTGATGTAATAAGATGACATCTTGATTTACTTGTATAAATTGAAACTTTATAACATTTTATGATGTTCTTGATATGGTAAGATTATGTATTCAGAAATTTTGCTCCTGATTGAGCCACCTAATGAAATTGCATGCCTAGTATTATGGTAAAATATGGTGAATCTATAAATTACTGCTGTAAAATCTGATGTAACCCATGTTTGCAATGATTTATAAATAAATACATAAATAAAATAAAATACCTTCTTTAAACAAAAATAACGCTTGATTAAATAACAATATCAATTAATTACACACTCTCTAACTCAGTAACGGTTGATAGACTTAGTTCTTTTGACAAATTGATATCGCGTACAGTCTTCTAACATATGCTTTATGTTTCACCTGTGGCGAAAAGAAAAAAATATTATAACAGCTATGTATGGAAAATGGTCATTCCCCTTTCGTAGAGATCAGACAACAAAATAAATGTATAAATGTGGCCGTTAGTGGAACATACACACAGATAGACAGACAGTCAGATGGACGAAAGCATAATTGGTCTAGACTCAAAATGTATACGCTTCGCTCGATTCGCTCGCTCGGTCAAACAAGAAATACTTAACCATTTTCAAATGAGTTATTTAAATATCATTCATCATTCACCGAGCCTTTGTCCAACTCAGTTGGGGTCGGCTTTCCAGTCTAACTACGATTCGGCTGAACTTCGATATTTTCCGTGAAGCGACTGCCATTTGACCTCCACTACCCATAGGCGATATCAAAGTTCTGTAGTTAGACCGGTCGGATTTTTGATTTAGGGTTTCAACTATCCCTAACGACTGCCATAGATGTTCATATAACAACCGGGACCGACAGCTTAACGGGCTCTCCGAGGCAATTTAAATATATTTAAATAAAATACGCATTGTAATAGTTACCCACCGTAATCTTATCTACATTTTAATAGTAAAGTGAAGGTATAAATTTGATATCCGGTGTGGCTGTTTCATTTCATAGTGTCAGTTAGGCCGCTGTCTTCTAATTAATTTTAACAAGGTTTGATTAAGTACCTAATAGATAGAATATACAAAAGGTCTTAAGTACGATACAAGTTATAAGAGAATACCTAACTGTTTTTTGAGGTACTTAAATAAGTTTTCGTTTTTACTGAATTGACTAGATTCCATATAACTTTTTTAGGGTTCCGTACCCAAAGGGTAATACGGGAATCCTATTACTAAGACTTCGCTGCCCGTCCGTCCATCCGTTCGTCCGTCCGTCCAGACGGAATGTCACCAGGCTGTATCTCATGAACAGTGTCATTCGTAGTTTGAAAGTTGACATTTCACAGATAATGTAGGCATTTGTGTTGCCGCTATACTAAAAACCAGAATAAAATCAACATTTAAAGGGGCTCCTATACAAGAAACATTTTGTTTTGCCATTTTTATAGACAATGGTAAGCGGCTAAATGGAAGTCAACTCGCACACGAGGTTGAAGGGTTCGTGCGCGAGTTGTCTCGCATTTAGCCGTTTGTTTATGCTGTGGTATCGGTCAGTGTACTTTACACTGGACAAAATTAATGGCATAATACCATAACATAATTTTATTTATTGATTGTACTTAATTTAAATTGTATCCTATGCTTAGAAAAAAAAATTATGTCCTGTATTTTGGACTGTGCAGTTACCACCTACTTCCATGTAGACTAAACAATTTGGGTGACTAGTACTAAGTAGACCGGTAACCAGATCAAGAAGAATTGAGAGAGGAGAAAACAATGCGGGAAACCCATACCTATGAAGTATATGGAATAGTGATGGAATGAGAAGCAATTTACTACTATCGCCTTAAACAAGAGTCGTTCGTATAAAAAAATCGACTTTAAATACCGGAATGAGACCAAATAGTTGTTATAGTAGGACCAAATTGAAATAAGACCACAATTAAAACACTAGCTTTCAATAAAAAAAAATCAGAGTTCCCAGTCTCAAGTTATAAGGTAACAAACATACAGTCGAATCGAGAACCTGTTTTTTGAAGTTAGTTAATAGAAATATGTATTTCCTTTTCTGTGGAATTTCCACAGAATTATTCTTTATATTCGAAGTGCCATTGTTTTTCCGAGAATAGTGTATTGTCTTTGTTATTAATATTAGGGATGCTCTTTTAAGTAAGAGTGGAAATAATTAACCTAGAATGCTTTTGTTATCCATTGATTGCTGTTGGTAATTTTTGTGGGGTTTTGTTAAGATTAGTTTGTGGATAAATATCGTATAGATATATTGGCAAAGAAATTTTCGGTGCCCATAGAATTTCTACAAAAGGTCCACGACATAAAGATATCCATATAGAAATGAATCATATAATTTGATTGATTGATTTGCCCGAAAGTCTTTTGTGTTTCTCGTTTTTAGAGAATATTATATTTCGTTAAGTTGATCAGACGAGCTTATACTATTTTCTATGTCTATAATTTTGGAAAAAGTCAAAATTGGGTACCGTAAATATTTGTTATGGGCGAAATAAAATGATTAATAAAACAGAGAGTCTACACTCTGCAGTGTAGCGCTTGAAGAGTTGCTTCGTAGACGCATGTGCTTCTACGGAGAACGAAATGCATCACTTAAGTGCTAGGACATAATTTTCGCTTGTGAGTTTCAGCTACTTATTCAAAGAAGTTTCAGCTACTTATTCTTAGTATGTTACATTGTTTATTTCAAATGTCGTGTACAAAGTATTTGAGTACGTTCTAGAACTTGACAGACATTTATTAATTAATCTATAAGTCTGTTTTTTCTGTCAGTATCATTTTACGTTCAGATTAAAAGAGGGGGAGTTCGATTTTTGCTGAGCGCGTGGCTGGTGGGTTTTTAGGTTACTTGTGGCGCTCCGCTTAATCGGGTTCCCAGACACTCACATACCGAACAACGTTTCTTGTTCTGCACGTAGAGCTGGTTAGGAATAACTAGTTCTTCTGTGCTGTATCAACTAATCAAGCAATACCTTGACATTGCCGAAATCATCGAGGAACATCGATGGAGCCACGTTTTTAAAAAAAGAAGAAGAAGATATATATTTTTATGCCCAAATCTAACAAATCAAATGCAATTTATTCATTATTCATACGAGAATATATTTATTTAATTCCCTACCTAAAAAGGGTGAAGATGAAATTCCTTATCCTTCTATAGGACGAATTTTAAGTCTAACTACGAAGTGGTTGAACTTTGATATTTTGCATGATATGATAATTTTATACATAAATACATTTACTGAATGGATTCAGGCGTTACCTGGCGAAAGTCCATGATAAAAAAATGGAAAATTGATGTTGAAATTTAAATAATTGCAATGATTTCGCTAAATAGAAGACATGTTAAACGTCGACATAATGTTTCCCCTACCCACGAGGCATTATCAAGACTGTCTCAAAGAGACAGTGTCTTTGAGACAGTCTCGATAATTTGAGACAGTCTTGATAATAAATGCGGTGGAAAAAGCCCTACGAATTATGTCGTTAAAATAGCGTGCCGAGGTATAACGACCTGCGCTTCTGCTCTGCTACAAGAAAGGCCATGGTGTCCCAGATTATCGGCGGCTACTACACAGGTGCAATGATGCGGAGATACACAAGGTGTACACAGCCGAAGGCAAGTGGCAATGCGGAAGGTATTAGTATGTAAGTATAGATGAAAAATTAAAAAATCATTTTCATGTTATGCAGTAAAGTCCGAAAACTTTCCGTTTATTACGTTAATTATAATCGTAAGTTATCTAATACTTTCCCAACTATGCC
Source organism: Nudaria mundana (assembly GCA_963556515.1). Classification (NCBI taxonomy): domain Eukaryota; kingdom Metazoa; phylum Arthropoda; class Insecta; order Lepidoptera; family Erebidae; genus Nudaria; species Nudaria mundana. Next base: position 4,449,830 of record OY748299.1, read on the forward strand.
TTTGATAGAGTTTAGAACTTTTTACTGTTTTCCAAGTCGTGTATTACGAAGTTTATTAGTTCATATAGTAGATAGTTAAAGCTGATGTTCTTAATGAAATAATAACAGTACTTCAATTTAATAGAGAATGAGCAATAATTTTCCAGAATAACTAACGTTATTATCGTACGGGTTTTAGACATTTACCTTTGTTATTCTTTTTCTTAGTATTTGACTGGAAAAGTTATGAAATATATATATATATATAGATTTTTTTTTTTTTATATTTTTTGGACATTCTCACCCGACGTCATCTAGCCCAAATTAAGCTAATATAAGCTTGTGCTGTGGGATCTAGATGACTGATAAACATACTTATATATTTCTAAATAATTTATTTACAATAAGAATTACAATATACAAAATAAACATAATTATAGACTAAAAATACCTACATTACAAAATATCGTGTAAAAAATCCTCCGCGTCATTGCCAACCGGGAAGGTTCCCAGAATGCTGGCTGTGTTTTTGTGTTTTTTTTTGACATTCTCACACAGCGTCATCTAGCCCAAATTAAGCTAATATAAGCTTGTGTTATGGGATCTAGACGACTGATAAACATACTTATATATTTCTAAATACATACATATTATATATAGAAAATACCCAAACTCCGAAACAAACATTTGTGGATCACACAAATAATTTGAATCGACCCGGAATCGAACCTGGGACCTCAGGGGCGGCAGTCGCATACTCATGAACCACTGCGCCACCGACGCAGGTTAAAAATGGATTTGTTATTAAATCACCATCAATAAGTTTTTTTTACGAGCAGGAGCTTTTGGTTTTCTCTCTCGACTCTTCTGGAAGGTTCTAAAACGATTTTCACAGTTGGTTTTATATCACACAAATTTCCCATTTCATTTCATTATGTCATATATTATATTTTACTGTTTAACGGGAATCTGTCAACTAGTGAACATGACCGGTCCTGGTCTGACCGTCAGGCAAGGTAAAGGTATGTAATTATACTTATCTACGTAAAAAATAACTTTTTTTACCTAACAGCACCAGTGAGGGCTACTTCAGAATGTGTCTAACGCGTTTAATATTCTTTATAATGAAAAAAAAATGGCTAAAAATAGTTCACATTCAACTTATACAGCTACAGTTCAATTAAGTCAATACTGATTATGGTTTTTTAAATTGTCATAAACAAAATAGAATCTGGCAATCCGCTTCATCTACGGTCTTCGGAAATACGATCATGTATCTGAGTTCCGGCGTAGATTGGGGTGGCTTCCGATTCGGCAGCGCCGTAATGCTCACATTCTGTATTTCCTGTATACTATCCTTCACAATCCTAATTCTCCAACCTATCTGCGTGAACGCTTTGAGTATTTGGTGCCTCGAGACAGAGAATGTCGCGTCTCTTCTTCCCTTCTCCTTCGAACTCCTGCCCACTCCTCTAGTCGCTATGACGAATCCTTCACTATTCAAGCTGTCAGACTATGGAACTCACTTCCACATGAAATACGTGCGAGCCTTTCGTTGGACATTTTTAAGAGACGAGTTCGGGAACACTTCCGAAATAGTACGTAATGCCTTATTTCGTTTTTATACATATTTGTGTTTGATTTTTGTATGTAAATAACTGTTTCTTTTTTAGATTTAAGTGTGTACGTCTTTATATTTGTCTTTTTTGTAGGTATAGTAAGTATTTATTTGTATTCTCTACCCTTTCTACCCTATGCTTTGTTTTGTTTAACTTCTCTTCTCTGCTATGTATGCTATCTATCCTGTTAACTATGAGGTCTGCTGGAAGAGAAGTCATTTTTGACTTAAGCACACCTTTGTGCATGTTTTAAACTTATCAATGTGATGTTTGATTCTATGATATACATAAAGTATAAATAAAAAAAAAAAAAAAAATAGAGTTGAGTTACAATAAAGGAAGATGTCAAATAGCACAAACAATAATTATTTTAAATTAAATTAAAAAAGTTGATATGTTATTTGAAACTTCGACGTAACGCGTGAAATCATAAAAAAGTACTCTATGGCGCTTTTTTACTAATGACAAGGTTGTATGATCAAAAGACTATAGCCTGCCCTAAAAAAAGTCGAATGAAAAACAAAATATTAAAAAAAAGGCGGGAGGTGCAATTCTTGATACGTGATCAATCTCTATTGTTATAATTGTTTTATTTAACTTTTATTTCCTTACCTCGTATTCAAAATGAAAAGTAGAGTGTGTAACTCATCCTTTTTTTTTTCAACTCCGTGTCTCTCTCTCGTTTCACTCCCATGTTCATTGCTGCGGGCGTCTCTGGTGACACTAAGGTATTTCCAGTGGCTCCCAGCGGACTTTGGCCACGCATGTGGCCTCTTCGGGGGTTTGGTCGGAATGAAAATCCCGCGTCGTAGGGGTTGGGTTTTATCCCGCGTCGGTGAGTGAATCTGGTTGCGTGCTGTGGGGTAAGGGCCCCGGAGCATGCTACCCTTCTAGCCGGCTTCTATAAGGACGGCGGGTGGCTATCCCGCCGTCCTCAAGCCCCGATCATGGAGGTCGATGGTTCTGGGCGTAAATGAGCCTGCGGCGCCCTTGCCCAGGGAATTTCCAGTGGCGCCCGGCGTTCATTTCAATTGAGGTATTGCAATTTATATCGTAAAAAAGTCAATATTCATTGCTACTATAATTTAGATTACAAAATATTTCACACACACACCCACTCTTTGTCTGTAATTTTGATGGCCCCACGTAAGGAGGCAAGCCTAATGCCGTTACTAAGCACCATATAGACTATCACCACTCTGTAGTTCAAATCAAAATTCCAACAGCCAGGACAGTTGTTACATATCACTTAATATAATATCTGCAGCATTGTTATATTAATTTAACTCAAATTTGTAAACTTTTGTAAATTCTAAACTTGCTTCAAAACAAACTGTACCTGTACCTATATTAAAATTGTTTTTCGTAAAAACGTAATTTACTTATCATAAAACTATTTTCAATAGTGACAAAGTGCTTCATAGCTTATTTATGTAGTTACCATTTTTATGGTAAGTTTCTTAAACATTGTTTTACTTACCCCGAATTGTAAGTAGTGAATAATGTTTAATTGAACTTTATCGCACTTGGAGAACACATTACATTAAAATTGTTTTGCCAAGTTAAAGTAATTTTTCTATATAAATTTGTCTAAACACTGATGACTAAAACATACACAGATTTTCTATTACTTTGTTAAAATAAACCTTATTTAATTGATGATTTAACTCAAAAATATAAGTTTACTTTAATTACTTTAGTTTGATTTTCAATAATTTTTTTCTGGATCTTTAATGTTTATTAGGAAGATAAATAGATTTTTTTAAATAATAAATATAATTTTATTAAAAAAACAATCAACTTCGAAATTGCAGCATTTAAAATTAGTAATTCCTAAACAAATACAACATAATTTTCTTCTCACGATTACCCAGTTATAATGTTTATCACTTACCTGAAACGGGTGTTGATATTTCTGTAACAGGGGTCGCAGGCAGCCACTACCGTCGGCAACAAGTGGTGAATTGCAGTCAGACGCTTTGCCTCACGCTTATATACTGAGGGCTCGGAGGGTGGCTTACACCCACCGCCCTAATCACCGTTGGAATGCTACTAACATAGTTTGCATTTCAATTTTAGCCAACAAAATTGTATGATGACATTATATTTCATATTAATTTCATTCATTTAAGATGATTTTGGGTGTTTAAATCGCAGTTTTGTGGAATATATTAGAAGTGAAAGTGTTAAAATAGGGGATATAAATAGGTTTAATCATATTTTTACATTGACGTCAAGAGTAAGGGATGACATTTAAAAAGTTGTTAAGAAAATTTTATTTGGGTGTTAATTTAACACCATCATTAATTTAACAACAACAATTTTAAGTAATTTTAAAACGAAGTAAAGTCAATTGTTAATCATATTTATTTGGATATGTATAATAATAACGTGTTTTAAAGTACATGAATTTCCTACTTTGTTAATTAAAAGCGATTGGTTAAATTGCTTTGCACTTTATACCACTAGCTTCAACATTTTCATCAAGTTATTATAAGGTTTACAAGTTAAAGTTTCTAAACTGCAATTATAATAATTATTTGAAGTGGCAAGCTTTCCAGACCAATGTATACAGGAACAGTCCTGCGTTGACCACAAAAAATATATGTTAATTGATTACAATACCAAGAATTTAAGCTTCTCACGAATTTTCACGAAGTAGAACTTACGTTAAAAAGATCTAAATTCAGTTACGATCTTTAAAAAAGTTTGTTCCTTGAAAAATTGTCCGAAGATAAACTTTAGCTACTCAAAAGTAAATTCTTTTCTGAAAATTTGGAATTGTTTTAGAATTAGAATTAGAATTGAGGAATTTCACTTTCAGAATGACAAGGGAAAGGTGATTTAATTTTGTTCGCCATTAATGTCCATTGTCAAACATGAAATGTACAGCATGAATGAAATATAATATGGCTTGCGATTTGATAATGTGCGTAATTATACATATAGGCCGTTTGGATTTTAGTGGGTTTTTTTCTGTGTCTGGCAACACTATTGAACAGTCATAAAATTTTAGCTCCTATAAATTTATTTGTGAAATAAATACAAATTACTATATTTCTGACAGTAAGTTTAACAATAACAAACATATTGTTTATGTAAACAAAGCATTATAAGAGACAAATAGCAAGTTTGCTATTCAATTATTTTTACACTTTAGCCAAGAACTTGGCTTTGATTTTATTAAATAAAAAACTTAAATTTAAAGAACGGAAAGATATTGTGTATCTTTCTCTAGAGTGTAAAGTCGAACTGTCGTGCGTGGAAATGGAGCAATTCATAGTAGTATGCGTGTATAAACCTGGAACCTCACCCTTTTGCGAATTTGAGGAACTTATTGACAAAGTTCTATGTAAACTTGGAAAAACTAAAAAGTACCTAATAGTGTGTGATGATTTTAATGTCGATTTACTTGTTAATACGCCTATGAGTTATAATATTTTAAATTTATTTAAATCACACAATCTTACAAACTTATTTTTGGAGCCTACTAGATATTGTGATACAATAGCCACTTGCCTGGATAATATATACAGCGATATGTTGCCAGAAGGTAAAAGTGTTATAAAAAAGCTAGATTCAGACCATTGTGGGCAAATAGCATCTTTTAAAATCACTAAAGAAAAAGTTATAAAACGTAAAATATTATGTAGACCAATAACTGGTGACCGCTTGGAACGTATGAGGGTTGGACTTTGCAATAAAATTCCATTCTTAGACACTGGCTTAGATCCAAATGTAATGTATAAATTATTTTTTGATTCTTTTTACAACGAGTTCAACTCCATATTCAAGTCTAAGGAGGTCATGATTAGTGATAGTCCTACTTTCAGTGAATGGGCCACTGAGGGTATAAACAAAAGTAGACAAAAACTTTATGAACTATACTCAGAAAGACAGCTTAATAGATCACTTGAATTTCTAGATTATGTTAAAACTTATTCAAAAAAGTTTAAAGCAGATTGTTTAGCAGCTAAATCAAAATATATAAGTGATAAAATTCTCAATAGTGCAGACAAAGTTAAATCTACCTGGAAAATTATAAATGCGGAAAGAGGTCAACAAAAATTAAATTATAATAATTTTAAACTTAATATAAATGGTCTTTCGATTATTATTATCTGTATTCTTATATGCCATCTTTACGTTACTAGTTCGCCACGTCATATTCATATCGTGTACATAATCAAGATTTGGTAAAATAACTACATCAGACTTCGAGGTCGCTAACGAATTTGAAATTTTTTTCTCCCGAATTCCTGTAGATTTGACAAAAACCCTAGGCTCTTCAACCCCCATTGCAGAATCTTTGTTAAAAGTAAACGTTCCTTGTTGTAACGTTATATTTAAATTCAGTAAAGTTAACATAAACATTATCTTAAAAACTTTTAAATCTTTAAATATCAAGAAAACAGCTGACCTCTGGGGCATCTCTGTGTATTTAGTAAATTCTTTTATTGAAATGGTTGCTCCTGAACTAGTAATAAAATTTAATAATTGTGTTGATAGTGGTGTGTTCCCTGATTTAATGAAATCTAGTAAATTAATTCCCCTGTTTAAATCGGGTAGTACTTTAGATCCGTCCAATTTCCGTCCCATATCTGTACTTCCTAAAAAAATTATGCTTAATCAAATGCAAAATCACTTTAACGTTAATAAACTATTACATACAAAACAATTCGGTTTCACTCGTGGTCGGTCCACCACTGATGCCGGAATTAATTTATTAGAGTGTATATACAGGGCCTGGGATGAGTCATATGATGCTTATGGTGTATTCTGTGACTTATCTAAGGCCTTCGATTGCGTTCAGCACCACTTTAATTAAGAAACTTGATCATTACGGAATCCGGGGACGGCCTTGAATTTCGTCAATTCTTACTTAAGTGATAGGGTCCAGAAAGTAGTGATGAATGGTAAACAGTCACCTGGTTCTCCTGTAGCAATGGGGGTACCGCAGTGTTCAATTTTGGGACATTTTCTTTTTCTAGTATATATTAATGATCCAACGCTAACCTTAATAGCGCGATGTAGAAATTATGAATATGATATGAAGCAAAAATTCGATGTTGTCGGTAGTGGTCATCGTAGCTCAGTTGGCAGAGCAGTCCCCCTGTTAGGGAAAGGCCGTGGATTCGAATCCCGCCGATGATATCAGTTTTTGTGATCTATTTATAATTTCTTTCTTAATATTTTAAGAATAGTTTAAGCAAACTCATTGCTTTGAAATACAAAAATATATGGATTTGGTAAGGATTCATCTAAAAATTCAGTGTCTAAATATCGTTGTAACACGATACACTGGTACCGTCAGTTCGGTAGAACTGCGGTAGGTGGATCCAACGCTAACCTTAATAGCGCGATGTAGAAATTATAAATAAATAAATGAATAAATATGTTAGGACAATCCACACAACGCCATCTAGTCTCAAACTAAGCAGAGCTTGTGATATGAGTACTAGATAAACTGATATAAATACTTATATACATTTTTTTTTTGTAAATACATACATATTATACATATGAAACATCCAGACTTCGGTACAAACGTATGTGTCATCACACAAAGTTTGTCCCGACCGGGAATCGAACCCGAGACTCCGGCGTCGAAACCGGATACATTACCGACCACGCCACCGAAGCAGTCAAATTATGAATATGATATGAAGCAAAAATTCGATGTTGTCGGTAGTGGTCATCGTAGCTCAGTTGGCAGAGCAGTCCCCCTGTTAGGGAAAGGCCGTGGGTTCGAATCCCGCCGATGACATCAGTTTTTGTGATCTATTTATAATTTCTTTCTTAATATTTTAAGAATAGTTTAAGCAAACTCATTGCTTTGAAATACAAAAATATATATTAATGATCTCCCTCACCTCATAAGAGACGACCACGAGGTAGTTTTGTTTGCTGATGACACTTCTTTAATATTTAAAGTTAAACGTAGACAGCGCGAACTTGACGATGTAAACATTGCCCTTTCTAGGATAGCCCACTGGTTTTGTATTAATAATTTATTATTAAATGAAAATAAAACTAAATGTGTAAGATACACCTTACCTAATGTAAGACTTGTTAAAACCAGTGTTAATATAACAGAATTGGTCGATGACACTGTCTTTCTGGGCATAACGTTAGACTCCAAATTGCAATGGGGGCCTCATATCTGGAAAATTTCGGCCAGGCTTAGTTCTGCAGCCTATGCTGTCAAAAAGATCCGACAACTTACAGACATTAAAACGGCGCGTCTTGTCTACTTCAGCTACTTTCACAGTATCATGACATATGGCATACTACTGTGGGGTAACGCTGCCGAAATTGAATGCATCTTTGTGTTGCAGAAGAGGGCTGTCTGGACTATCTATGGAATGGGGTCTCGGGAGTCATTAAGAGATAGGTTTAAGCATATTAACATCCTTACAGTGTATTCACAGTATATTTATGAAATTTTATTGTATACTCACAAGAACAAAAGTAAATTTGTGAAAAATAGTGATAATCATAATCTAAACTTAAGAAATAAGGATAAACTGGCTGTTCCTAAATCTAGGTAATTCTTTTGCGGGGAACTTTATTCGAATGTACAATACATTGCCAACCGAAATAGCAAATTTATCTGTCAATAAATTTAAAAAACTAATAAAAAGTAAATTGTGCCATAAAGCTTATTATAGTATTAATGATTTCTTAGATGACAAGGCTGCCTGGTTGTAACACTAATTGCTCCTTTCTAAATAACTCAGTAGGTATTAGATTTAAGATAAAATATTTTGAAAAAAGCCGAACTGAGTTTCTTGAGGGCTCTTCTCAGTTCGTTGCATTTTGGAAACCTCGGTAGAGTCACACCAACTTTTGACGAATATAAATAATTTTCAAAAAATTTCAAAGATAATAAACGTTATTTTTATTTTATTTATATAGAGCTATAAAGTTGAATATCTCGCAAACGAATACTTAACTCAAAAAATGGTATTAGCAACCTCTCAATATTTTTAAAAGACCTATCTAACGATACCCCACACTTCTGGGTAGACGAAAGAAACAAAAATATATATCAAAATTTTATTTAGCATTTTGTCAGCGTAGTAAATATACATATCCTTGCAAAGTTTCATCTTTCTAGCCCTAACCGTTTGGGAGTAAAGCCGAGAACGGACGGACATACATGACTAACGGAAACTATAAGGGTTCCGAAACTTTTACTGCGGAACCCTAAAAACTAAGTGTACTAACATAGCTTGTAAGATTAAAAATATTAAGATACTAAAAGGTATAATAAATGAAATCAAGTTCGTATTTTTCAAATTTGCCTTTGAGTTTGATATAAAGGGAAATAACATACTAATTTGAAAACTGATAAACATTTTTAGACCACGGCCACACTTGAACTTTATAATTTCCAATATTTGTGGGTGTATCTGTTTAGATATCGCTTATCTCTTGCGCGCTTTAGTGATTGAATATTTAACAGATTATGAGCTACAACTACAACTGTATATTGTGAAGTTATCGCACATCTAGCGACGCTATCGCATATTTTTTTTTTATGAATTGAAATTCGCTGCGTTTAATTTGGATAAGTTGTAAACCTTTCTCTGACTACATTTTCATAACCTCCTCCTGCAGGCGTTGACCAAGACATCTAATTTTGTGATCATATTGTGTTAATATCGCGACTTGGTCAGTTCGTAGAACGTTCCTCCTGGAAAGGGATCAGTCGCTGGTTCGATTCCAGCCCAAGGGTATATAGGTTTTGTGATTCATATTGTAAAATTATTTAAGTAAATATTATGTCATCATCTTGACAAAATTTGAACAAACGGATGGTTTTTAGAAGTAATTAACATGCTTTTTTTTCTGTTTTAAGCTAATGACTGCTTCGGTGGCGTGGTCGGTAGTGCATCCGCTTTCGACGCCGGAGTCTCGGGTTCGATTCCCGGTCGGGACAAACTTTGTGTGAAGACAGATACGTTTGTACCGTAGTCTGGATGTTTCCTATGTATAATATGTATGTATTTACAAAAAAAATGTATATAAGTATTTTATATCAATCAAATGAAATGAAATGAAATGATTTATTTATTTGTATAGGTCACTAAATGGCTCTTACAAACGTCAGTAAGTACTTAAAATAAAAAATGTCATTGCTTCTATATTTACATGTACTGCCAGATTCGCAATGCAATGTAGAACCGAGAGAAAGAACCTGGCAATAAAACTCTCGGTCACTCTTTTTCAATAATTGACTCATTTGCACATTTTCTTAAGACTAAATGTGTACGAATTTTTGAAAAACTAAGTTTATCTAGTACTCATATCACAAGCTCTGCTTAGTTTGAGACTAGATGGCGTTGTGCGAATTGTCGTAACGTATTTTTATTATTATTTATTTATTAATGAGTCAAAAATAGTAGACGGGATCCGCACCAGTTACATTTCTCTGCCTTCGGTTGTGATTGTTATAGGTCAATTGGCAAAGCATTTCTCTTGACAAGTATCTGACTCAAAGAAACAAAGTATTACCGCTTCTATACTGTAACTAACTCCAATTTCTTGATGTCGAAATTGTAAAACGTGAGTTTCTAAAAACACTCTGCCTTGGTATCGCAGTGGTATGTGTATGAGACTGCTGTCCCTGAGGTTCCGGGTCGAATCAAATATTTCTGTGATCCACAAATGTTTTTGTATTTCAAAGCTATGAGTTTGCTTAAACTATTCTTAAAATATTAAGAAAGAAATTATAAATAGATCACAAAAACTAATTTCATCGGCGGGACTCGAACCCACGGCCTTTCCCTAACAGGGTGACTGCTCTGACCATCGTAGCTCGTAGCTCGTAGCTCAGTTGGTCAGAGCAGTCCCCCTGTTAGGGAAAGGCCGTCGCGGTTCGAGTCCCGCCGATGGCATCAGTTTTTGTGATCTATTTATAATTTCTTTCTTAATATCACAAATGTTTGTTTCGGAGTTTTGGTATTTGACAAAAAAACCCTGTACCAACCCGTTTGGCCAGCGTGAAATTTCTTTTGTATGTAGGCTGAATTACCCCCTCTTTGGGGGAACCTTATGCCCTGCAGTGGGCATCAAATGGGCTGAGATGATAACTTCTGTCTACCTCAGTGGAAAGGAAATATAATGCGGGGAACTTTATTCGAATGTATAATACATTGACAACCGAAATAGCAAATTTATCTGTTAATAAATTTAAAAAACTAATAAAACGTAAATTGTGCCATAAAGCTTATTATAGTATTAATGATTTCTTAGATGACAAGGCTGCCTGGTTGTAACACGAATTGCTCCTTTCTAAATAACTCTGTATTAGATTTAAGATGAAATATTTTGGAAAAAAGCCGAACTGAGTTTCTTGAGGGCTCTTCTCAGTCTCGTTGCATTTTGGAACCCTCGGTAGAGTCACACCAACTTTTGACGAATCTAAATAATTTTCTAAAAATTTCAAAGATAATAAACGTTATTTTATTTATTTTATTTTATTTTAATACTATATTTATTTGATCATGTGAATGCAACAATACCAACATTCTCGTAGTCTCTATAACACGTACAAAATTTGCTATAGTAGGGCATTTCTTTTCTTAACTTGACAATGACGTCACCGACTGTGGGGAGACTGTGAGCAAACAAAAGAAAAATATGATTGGTGCGGAATGGCGATAGGCGCCCACGTACACGTACCCCTTTGAGGTGTATCGTGTATCAGTACATCTTTGTGGGGCAAATCAAACTTATATTATTTTGTTATAAGGCTGTTTATGATAGGAAACCAACTTTTTAGTAAATTTGATACATTGCTAATTATTTCACATTTTCATGTGTGGTGTCTTTATTAAAAATCCTAGCAACTTACTGACCGACTGAGCGATGGCGTATACGTATATTTCGAGACCATACTGGACACTTTTGCTCTTTGTTTGTCTGTGCAACTATGTTATGGGCTAGCGGCCACCTTTTTACAAGTTTTTTTACAAGCTTTTATTTACTTTCACCTGTCCCGATGTCTGTGTGTAATCAAATCTTGCAAGTTAAATGTTAGCACACTTCCCGGTAAATTTTATTTATTACAAACTACCCTTCCGGGATATAGCCGTGATGTATGTCTGTCTGTTTGTAATTTGCCTGTAAAACCTTCCAGATAAATCAAAAGTGATATAGATCCGTAGTTAGTGTGTTGTCAAAACTTGAGACTAATTCCTTTGCCAACAGCATGAAGAGACTCAGAATACGAGTATTATCTTGGCATTCACCATAATGATTTAAGAATATAAAATCTGTTACATCCAGATGTGTAGGTAAAATAAAGATATAATACTGTATGGAATTCGCCTTAGACTAAGAGACTGACGTCTGACGACTATTTTAGCTCTCTTTAGTTCGTTTGTATTGTGTTACCGTTATTATACTTATTTATTTATAAGATATTAGGTCGCCAGGATAGGCTATTGTGATATCGAAGGATAAAGGAACATGTCAATCAAGTTGGTCATCTATTTATTGTGATATAGTACCTTCTTACTTATGGTTTGACGTTTAGTTACATATGTAAGTACTTATAGTTTGTCAGAAGTCGTGACGCGGAGCTGGAAATTGAAAGCGTTGGTACCAATCATTTGGGCCTCGGTGTAGATCTCGCTGGTCGTCAAAAGTACTATTGGATTCCTATAGTACTTTTCGACGACTGGTGGGATTGAACCTCCAATGATTGTTGCCAACACTTTCATTTTCCAACTTCACGTCATGACATTTTAGACAAACGATTTATATTATTACAAAGTTAATACTATCAGGCGTTACTTTTCGGAAGTCCATAGTTAAATAAAATAAATCTAACTACTTTGCAATATTCCGCCGCAAATACGAGGGTTGGGTAATTTGCATGTGGCGGAATATTGCAAAGTAGTTAGATTTATTTTATTTATATTATTACGTCATGTTGTCAACTCCGCTAGCATGGAATAGCTTAATAACGACACCTTTTTTCCTTCCATTTGAATTTGATGAAACAATACCAGGCTTAATCTATAAGTGCAAACTGCAAGAAATTTAAAACTAAAGTGTAGGTAATGGTTGTTAGTTTGAGTATTCCATAAAACAAGGTTGACAGGGCGATAGTTGTAGACCTTGAATAGATTTTTTTTCTTGGCAAGTGTACGTGGATATACAACCAATTTCCACCATCGATCTAATTTCCAAAGTCAAAACCGGTAATGTTATAATTACGCTTCCCATAAGACCAAGTTAAACGAGAATTACCTATTATTTTTCCCCTTTTATGCAAATTAAATACCATTTATATATTTCAGTGATCTAATTTATTCGTTAGTCTCGGACAACCTTAATTACAGTAATATCTGTTAGGTGTCTTATTGCTTCATCAATAATGACAAAGTGTACTGCAGCTTGGGAATTTTCAAACGAAGGCGATCGTCAATCTACTCGTTGTACAACGAGTCGCAAATGTCGCGTGCCGCATGTTGCAAACATCCGACGCCTACCTTTAGGGTTTATACCGCATTTCGCCAGCGCCCTACGTTTATACTTCCGAGGGTACACTGAGGGCGTCTGGCAATGGACGACCAGGATATTTCATAAAAAATTGTTTCATTAATCACGGAACACTTTTTTGTATTTTCTATTTATTTAATCTTACTACATAAGCTGGAAGTGCTAGGGTTGGAAGTAAAGCACTTATGACCGTCATCTAACTCTAAACTGGGAATCAATAATTCTCACCAACAAGCGGTCCACTTTCTAACAGACGAGGCAAATATTCCCATGGATCGAAAATTGTAATAGGCTCGGTCTCTATTACGTGACTGGCCAAATGTATATGTTATAAAAAGTTATGTCTACTCTTTTGGGGACAAATATGTGCTTCTATGTAATATCATCTATGTTATCTGGGTTTTAATTTTAGAATTCCAAACAGTTAACCAAATACACAAACCTATTTGACCCAAATTGTTACCTAAAAGCGACGTGACGTTTTCACTTGAGGATTTTAATATTGCTGCTTGGTTACTTTGCAGTATTCTATCTTGGTCTGTATTTAGTTGGATTGTGTTGTAATTTGGTGGTTACAAACAGAGACTTGGAATCCTGCTTGCTTTGCTCGCAATGTACCGGTATTTATGTGCCGAGATATTAACTATGATTACTTATTTCATACATTGAATTTCATACTAATATGAAATTAAAAAAATAATCTGACTTCAACTGCGGGAGCTAAAATAATATCTGGATGGAATCTTATCAAAAATACAAACTTTTTAAAAAAATTTTGGAAAGTACTGTTTTCTCGTTCAGTAAAAAAATTATACATACATATTATATGTCTGAGGTCTAGGCAGAGGGTCACTACACATTCTGCCAGTAGCATTGTTAGTCTCAATAGGAGGCAAGCCTATTACCGTCACCAGACACCAAACGCAATAAAAAATCAATAAAATAAATAAATAAATAAATAATAAATATGTTAGGACAATCCACACAACGCCATCTAGTCTCAAACTAAGCAGAGCTTGTAATATGAGTACTAGATAAACTGATATAAATACTTATATACATTTTTTTTTGTAAATACATACATATTATACATAGGAAACATCCAGACTTCGGTACAAACGTATGTGTCATCACACAAAGTTTGTCCCGACCGGGAATCGAACCCGAGACTCCGGCGTCGAAAGCGGTTACACTACCGACCACGCCACCAGCAGTCAAAATCATCATTTTGTAGTCCTTTGTTTTCTTTTTTTATTACGCGAAACCAGCCGCTCTTATGTCCATTGCCGTGGGCGTCTCTGGCACACACCAGAAGGTATTTCCAGTGGCGCCCGGTGGACCTTGGCCACTCTACTGGACCACTAAACTAAATTCAAACAACCAGGACCGATGTAACATAATTATCTACTTACAATCTCTGCTAACAGTCCGGGCACATTTTTACTTGTGATACATGTATAACTAGTTCTTTCCCTTCTACTAGTCACATTGTCTCTGTACCATACAATGAAATCAATTTAACAGTAGCCAGTGAGTATTAAGTGTGTAATCGAATACGCAGATGAGTGTAGTGGTCGTAAACGCAATAAGTACTCGTGATAAATGGCAGTAAAAAACATAGATATGGCCATTGCGAGGGTAGTTGTCAACTTACGATACTACGGACGACCGTTTATCGGCTATAAACGTTACGGCAGTATAAGGGTTAAGAATCTTACAATGAATTTGGATGTTTTAATGAAATTTTGCATCTCAAGAGACAGATATAGCTAGCAAGGCAAATCTTACTATAATTTTATAAAAAAATTTTTTTTTTGGATATTCTCAGACATAACGTCCTATATCCCAAATTATGCTAATAAAAAAGTTTGTGCTATAGGATCTAGACTAATGATAAACATACTTATATATTTCTAAATACATACATATTATACATAGAAAACACCCAAACTCTAAAACAAACATTTGTGGAACACACAAATATTTGATTCGACCCGGAATCGAACCTAGGACTTCGTAGACGGCAGTCGCATACTCATATCAGTAGGCTACCGAGGCAGTCAGATTTTACTCTGGGCCACTTGCTTGTTGGCGTGGAATGTGGACTTTGATCACCCAGGTGGTATCACCTGAACTATATACCTTAAAAACCTTTTTAAAAGAACAAGGAATGTTTTAAGTAAGTATTTTCTAAAAACAAAACACGAATTTCAATTAAGAAATACCAAAACCAGCCTTCAAAAATGTTTTGTAATCTAAATTGGTTCAACAATGGCCTCCAGTAAGAGTGAGGCGCCTTTGTATTGTAAGCTTTCAATTGACAGACTCATTGGCGTATGATTCTAGAATTCGTCTCGTTAGAGACCGGCGAACGACATCGATATGTGTATTATAGGCATAGGTACAATTTGGTAGAATTCATTGTGAGTCACTTGGATTGTAGAGCTGGTATTACCGGATTTATTTATTATGCCCTAATTCAAAACAGTTTTGTAGGTTACCTACTTACTGATAGTTATAAAATCATCGCAAAAATTGTACAATCATAAATGCACTCTGGTACCATAAAGTTCGCAGCTAGCGGCATTAGGCACGCCCCATATTAGGTGGGTCCAAAAAACAGTAACTGGTGAAGAAGGGGCATAATAATAACTCTAAAATAGGTATAAACAAATATGATTTGTCGAAAGTCCGATTCAAATCATACAACTTACGATAGGTCTCTTTAAAAATATGTAATATTCATGAGCGAAAATAGAGATGTTCGAAAATGCTACGATTCATTAAGTTGAACGTTTTCATATTTATGCGCCAAATTTAATGTGCACCACAAAGACGTAGAAGGTATGAGAGTAATTTACAAAGCTAACAAATCCCAAATGGGAATTTGGAAGATTATCTAAGCATTCAGTGGTTACATGAGTCATCTACATACAGTTCCTACTTATAATATAAATTAGGTAATAATTTTTATAATGTATTGCTTATACCCAATTGGCTATTTCAATTATAAGGAGGTGTGGCTTATGGCGTACGTGCAGTTGGAAACTGGTAGAAGCTTGTCGAAGGGACGAGAACAGCCTTCTAGTATGATATAGAAGTTTCGTATATAGGACGTCATAGGTACTTCGTTTAGTACATGCCACACCGTATAGCCGGGACCCCTCAATTAGACCTGGAAGTGAAAGCCCTTGCGTCATTGTTTGAATGAGGCGCTGGAGCGGGACCACAGGCCTGCGTCACGGGAAATAGAGGCCCAGCGGTCCTAACTCCACCAGGATCTCATGGAGACATGGAGGGTGCGACTTGAGCAACCAAAGTGGGGAACCACCGTCATCGCGGCGGTGAGACCGATCATGGGCGAGTGGCTGCAGAGGCGGCATGGTGACCTCACGTATCGTGCGACGCAGATCATTACTGGGCATGGATGCTTCGGTAGCTATCTGTTTCGCATCCATCGTGAGGTCCCGGTGTCAACACTGCGAGGTTTCCGACGACGACACCGCACGCCACACGTTTGGTGCAGTGCTCAGCGTGGGCGAGTCAGCGCCGGGACCTCGCAGTGGGTCTGGGCGTGGATACCCTCTCGCTGGAAACCATGCTTCAAGCCATGGTCTCTAGCGGCAGTGGGTGGAACGTGGCCGTGTCCTTCTGCGAGCAGGTCATGCCCAAGATCATCGACCTCCATCATCGAGGCCTGAGGACGGCAGGACAGCCACCCGCCGTCCTTATAGAAGCAGGCTAGAAGGGTTGCGTGCTGCGGGGCCTTTGCAATGCAACACGCACCCAGATTCACTCACCGACGCGGGATAAAACCCTACCCCAACGACGCGGGATGCTCATCCCGACCAAACCCCCGTAGAGACCACACAGGTGGTCAAAGTCCGCTGGGTGCCACTGGAATTACCTTCTGCGTGTGCACCAGAGACGCCCGGCAACGGACGTAAGAGCAGCTGCGGCCTCGGGCCGCGGAATTAAAAAAAAACGCATACCGTAACCAAAGGGTAAACCGAAAACCCTATTACTCCGCTATCGATACGTCCGGCTGTCACCAGGATGTATCTGTAACAGAGTTGAAATTTTCACAGATGATGTATTTATGTTGCCTCTATAACAAGTACAGAACATCCATACAGATAAATAAAATTGAAGTGTCTGTGTGTAATTTAAAATTACCAGCTTTTTACTCAATGCATACGATACTGACAAAAAAATGCAATTTTTAAAATTTTGTCTCTTTGTCAGTTTGTTCCTGCTAATCTCTGGAACGGCTGGACCGATTTTAACGGAACTTTCACTAGCAGATAGCTGATGCAGGTGTAAAAGGCTACTTTTCATCCCTGGAATGTGTTCTCGCGAGAATTGGGAACCATAAAGTAAAACAATGGAGAATATGATATATATAATTGCAATGATTTCGCTAAATAAAAGACATTATAACGTCGACATATGTTTCACCTACTCACGAAGCATTCTCAGGACTGTCTCAAAGAGAACAGTCGCTATAACATATGTCGACGTTATAATGTCTTCTATTTAGCGAAATCCTTGCAATTATATATAAATTAAACATCATATTCTCCATTGTTTTATCATGGACTTTCGCCTGGTAACGCCTGACTCCATTCAGTATTTAACCATAAACTATTTCATCCGGGCGAAGCCGCGGGCGTCCGCTAGTAATAAATATTTAAGGAGGCTCTCATACAACAAACTTAATTTTTCACACATCAACATTAATTCACTGAGACTTTTCCCAACCAATTTGGGTCGGTTCAGTCTAAGTGCGTCACGGCTGAACTTCGATGTTTTCCGTGAAGCGACTGCCATTCTGACCTCCACAACCCAATAGCAATAGCGAAGTTATGTAGTAAGACAAGTTTTTGAGGGCTTCAACATTATCGGCTAAATACTCAGATAATTTATTATGTTACACCCACTAGAGGGACGTGTACGAGCCTGCGTCATCGCATACTATCCAGCGTCTTCATTTCGTTTCACAAGTCCAGTTTACGACGCATAAAGCCCGCCAATAAGTGATCACACTTATGTCCCTGCGACGTTAAGAGCTGTTTGCTCTGAAGTTAGGGTCAGGACACAGTTATTACTGAAAACACTCTTAACAGTACGTCTTTTAAGAGCGTTTGAGGTGCGTTGGAGGAATGAGGAGTTTTACCAATCGAAACCTACTTTATCAATGCATTTTCTTTTGTTTGGTTGAAGGAATAATTACCCGATTTAAAAAATTATTTCACTGATATCTAGGTAGCTACATTATCCTTGAGTAACATAAGCTACTTTTTATCCTGGTAATATATTCCCACGGGAATCGGAAACGAGGAAACTCTATGGCGCGGGCAAAGCCACAGTGATCAGCTAATATTAGATGTAAAGCTGCGGAGTTCCTTTGATTGAACGCGATAATAAGAATGTAATATATAGATAAGAAATTGCTGTTTTGTATTACTTTATTAATTTATTTATCGAAGAAAGTAGAGCAGCAATGAAAAATACTGAAATAAGAATTCTACCCGAACGAAGGTCTGGAAGGAGGAGTCTGGAATTTAGATTGATTCGGCGACGTAATTAGTTATATAATAACATATATATTATTATTCTATTTTACAATCTTAGGGCGTAAGCTTTCGGAGCCTTTATTAGTTATCATTTGTTTGGTCTTATTTATTGTTTTAGCTTATTTATTACTTATCTTATGTTTTGTTGGTACTTAGTGAATTCGGGTGTGTCGTTGAAATCTGGGGTTTGATCTCCTGACAGAACGAAATATTTGTGACAGGATTTGAATGTTTTATAATTATAATGGTAACTGATGTCTTCCTCTTCCCAAATCCCACGGGAACACATTACCAGAATAAACATTAGCCTAGTGTTATTGCTAAATAAAATAGCTATCCTTCTAAGAATTATTAAAACCAGTTCATCAATTTTTGAGTTTACTCGTTACAAATCGACAAAAATTCTAATCGTTTGTCTATTAAATAGGTAAGTATATACGAGTTTAATTAGTACATTTAAACAATTTATTTTAGTGGTTTTACGAAATATACCAATGGGGTAGGTCAAGGAAATCTCTATTCAAACTTCTATTGCACTCAATCATTACAAATTGCAAATGTAATCCATCCTAAAGTGTTGGCGGAGTGGACACTTAACGACGGCTATTATTTATAGCGCTGAGTCCTAAAAGACTATGAATCACACTTACTTTAAATGAGATAATTTAGTTCCTTATTTATCAAACAACAAAATAAGAGTTCTGAATTCAGCTTTTTCAAATCTTCGATTCGAAAGAAATTTATGCAGAAATGAAAGCTATTGCCAAAATAAATTGTGTGTATAAATTTTGACTATAGCTTTCATTTCTGCATAAATTTCTTTTAATAGCCTGCTAATAGCCGGGTGAGACTCTGGTATATTTATACTATTACTGTCTGGAGACGGTCATTCTGTAATGACTCGTGGGTTATGGGCGCATAAAGTACTACTAAACTATCCCTCTAGGTAAAAAACAGGTCAAGTGCGAGTTGCGCAAAAAGGGTTCCGCACCAAAATAGCAAAAAAACATGTTTGTTGTATTGGAGACCCCTTAAATATTTATTATATTCTGTTTTTTAGTATTTGTTGTTATAGAGGCAATAGAATCACATCATCTGTGAAAATTTTAGCTTTCTTACTATCACGGTTCATGCGATACATGCTGGTGATTGACGGACGGGCGGACACCGGAGGCTTAGTAATAGGATTCCCATTTTACCCTTTGGTACGGATCCCTAAAAATAATAAAAAGATATGATAAGGAATGAAAATAAAATCGCAGAAAATTAAAAGTTCGCTAACCTCTATAACTGTGTCCCCACCTTTAAGACTAATTAAACCAATCGATGAAGACGTAACTGAATAGTATTGTAACTAGGAGGTGCTATTCCCTATTCTGTGCTGGGAGTAGAAAATATAAATACAATCTAATATACTATAACTTGAACAACAAATTAAGAAGAAAATGAAATTGATGATAAATCAGATGATCAACAATCGAAAGCCGAAACGCAAGACCAACGGATTAGCTAAGACACTGGAAGTAATGACAGTTGTTATGGGTAGGTGAAACCCTAAAAACTCCGGCAGACATCGGAGGTCGGCTTACCAGTCTAACTGCAATTCGACTGAACTTAGATATTTTCCGTCGAGTGATTGCCATCTGACCTCCACAACAAATGGGTGATATCGAAGTTCTGCAGTTAGACCGGTCGGATATTTGATTTAGGGCTCCAACTACCCCTAACGACTGCCATAGATGTTTGTATGACAACCGAGACCGACGCGGCTTAACGTGCTCTCAAGTGACGGAGGGATCTCAATGTCTTTAGAAATGGTCACCCATCCTAAGACCGGCCTGTGTTAACATTGTTGGTTACAATGGTAAGTAAAAAATTTTTTTAAGAAAAAACTTTTTAGCATTAATTAATAGCATTAATTTTTCGCAGAATCAAAAGGACAACAAAACGTCGACAATTGTTTCGCCTCTAAACGAGGCATTATCAAGACTGTCTCAGAGAGAACAGCAAAATTCGTGGTTGGAACGTGTTTGCTTATAAGTAAACGCGTGCAAATTTCATTATCGCGATGTAGGATTCTTTACAATAACCAATGTGGGTAGAAACCTCAGATCATGCTAACTAAGTTCCAAAAATAGGTATTCACCAATAGGTGGTTACCTCTAAACCACGAGCCCGGCTGGTCTAACTATAGAACTTAAATATCGCTAGTGGGTTGTGGAGGTCAGATTATGGCAGTCGTTTCACGAAAAAAAATCGAAGTTCAGCCTCATCAAAGCCGACCCAAACCAGGTTGGGGATCAAGGGTCAGTGGATAATAAGAAATCATGATTTTTCTAATATAAATTTTGACAAAGGTATCATAATAAGAATTTTCAAATCCCAAATTTAATATGATCTGTCACTACGATTGTGATCCCGTACAAAACGAGGATGTTGACGTTAACAAAATGGAATTTCTCGGACTGATGGTTATTAGACATCTGGTGAATGAAATAGACGTGTGAAACATTTTATATATATCTCTTAAATAAATCTATCTGAACAATTTTATATCTTCTTGACATTTAATAATATCTGAATATTTTCATGAGTCCGAGACGCTTAGGACTTTAATTGGCTGTGCCACAGCGGCTGGCACGTAAGATTACCTCCGCGCGGAAGTTTATCTCCGCGTTTAATGTAGATAAAAAATATAAATAACTGCTACTCGTATTTTATACAAAAACAAAGTGCAGTGAAATCATAAATAAGTCTACTAAACTTTTGATATATAGTGTGGATAAAATAACAAAATTAGTAATAATCGGCTAAATACATGAAAAACAGTGAAGTGAAAAAACTACGTTATTAGACTACAAGTGAATTTTCTTCGTATAAAATTGGTTTTTAAAGGAATTGATTATTTAACGAAGTGCAAACGTGGAAAAATACAACTATTAAAGTGAAAAGTTATCCTAACCTAATATCGATCAAAGGAATAAAGCCATCGTCGCCATCTAGGGAGGTCACTGAACATCTCATAGTTTGTCTTACACCAAGTCAATAGAGGGCAACATCAGTACCAAAACAAAATAATTTATTGTGCATTCATTCTTACCATTCCAACCATGGAGGAAGTTATCAATATGCTCCGAAAAATACAAAACGAAACAAATTTTTTTTTCATTAGAAGAAAAGTTCAAGGTATTCGAGGAAAAATATGATACCCTTAAAGACAAGCTGGAAGACCAAGAGAAAAGATTATACTTCTTAAAGAAACAGTCAAGACAGACAATCATCGTTATATTTGACCTAGCGGAGACAGAAATTTCTTATGAAAGCTTAGAAAAAACCTTTGAAAAAACATAATAAATTTTATAAATCAACATTTTTCTATAGGGCTAGAGAGAAGGGGCGGGGCCCCAAGAGATTCGACTACGTCCTCGCCGTCCGCCCTGGACCCCAACTTGACCACGGTAACGCAGTGGCAAGTTGGGTGACCGAACGTCGATATCGAGACTTGAGTGGCCAACTTTGCGATGAATTGTGCTATCATGGATATGCCTGACGAGACCCCCGGTACTGACGCTGCCCTTTCCCGGGCAGTCTCAGCCGACGACCTACCGCATGAAACACGGAATTCGATGCCTCTTGATTTGGGGGCTCGCGTCGCGCCGCCTAGTTGCAGCGCGACGTCGACGCCCCAAGGAAATGTTGCTGCTGGGACTGACGGTGGGTCAGCTCCCAGTAGTGTGAAGGGTAAGGGCCGTTCTGCTTCGCAGAAGAGGACCCTCGAGAAGGAGGGACCGCCACGCGACCGGAGCACTAGTTGCTCTGGATGGAGGTCCCTCCTCTCCAGCGATTCGGAGGAGGAGGTGCCGGTAAAACGGTGCGCACGCGTCTCGGCGCCTACCGTATGCGCCCGCCAACACCACCCCCGTCATCTGTCCCGTCCCTGCGCAGTCGCAGGGATATCGGTGTGCCGCCCGCGCGGGAGATAATGAGTATCTTCTCCCGCATGAACGCGGCCATGCGGGGGAGTAAAAATATGTCGGGGAGGAAGAAGATTGTGGCTTCACTGGTGGATGAAGCCCAATCCTCCCTCGACAAGCTCCTCGAGCGGAGCGTCACAGAGGAGGAGGCGAAGATCCGCAAGCAGGTTGCGAGCCTGGAGGTGGAGCTCACTGCCTCCCGAAAGGAGATGGAAGATCTCCGTCGGGAGGTCGCTGAGTTGACCAAAGCGGTCAAGGCACCTCCAGGTCCCATGCCACCTCCTCCTCTGACGGCTGGACCAGCGCCGAAGACGGCGCCTAGGACCGCGCCCACCATGGCGCCCGGCTCGCCGCCGAAGCCTGTACCGACTACGGTGCAGGTCCTGACGGCGATCGAGAGGCGCCTCGCGGTCCTGGAGGACCGGGCGTACCGCCCTCCGCTAGCGCGTCCCGCGTTTTCATACGCGGCGGCTGTTGGCGGTGCTCCGGCTCCGGGTCCAAGCGGCACTCCCGCTGTCCGCCGCCCCGCTCCGCCCCCGTCCGCTTCAGCGAACCGGATGCCGGCCGAGACCGCGACCCAGGCGCGGAAGGCCAAGGGGCGCGGTAAGAAGAGTGGCACCCCTGCCGCCTCGTCTTCCTCTAACGTCGCTCCCGTTGCTTCCTTACATCCCTCCAGACGGGAGGGATGGGAAGTAGTGGGAGCCAAGAAGAGGAAGACGAAGGCTGCCAAGAAAGCGGCCAAAGCCGCCGCGGCGAAGGCGCCGAAGAGGCCCCGCCCCCCTCGCTCCACCGCCGTCGTCCTGACGGTGACGACGGTAGGTGTGGAGAAAGGGGTGGGGTACGCCGACGTACTGAGGACTGTGAAGTCCTCAGTCAACCTCTCGGCCCTCGAAATACAGGGGGGGCTCCGGTGCAAGACGACACGCACCGGGGCTCGCCTCCTCGAGGTTTCCGGCGCCTCCAGCGGCCCTAAAGCTGACGCCCTAGCGGCTCAGCTTAGGGTTGCGCTGGACGAAGAAGCCGTCCGCGTCACCAGACCCACCAAATGCGCCGCATTGCGCATCACGGGTCTGGATGACGCGGCCACGACGGAGGAAGTTGTCTCCGCCGTCGTGGAGGCGGGCGGCTGCCCCCGTGACCAGGTGAAGGCTTCAGATATCTCCTTCGGCTCCACTGGTCACGGGATGACAGTCGTCCAGTGCCCCGTCGCGGCGGCACTGAAAGTGGCGGACGGACGAAGCCTCCTCGTAGGGGGCTTCCTAAAGGCGCAGGTGCACCTCCTTCGTGCCCGGGAAACCAGATGTTTCCGGTGCATGGTGGTGGGGCACGTCAGAGTGCAGTGTACAGCGGAAGTCACCGTGGGCGATCGGTGCTTCCGCTGCAGCCGGCCCGGTCACAAGGCAAGTGCCTGTGACGCCCCGCCTCGCTGCTTTAGATGCGAGGCGGAGGGCAAGACCGCGGATCACCGGGTCGGCAGCACAACCTGCGCCGCCTCGAAGCCAAAACCTCGTCCGTCCGCTGAGAGCGGTGGGGGTGCCGCCCTTGCGCGGCCAGTTGCTTCGCGGCGGGATGCGGTTATGGACGTCAATTAATGTCTGACGCCCGTATCCGTATCCTGCAAGTGAATTTGAACCACTGCCGTGCTGCTCAGGATCTTCTGTACCAGAGCATCTGGCAGTGGTCCATAAACTTGGCCGTGGTCGCCGAGCCGTACTACGTCCACCCGGGAAGCCCGGTGGACGAGGACGGCTCGGCCTGTTGTATCTTTGGGGGGTCCGCCGCAGACAACTCGCGCCTTGCGATCATTGCAAGGGGCCGCGGGTGTGTTGCGGCGGACTATGATGGGTTGGCAGTCGTGGCCACCTACATCTCGCCGAACATTGACGAGTCTCAGTTTGAGCTATGGCTCACTGAGCTCGACGTCGTCTTCGCTGCGTGCCGTCCTCGCCCTGTCCTGCTCCTGGGAGACTTCAACGCCTGGAGTGAGGCGTGGGGCTCCCGGGAAACCAGGGACAAGGGGAGGCTTCTTGAGGACTGGACCAGAACACGTGGTCTGGAGGTCCTCAACCGGGGGAATGTCGCCACCTATTGGCGGCGGGGGGGGGAATCGATCGTGGACGTAACGTTCGCATCCCCTGACCTCGCCCGCCGTATTACAGGCTGGCGCGTGGAGGAGGGTGAGGAGACGCACTTGGATCATCGGTACATCCGGTTCGATGTCGTCCCCCCACCTGACCTCCCACAGCCGGTGGCAAATCCCCCGGATCCGCGTTGGGCACTTCACCATCTGGATCGGGAGGCTCTCCTGGAGGCATATAATAGTGAGATTGGGCGAATTATTTTTTAATTAACCGATGGAACTAAGGTTATCGAAGATAACCTTAGTTCCATCGGTTATCTTCGATAACCTCAGTCACGGTGGGGTAGAATGCCCAATAACTCTGTGGGGTAGAATGCCCAATAACTCTGTGGGGTAGAATGCCCAATAACTCTTTGTAAAATCATTTACCTAAGCCAACGTTCCACATTTTAATGCCGTTCAATACACTACCGTTCCGTCAATGGTTAACCAATTTCACTTGCTAGATGATTGCTTTCGTACAGCAAACTAACCCGATGCATGTTTGTTAACATGAACACGTTAAGATCACATTTTAAGATAGATAAAGGTGGGACAGAATGCCCACCCATTCTACCCCACCTTAGTTCCATCGCGATCGGTTATCTTCGATAACCTCAGTCACGGTGGGGTAGAATGCCCAATAACTCTTTGTAAAATCATTTACCTAAGCCAACGTTCCACATTTTAATGCCGTTCAATACACTACATACCGTTCCGTCAATGGTTAACCAATTTCACTTGCTAGATGATTGCTTTCGTACAGCAAACTAACCCGATGCATGTTTGTTAAAATGAACACGTTAAGATCACATTTTTAAGATAGATAATTTATACGTTAAAACTTTAGGTTAGAACTTATGTTACTGATACATAAAATAACTAAAGTATCACTGGATATTCTCATAAAATTTAAATAAAGTGTTTTTATGCACAATATAAATCTTTTTTTTATAAAATTTCAGACATAGATGTGTAATAGACTAGAAAATTATTTATCATAATTATTAGTTACTTACATGACATTGCTTCTTATTTTCTGTCTTATTTTAAAATCCAAGGATAGATAGAGTACTTAGTAGGTATACTGTATGTCCACAAAATGCCGTGCAGCATGTCGTGGGAATAGAATGTGAGACGTTCTTCGAGTATGGGAACGATGATACATGTCTATTATACACAAGTAACACACACCAAAACAAACTGCTGACATTACCTTAGCTTTGTTACGTTGTTACCCGACTGTGATAGAAAGAGGTGTATGAACAAAATAAGTATTGCTAAATGAATATTTTTAAAGGAATAAATAATAAAGGATAAAAATATTTCATTAAGCGTAAGCGTGTATAACTTATTTTTAACACTTTTATTGGAAGCTCAGTTCAAACAATTTCAATTCTAAACTATTCAAATATTCAAAGGACTTCAAATTGTTATATTTGTAAAATTATTGTGAAATCACTTTGAATGTCATTTAACATTTTAATAATTTCCTTCGATTTCTCTAGGATAGATTTCTCTTTATCGTTAAAACTTAATCAAATTTATATAAACCACCTGTACTATAGATTCTACCTTTCGAATAAAGATAATCAATAAAATCGTATTAGGTACCTATATAGAAAAAAAGTTATGTTAAGATTATGAGAAAAAACACATAAAACCACATACAAATAAATTAGGTACCCACCTCCTTTTTTAGTCGGGTAAATAACTATATGACGTCGTCGTTCTTATATTGAATTGCTGACTACACAAATTCCGATTAATTCCGAAGAATGTTATGATATGTGTATGATACATATAAAATGTAATTATAATTTATGTAGGTATGTTCGTTGATCGTCGTCGATAAGTATATGATATAGTAACTGTATAATTATGTATAGGTACATGAAAAGTATTAATGAAATATACTCATACATTGCGCAGAAGTAAAATTATGCAATTTATGTAGGTAAGGACCGTCGTCTATACCTAAATCACCAATATAGGCTGACCGTTAGTACACGGTAGGTATTTAATTATTTTTAAAAGGTAGACGTACCCTGGAAGTTAACTAGTTTGCGTCACAATTATAGAAGTTTCAAATTGCTATGCACGGTTTGCATGGGTGTGTGTGGAAGCAAGGTATCTGTTAGTTTACTTACTCAGCGATACAATTTTAAAACGACATAATTTTAACCGACTTCTTAAAAAGGTGGTTACTTTATTTATCTGTAGGTATGTTGGTTTATGGTTCTCAAATTTGATACAAGGTATGGTTAACGGTATTCTATTAAAAATCCTTTGGAATCGTTTAGATAAAAATAATTTTACAAAAATATTACTACAGACTTATCCCACAAATATGTTAACAAACATTACAAATAATCATTTAAAATATAACTTTTAAATATTAGCAAATAGTTTTGGTATGTGCTTAAACTATATGGTAATACACCTCTTTTTATCCAAGTCGGCTAACAACGTACCTTTATACAAAGCTACGGCCAATGTTAAATCAGCAGTTTGTTCATGTATGTTCTACTTGTTTACCTATGTGTGTTATCGCCACATCGTCACATCGTTCCTATACGCGAGGAATGTCTCATATTCTGTTCCCACAATATCTACCATTTGCATCGAGCTACCAAACACGCAGTGCACTACGTCCTTCAGAGGATTAAAAGGAAGATCCAAAATAAAAGCAATGTCATGTAACTAATTACTTATAATGTTAATTATTTGATTTATAATTCTTTGTTAGTTTACCTACTAAATATCTAATTTATTAGGCGACGTAGTTTTCTATGGAAGTCCTTTAAATTTAATTTTATACGATTATCCTTAATTTTCGTATAACATTTAAGTTCTGTACAAAATTCAGAAAGTTGTAAATAAAATAATGAACGCTGAAATATTTAATCTCTTGCTAGCACTTAATTGCACATAAAGTAGAATATTTTATCAAATTTGAATAGGCTCTGGTGTCTCAATTAGAGTAGCTTCCGAAGAAGTTGTGTAGGTTTGACATATTCGGACTACATTTGCCGATTTTCAATAATTAGACTTAAACCTACATTTAATTTTATTTTCAGATATTTTATCATCACGGATGAAATTGACAAGGAACCCTCATGAACAGCGCGGTGAACCACGTAATCAATTTGTAAGTAGATACCTATATATTTTGGTCATTCCAAAAAGTGTAAAATTAAAGTAGCACTTAATTGTACATAAAGTAGAATATTTTATCAAATTTGAATACGCTCTGGTGTCTCAATTAGAGTAGCTTCCGAAGAAGTTGTAGGTTTGACATATTTGGACTACATTTGCCGATTTTCAATAATTAGACTTAAACCTATATTTAATTTTATTTTCAGATATTTTATCATCACGGAAGAAATTGACAAGGAACACTCATGGACAGCGCGGTGAACCACGTAATCACTTTGTAAGTAGATACCTATATATTTTGGTCATTCCAAAAAGTGTAAAATTAAAGTAGCACGTAGTTATACATAATGTAGAATAATTTATCAAATTTGAATAGGCTCTGGTGACTCAATTAGAGTAGCTCCCAAAGAAGTTGTAGAATATAATATCATCAGTAAGGAATAATGTAGGTATTCTTTAGAATAGCTGGAGAGTTTAGACAATACAAAATATGAAATATTAGGAATACCTATTGTAGTTCATTTCGTATGATACTAACTGATAAGGTGCCTATAGGTATTTAACTGGTCACCCGATTCTATATTAGTATGTCGAATAAATTAAAATAAGCAATTACATAATTATTGTGTTTTTATTATATTCCTTACCTGATATTGATAACGAAATACGTCATCATTCACGTTACAACACGTTTGAAATTCATAAGAATTTCACAACTATTAAGTAGGTGCATAACAATAACATTATGCACATACGAATTATTGAATGGTTGAATTTCAAGTTCTAACTTGATCATCATACCAATAAATACTTTATGTCAACATAATTTGATATATCAACTGCGTTAGAAAAAATATTATTACCTAGTTCATTCTTTATTAAACAGTCAATACGAGCATATCTAACAACATGGTAGGTATTTTATAACTTTCAATCTATTGAAAATTTCAATCTATTTACAAAATACTTAGTATGATTTATTACTAATGTTTTAAATAATTTTCAGTATACCAACTTAAACAAATTTTCAAACGGAATAGAAGAGAGCTCTCCTGAATATCTTCCAGAGCTGCAAGATCAGTTCGACTTGGACAACGCAATGAATAGACCTTGGATAATAACACCCAATGAAGAAGTAAAAAGAAACAAAAAGAAAACTAATCGAAGAAAACCAATTACAAACAAACGCAGTGCATTGAATTCCTATATTATTAACAGTGAAAGAAGAAAAGGACGACGTTTAATAAAAATTACGATCAAGGAACTCAGTGAGTCAAGAGACGACGAAGATGAAGGTAAGGACATAATCACTGCACAGTATATTGTACAAGATACGGTAGATGAGATATCGGATCAAGCTGAAAAATTAATTCACAATATTTCCAAAAAATTGTGTGGCTACTCATATCACATTTTTTAATTAGTTAATAATTCATTAATGTAACTAGTAGATAAAGTGATGACATATTTAGATTTTATTAAAATTTTATTTACTGTGAAAATATGTGTTAAAAAAATTCAATATTAAGTTGTGTGTTAAAAAATAAAAACCATAGGTAATAATTGTGTGGCTACTCATATCACATTTTTTAATTAGGTAATAATTCATTAATGTAACTAGTAGATAAAGTGATGACATATTTAGATTTTATTAAAATTTTATTTACTGTGAAAATATGTGTTAAAAAAATTTCAATATTAAGTTGTGTGTTAAAAAATAAAAACCATAGGTAATAATTGTGTGGCTACTCATATCATATTTTTTAATCAGGTAATAATTTATTAATGTAACTAGTAGATAAAGTGATGAACATATTTAGATTTTATAAAAAAATTATTTACTATGAAAATATATGTCAAAAAATTATAAATATTAAAAATGTGTGTTAAAAAATAAAAAACCATTTACTTTAAAAAATTGTTTTACTTATTAAAACTGCGTATAGGAAGACATATTACCTTTCTTGCTCTATTAAATAGTTCTTTATACATAAAACATTTTTAAGTGCACATTGTTTAATATGATTAATACAATTAAAATTGGTTTCAATATTTGAATATTCGTTATGCAACAGTGATAAATTTGGACACTTGTCTTCACCAAGATCTATACAAATACAATTCATACAAAGATCTTGAATCCACTTAACTTTTTCTAAGCCCTTCACAATAATTTCTTTATTTTCTAGATAAGGAACAATTATACGTCGAAATTCTCTATAGTCGATATAACCTTCATTCCAGTAAATCCCTCTGTTTCTCTCCAACCACGTAACTTGTTTTTTTTCATTCGTAGTTAAGTATTTAAATAAGTATGGAGGCTTTATTAAGAACGTTTGGGTATAAACACGAGTGGCCAGAGCTAATTCCTTGACTATAAAGTTATTACAAGTGTCTTTAAAGCCCTGGACATCCACTATAATCGTATTCGGGTTCATGATAATTTTCTCACAGTGCTGCTTAATGGTTTATACTCAATTATACAGTCGTTCAATATAAGACAATATGCCGAAGTTTGATCTGGTATATCAATGTCACTTTCAATTTCCACTCTGACATCCACAACAGGACCCGACTTAAGATTATCTGGTAGTCTAGAACAATCTACGACAAATAACGGAGCAATATTTTTAAATTGTTTCTCACTTAATAACGGTTCACCACGACGACCTCCGTAATATGAGTGTTGAAATCTGGTGTATTGTTCATATATTAAAGCAATTCTGTTATTCGAGAAACTTGAATTTAAATTTTCATAAGGGAAGTAGGTTGAATTTAGGTATACTCTAACATCACGAACGTCACAGTGAGACATATCCAATTTAGGATTATTTTTTCTATTTGTTTGCAGACCAATAATAACAAATCTTGGTTTCTCTATTTGCGATGATGTTTTTATGGACCAAGTATGTTTAGTAGTTTTTGGTAAAGCCGGATATTCATATAAATCCCAATTCCTGAATATCATCTGGAGTGGTCGGTCTTTTTCTAACAGTTTTAACATATTTATTTTTTCTCTATCGGATACTTTGACATGTGGTACTCACCATATTATTTTATTTATAATAATATCTTCTACCGTCTCACCAGCGCTAAGTTTTAGGACGTTCAGATTAGTATTACTTCGTAACAATATTAATTCATGTTTGCTGTTTATCACTACTTTCTTGAAATCTTCTGCAAAACCAAGAATGTTACAGAGGGGTATGGAAGCAGAAAAGCTACCCCCATTTGTACTATTTATACCATCGATATTCCAACCCCAAGCATTAGATACTTTAGCCTCGTTTTCGTTCATTGATATTAATGATTTCATTGTGGTAGTTATACCCGCGTTTTTTATTTTATCTATTTCCACTCCATTTATCTCATACCTTATATCTTGAAACAAGTAAAGTAAACTATTGTTTGTGAAATGAACGCTACTGACTCTCTCTTTAGAATTTTCAGCCTTGTTTACAACAATAGTTCCTTCCA
Source organism: Nudaria mundana (assembly GCA_963556515.1). Classification (NCBI taxonomy): domain Eukaryota; kingdom Metazoa; phylum Arthropoda; class Insecta; order Lepidoptera; family Erebidae; genus Nudaria; species Nudaria mundana. Next base: position 4,481,250 of record OY748299.1, read on the forward strand.
AAAACTTGTGATGGTAATATATACAAGTCTTGTTGATTAATAGGTATCCTGATTTCATCGCTTCTATTAAAACTTGTTACGTAAGGCTTGTAAGAGTGAAATTCAATTCCTTCCACAGAGTTGTTGTATGCAGGAGCGGATAAAACATCTAGTATATTCATTTTAACAAACCAATCGCTTTAAGAAAAGCTTTATTATTGTTGTTCAATTTTATGACCTTTTTGGATCGAGCTCTTATTGGTTTGATAGTTTGAGTAGGACTGTTATGTTTAGTTGAATGAACCACATATTTATTATAATCTATCATGTTTTCTTCTGATATGTAGATACAACTGCACTTCTTCACCTCGCAAATTTATTAAGTTATTATTTATATCTAACAGCCTTATCTGTATGCAGCTTATATTGGTTTGGTTTATTGGAAAGTAGATTGCGTTTTTTGGAATTTCTATAATCCTGTATCCAGGTGGAACATTAAGTGCAAATTCGTGTAAGATGTGACTGGATTGACCGTTTATATAGGAACCGCTAACTATGTCACATTCAATCCTTATGACAGTCGTAGGCAAAATGTTAACTGGAAACTCTGATACATGATATTTATTTGCTTCTAAGATCTGTTTTTTAAATCCCAATAAACTTCCAAATGTACCTTTTCTTTAGTAAAATCTATAGTTGATGTACAAAATAACATAGTTTTTAAGGTGTTGTTATTACAATTGAGTTTTATGGATGCATCTTTTATCTCAGTTTTTAAATAGTCGCTAATATCTTGTAATTCATAAGTTCCTTCAGGCATCTCGATAACATTTTTAGAACCATAATATAATTTATTATTTGTATTATCAAAATTTGGAATAGAATTATATGTAGAGAAATGTAATAATGCACATTCATACTCCCCAACTAATGGCAGCGTGCTTGGATAATAGGTAGATAATACCGATGAGTTTCCAGTTATCGATAAGGTGAGTGACATCTTGCAAATGATGGAAATGAAAGAGTGATATAAAATTTATAGTATTTATTCCAAAAACATTGCAAATATCTTAAACACAAATGTCCACAAATTATTGTGTTAAATTGTTGATATCTACTAAAGTTATAATAAACATCACAGTTCTTAAAATATAGGATTAATTCTCTTGGCGGTTTTAAATCGCCAAAGCTATCAAAATATTCACAATAATTATTTATTTTAACATAAGCTACCCAATGCGTTCCATCATTTTTTGAATTATCTAGGTTAACTATACCACATTCAATTCGTTTAGGTGTTTTTGGTAACTGATCCTTCATGTAAACTCCCCGAAAGTAAGGAATACAATAGGCATACTTCTGAATATCGATATTAGTTAAAGCGCGATTAGGTAGCTGATCAATTAGTTTTTTGATGGTTTTATAAACAATCCCTGACCTTGCTTATGTGGTTTAATGTATAAACCTTTACCTATTGCTATAGCCTCCATAGTTTTATTATGACGTTCAGTTTCTTGTAATTTTTTCTGACCGTCTTTATAATCATTCACTGTTTAGCAATACCAGCTGCACCACCAGCTAATGCTCCTAAAGCAGACAAACCAGCAAAAATTGGGATTAAAGGTAGAATGCCTCCAGTTTTTGGTATAGGTATCATTCGAGGTACGCGAACTTTTGGAATGCATGGAACTAATTTTCTAGCAACCATATAAGCTATATTTATTAGTGACTTATTATCTTTAGGCGAGAGTTTTTTGATTTTTCTTTTTATTTTCCTAACAAAGTTATTAAAGGTCTTAACACCAGCACCAGACTTCAATTTAGCTTTCATAATTTTGTTTACTATCCATGAACTAATCTTTTCCCCTGTTCGAGCATCTTTTGCTTTAAGTCTTTGTTTAGTCATATCTATAAGACGTAAGTCGGCTTTTTGACGGTTAGGCAAGTCTATGTAGTTTGCGTATGCGATATCGTGATGCATACAAGCTTCGTCTAACTTGTTTACACCTTTATCACCACGTAGTAATCGTTTTGAAAGCTTTGTTCCTGGTCCACAATAGTTGTAACCGGGTATGTGAAGTTCGAATGGTAAATGATTAATGATACTGTTTATTAGTCCACCACCTTGCATCGTCTAAAGAATAATGAATAAACTTTAAAATTATATATCACTTATATAATTAACTTATTCCACTATTGCAGTCTTATCAATCCAACTGTTCTCTTTGTTATTTAAACCCAACCATTTTACAAACAGTTTGTTTCCTTTCTTTTTTAATACCTTTTCTATCAAATAGACACCAGGGCAGGACGACTTTTGAAGCTCTTGTTCGTAAAATGTTCCTAATATGACTTGTTTTTGATTATCTTCGATGCGATATGTTATTGGTACAGTGTTATTTATCTTTTTTATAGTAAATAATTCTGTTGACCAGTTAGGAGTGTATCCTTTCTCAAATATATGTTTGTACTTACTAATTCGAACTTTGTCACCAATTATAAACTTTGGACGACATTTTTGGGTTACCTTTATCATGGAATTTGTAATATTATTTTTAATGTCCGTTTCATTAAACTTATTGACATTAACAGGTGCAAATTTAATAATACGATGTTTTGTGTTGTTATATGTCTTCATAACATCGTTCAAGCCACCATCTATCCACTTATAGTGTCCGTTCAAGCTAAAGTATTTGTACAATTTATTTTTAAGCGTTTTAATAACTCGTTCAACAATTGAAGCCTTTTTGGTTGAAAATGTTGAGTAGTGATTAATATTATAGTTCTGTAAAAGCTTTTGAAATGTAGAATTATAGAACTCAGTACCCCTATCAGTTTGCAGATGAGTTGGTATCCTATGATTAGTAGAAAGTAATTTTTCAAATGCATGAGAGACATCATGTTTGGATTTAGTTTTTAGTGGTTCCACCCAAACGTACTTTGAGAAGCAGTCAATAACTATTAAAATATAGTTATATCCTTTATTAAAGGTTTTTAGGTTTTGCATATCAACTAAATCTGCTTGCCACAAATCATCAATACCTTTTAAAATTACAGATCGTCGAGGAAAATTTTTTCGTGCTGCTTTATGTATTTCATTGACGATTTGTTGTTTCGCCATTTTGATAAACTTTAAGGTCTATGTTTTTCGATCTTTTAATATAGATTGAATTGCGTCTTGAATTAGTCTATCAACTGCGTTTCTTGTGTAAAATTTGTTTTCCAAATGAGTCACTATCTCAGACATTATTGTTTTTAAAGCTTTCTCTATGTGGTTTTGAACACTATTTGGAATAAAACTTTGCAATTTTTGTAAGTCATTCATTAGTACACCTTTCAATTCATCTACATATGCTTTATTTACTGCATCATCTGCGTCTTGAGGAGGTTTGACACCTTTTAACCTCGATGTCTTCAAGTCATAATCTCCACGATCAGATTTTATTAATGCGTTATCATTAAAATCCAGTATTTCCGATATACGCATTCGCTTATGAATATAATGACCAAATTTGTCTACATTCATATTAAAGGTGTATTATGTTGAACGGTATATAGTAAAATGATACACATATAATATTAGTAGATTTATTTATTTGATGATTTTGCTTTCACGTAGTTCTTCAATGATAGATATTATTTCATTGTCTATTCCTGTGTTACCAGCATCTCGAGAAGCAATTAATAATTTTAATCTATCAACCAATTCATTGGGATCATCCCAATATACAAAATCTGTATTTTTTTTCCACATTTTTGTTAAAGGTAATCCTTTTCCTACTTTCTGTCTACAACTTGGACTTTTACTTTCTTGTTCGAAAAGTGGTTTAATAACTTGCAAATATTTTTGTCCTTTATTACTTTTAATTGGTTTTTTTGAATCGAAATCACGACGATGTGCATTCGTTACAAGTAACATTGCCTTATAATTTTGCTTGTCATAGTCATTAACCAAGCTCAGATCAATGTCTCTTTTTAACAGTAACTCTCGCAACCCAGGTGTACTTTCGTACTTGTGTCCGGCTACAGTAATAACTTGATCTCCAATCGTTATGCCAGAGGAACCTAACATTAACTGTCCACGGTTATTTCTTATACCAAATGGTACATCCGATAGTACTTGTGAAGATAATGACCAAGATGATACATCTGGATTAGTATCGACTAATGACTGAAATGAAGAGTCTGATGAGGGTTCCGATTCGTTACTATCATTACTGCTCTCATCTGTTTCTTTCATATCTTGGTCGTGTGGTTCTTGGGGTTCTCCTTTTTCCTCCTTTTTTGTTAGAGCTAAGTGGTTATTAGTGTTGGCTATTAAATTGAGAGATTCTGTAACAGGCTTAAAAACTGTATCAAGAGCATGTCTATTATTATCTTCTAAATCCTTCATTTTACGTATTTTTTTCCTGACAGCTTGTGTCGCATCAACAATTTGTTTTTTCAATGATTTATCCATTATGTAAAATAGGTGGTAATCGGATAAGAACCAATTAAAGAATAACAATAACGTGACTGCAGTCTACTTAAATATTCAAATTTCATCTAATAATACAAAAGTGTTCAGAACTTCGATATCGCCCATGGGTTCTGAAGGTCAGATGGCAGTCGCTTCACGGAAAATATCGAAGTTCAGCCGAATCGCAGTTAGACTGGAAAGCCGACCCCAACTGAGTTGGGAAAAGGCTCGGTGAATGATGAATACAAAAGTGTCAAACGTTTTTCTATAGCAACCGTTGTTTTTCGAACAATCTTTATTAATTACCACATAATCAAAAGGCTCTTTCCATATTAGGGAACACATTTCTCGAAATTTCAACCATGTCATATCGGTGTTAACATGTTCTTCGTAAACATGTTTCAAGTTAACTTCATCTTGCTTAAAAAGCACAATTAAGTTAGCATTATCTCTTACAAGTTGTTTAGGTATTTTGGTATAAGTTTGATTTAAATAAAAACTGTCAATCAATTTATGTCTTCCCATTGCAAAATAATCACGCATATTACTTTGATTTTCACATGCTACATCGTCAAAAATAATCACAGAATTAGGTTTCGCATCTGTAACCTTCAAAACGTCATCATTTGCTTGGTATTTCTGGAGAGTGATACCTGGTACTCGTTGTAAAACTTTTTCTAAAAAGATGTACTTTGGTTGATGGAGAGTTTTAGAATATACATAAACATTCTGAAATGTCAATCCATTTTCATGCAATAGAAGACCAATTAATAAGTTAGTTTTTCCATAATTTGATGGTCCGCAAATGATGCAACGTACTGTATTCGGTAATAATTCTCCATGGCGTAACTTGTTTTTTATCAAATCGTCACAGATTGTATTGACCTGTAACGATTGTGTTTGTTTAACGAATTTCATGTTTTGCTATGTAATACTGATGGACTCGTAATGAAAAGATGAATTTAACATAAATATTTATAACTACAAGTAGTAGTAAGGAGCTTCAGCGAACGTACGAACAGTGGGGCAGCGTGCTTAAATGATATTAATGTGGAATATTCGTTTAGTTACGTTATTTCCCAATCCAAAGTGATATTGGGCATTCTGTCCCACCTTTATCTATTTTAAAAATGTGATCTTAACGTGTTCATGTTAACAAACATGCATCGGGTTAGTTTGCTGTACGAAAGCAATCATCTAGCAAGTGAAATTGGTTAACCATTGACGGAACGGTAGTGTATTGAACGACATTAAAATGTGGAACGTTGGCTTAGGTAAATGATTTTACAAAGAGTTATTGGGCATTCTACCCCACAGAGTTATTGGGCATTCTACCCCACAGAGTTATTGGGCATTCTACCCCACCGTGACTGAGGTTATCGAAGATAACCGATGGAACTAAGGTTATCTTCGATAACCTTATGGTGGGGTGGGGTAGAATGCCCAATAACTCACTACTATCCATCGTGCAGGCCTGGATTCCGGCGCCGGACCGGCCTGCCGGATGCCGAGGCGGAGTGGTTCAGGAGAGCCATGTCGCAAATCTGTGATGCGGCGATATCTAGGGTTACACCCAGACCGGCCAGGAAGCAGGTGTACTGGTGGTCGCCGGAGATTGCAGAGCTGCGCGCAGCATGCATCTCCGCCCGCCGCCGGTACACCAGGTTTCGCCGGAGGCGTCGCCGCCCAGACGACGCGGCAGCCCGAGAGGCGGAGCTTTTTCAGGCATACAGGGAGGCTAAAGGTAATCTCCAGGAGACGATAAAGCGGGCCAAGACGGTGGCCCGTGAGGAGCTCCTGGAGACCCTGCAGCAGAACCCATGGGGGCGCCCGTACCTACAGGTCAGGGAGAAACTCCGACCTAGGGCGCCCCCACTGACCCAGAGTCTCCAGCCGCAGCAGCTGGAGCGGGTCATGGGCTCCCTGTTTCCGACGAGCGCGGAGGAGCACGTCCCTCCGCGCATGGCTCCGTCTCTGCCCGACGCGGATAGCACCAACGAAGACGACGTACCCGAAGTCAGGGTGGGGGAGCTAGGTGCGGCAGTACTCCGGCTGAAACGCCGGAAAATCACTGCCCCCGGACCCGACGGCATTCCTGGCCGTGCATGGGTCCTGGCCCTCGAAGAACTCGGGCCTCGACTGATGGGGCTCTTTAGCGCATGCCTCGAAAGGGGCCAGTTTCCCAAAGTGTGGAGGACGGGGAAACTGGTCCTGATCCGTAAGGCGGGGCGGCCGGTGGACTCACCGTCCGGATACCGGCCGATCGTGTTGCTCGACGAGGTGTGTAAGCTCTTTGAGCGAATTATCGCGGAACGCCTCGTCGAGCATCTCACGAGTGTGGGGCCAGACCTGGCGGATAACCAGTTCGGTTTCCGTCGGGGACGCTCCACCGTGAGCGCGATCATGCGCGTGAAGAGCCTGACGGAGGAAGCAGTCTCGCAGGGCAAGGTGGTGGTGGCGGTGTCTCTTGACATCTCCAACGCGTTCAACACCTTGCCATGGAGCTGCGTTAGGGAGGCGCTCGTGTATCACGAAACGCCTCTCTACCTCCGTCGTATTGTCGGGGCCTATCTCTCGGAGAGGGCCATAGCTTTCCCCAGCTGGCTCGGGCCAGCTCGGCGAGATGTGTCGTGCGGTGTTCCGCAGGGGTCGGTCCTGGGGCCGCTTCTGTGGAACATCGGCTACGACTGGGTGCTGCGGGGTGCGTTGCCTAGGGGTGTCGGCGTAACGTGCTACGCCGACGATACCCTCGTCACGGCGCGGGGTGCAACGTACCAGGAGGCAGCACTCAAGGTCACGACGGGTGTTGCTCGAGTCGTGGGTCGGATACGGCAGCTGGGACTGGAGGTGGCCTTGCACAAGTCCGAGGTTCTGTGTTTTCACAGACCTCGGAACGGTCCACCAGAAGGTTCCAGCATAAATGTGGGAGGCGTTAGCATCGGCATCAAGCCCTCGATGAAGTACCTAGGGATCGTACTTGATAGCCGATGGAACTTCGGACCACATTTCCGAAATTTGGTCCCCAAGGTGACGCAGGCATCGGTCGCGCTTTCGCGACTGATGCCCAACCTAAAGGGACCCAACGGCTCCTGCAGGAGACTGTACCTGGGGATCGTGCGGAGTATGGCCCTATACGGGGCTCCCGTATGGGCGGATAGGTTGGCGGTCAAGGGGAACGTGACTCTGTTAAACAGACCACTTAGAACCTTGGCCGTGAGAACCGTACGGGGGTACCGCACGATCTCCATTGTTCCAATGGCGCAAGGAGGCGCTGGAGCGGGACCACAGGCCTGCGTCTCGAGAAATCGAGGACCAGCGGTCCCAACTCCGCCAGGATCTCATGGAGTCATGGAGGGTGCGACTTGAGCAACCCAAGGGGGGTGCCATCTTCATCGCGGCGGTGAGACCGATCATGGACGATTGGCTGCAGAGGCAGCATGGTGACCTCACGTACCGTGCGACGCAGATGGTTGCCGGGCATGGATGCTTCGGTAGCTATCTGTTTCGCATGCATCGTGAGGTCACACCCCGGTGTCAACACTGCGAGGTTTCCGACGACGACACCGCACTCCACACGTTGGTGGAGTGCTCAGCGTGGGCGAGTCAGCGCCGGGACCTCGTAGTGGGTCTGGGCGTGGATACCCTCTCGCTGGGGACCATGCTTCAAGCCATGGTATCCAGCGGGAGTAGGTGGAACGCGGCCGTGTCCTTCTGCGAGCAAGTCATGCTCGCGAAGGAGGCGGCCGGGAGGGAGAGGGAGCGTACCCTCCCCGCCGAGTTCCGTAGTCGGCGGCCAGGCCGCCCCAGACTACGCGACTACGCCCAAGACTATCGTCCTCCATGATCGGGGCCTGAGGACGGCGGGATCGCCACCCACCGTCCTTACAGAAGCAGGCTAGAAGGGTTGCGTGCTGCGGGGCCTTTGCCCCATAGCACGCAACCAGATTCACTCACTGACGCGGGATAAAACCCGACCCCAATGACGCGGGATTCTCGTCCCGACCAAACACCCGCAGAGACCATAGGGGTGGTCAAAGTCCGCCGGGCGCCACTGGACACATACCCTCTGCTAGTAACCAGGGACGCCCGGCAACGGACGTTAGAGTGGCCGCGGCCGCGGCCGCGGAATTAGTAAAAAAAAAAAAAAAAAAAAAAGGGCTAGAGAGAAGAGATTTACAAGAAACTAGTAGAATTGGGAAGAAAGGGGAAAAAGCAAGACCGATTACTGTAAAATTTACTACACTAGGAACAAAAACAAAATTTTGAAGCAGAGAAAATTAAAATTAAAACTAAAAGTAAAAAAAGTAAAATGCACCGCAGGGGTCCGTGCTGTCACCAACTCTCTTCCTTCTGCATATCCCTCGGGAGCATTCATTGCTATGCAGATGACAGCACATTGCACGGGAGCTACTGGGCTCGTCCGGCGGCAGGGCGGTTGGAGATTGAGGAGGATAGACTACATCTCGTGGCTGATCTCGACAGGAACCTCGACAGTATCTCTCAATGGGGTACCGAGAACTTGGTCGAGTTCAATGCCCGCAAAACACAGGCGTGTGCATTTACAGCGAAGAAATCCCCTTTCCTTCTCTTCAGAATGCATTATTACCAATGAAGGACAACCTTGACATCCTTGGCATAGACGTTCGTCGAGAGCTCAATAATAAAAACTACATCGAAAGATGTATAGGGCTAGCTTCGCGGAAACTAGGAATACTGAATAAGGTAAAGAGATTCTTTACAGCGGACCAGAGGTGTCTGCTGTACAAGACGCAGATTAGACCCTGCGTCGAATACTGCTCTCACCTCTGGGACGGCTCCGCGAAGTATCTGCTGGACGCTCTCGACGCTATGCAGCGACGGGCTATCCGTATTATAGATTGTCCGGAGGTAACGGGAAGTCTTGAGCCGCTAGTTCAGCGCCGAACAATAGCTTCCTTGGCCGCATTCTACCGTATTTACCACGGCGAGTGTTCTGAAGAGCTCTTCAATCTGATCCCACCCTCTTCCTTCCGATCCCGAACAACGCGTGCCGGGCAGAGATGCCACTCCCACACAGTGGATAGCATGTTCGCGAAAACCGAGCGTTTTAAACGTTCGTTTTTCTGCCGAACGATAGTGGCCTGGAACGCCCTGCCTGTGCACGTGTTTCCTCCCACATATAATCCTGGGTTCTTTAAGCGGAGCGTGAAGAGGCACAGTAGGTCGTCAAGTTGTGGGCCACTCTCTATAGTATTGTGTGCTGTGAGAGTGGCCCTCAATCGCTAGAGGTCGTCACGACTTACCACCAGGCGGGCGGCGTCAAATTGGTGAACGCAATATAAAAAAAAAGAACATGTTAGAAAAAAGAAAGGAATTACAAGCACAAGTAAAAATAGAAATAGATAAAGGAAACTATGCCACTATCAGATATGATAAATTTATAATACGCCACAAAAACACAGAAACATCAGGAACATCAGTCAAGAACGATCCTACACAAAAAAAACAGAGAACACAAGTCAATAAAAAGAATATAACTCAACCAAGAGTTCAGAGATCATCAAGTGTAACAGGAGGAGTTCTCAAACCAGAAATACTGAGTTTTTAACTAACAAAAACCCTGGAAACTCACTAAACGAACAATTAGACATAAACATTAAACCGCAGCAACTACCATCCCCCTCTCACATGGAAAACATAACAATTTCTATAAACATCTAGCAAAATACATCTTCCAATCCGGCTGGTCCCCGTGGAAGATTACGACCAAAACCCTGCAGAGAAAATCAAAATAAAACAAATAGGTATTTTTTTTTAAATTCCGCGGCCCAAGGCCGTGGCCGCTCTAACGTCCGTTGCCGGGCGTCTCTGGTTACAAGCAGAAGGTATTTCCAGTTGCGCCCGGCGGAAACAAATAGGTATGACGAAAAACAATCTTATAAGGGATTTTCTGTTATAGCAACATAGAAAAATTGATATATACTTTGTCGACTTATTTTTTTTCTGGAAATAATGGCGATCTTAAAAATATATAAATATATTTTTTAAACTTTAATAAATAATATAATTTCTGGAGGAGACCTTTACCTTTCATTGAGAGGGTTCTTGCTAAAATTATTGGCTCTGAATCTTACTAGGTCAATTTAATTTAATGAATAAATGAATATATTTTTCCATCCAATGCAATAAAAATTCAATTCTAATGAATATAATATGAATTTAAAATGTACTGCAATTAAGACAGTAATTATAATTATAGTTTTATTCAAATTACTTATTCATAATTATATTTTAATCATTATACACTACATTGTTTACTTTAAGTTTCAATCATAATTATATTATATAATATCCTGAGTTTTTATTTAATTATACTATCTAGCTATCTGTCCTGACAGCTGAAATTTTAGTTTAAATTACAGAGTGGTTATGGAGCGGCCGCTCTAACGTCCGTTGCCGGGCGTCTCTGGTTACAAGCAGATGAGATGGTGCCTGTTCTTTAATTATAGCAATCAGCTACGGCACTCAATGCTATAGGGTACAGCGTAACCATAGATGATGTTGATCTTGCCAGGGGTAAATGTAGAATCACGGTTTCATAAGTTGTCTTTGTGATCCACTTTGATTCTTTATTGCAATCACTGCCGCCAACTTAACACTACCCCTGCCAGCTACACCGACGCTTCTAAGGCAAGAGTAAGTCCACTTTCATCCCGCCTTTCTTTCTCTCGGTTCTACTTATTGCTTTGCGAATCTGGCAGTACATGTAAATATAGGTTCTCGTAGAAGCAATGATATTTTTTATTTTAACTACTTACTGACGTTTGTAAGAGCCATTTAGTGACCTATACACATAAATAAATCATTTTATTTCAACATGGAAGGCGCTTAATAGGATGCAGACTCAGGTTGGCAGATCCAAAGAAAATATATCCAGATTGGGATACATTGATGTGAGCCCAAATGCTAATATAAGCTTTTGCTATGGGATCTAGACGACTGCTAAACATACTTATATATTTCTAAATACATTCATATTATTATTAAGTACATAAAAAGCTCCCAAACTCCGAAACAAACATTTATGAATCAATAGAACCTCAGGGACGGCAGTCACATACTCATACCACTGCGTCACCGAGGCTATTAATAATAGTCTTAGCATATAAGAATATTAATTGATATGTCTAATATTAGTTTAAACTGGCAAGTCTGGGGTTACGGGTAGCGGCTATTTCTGAGCAAAACCCTGTCAAAATTGAATATGGATCAAAGAGCTCAAAGGAAACGAGTTAAACTAATCAAAATCAGTGAGTTGAGAGAAATTTAGTTTAAAGTCTTACCGCAGATTTTAGTGAGTCTAGGTTTAATTTAACTACCAACTAGGTAGGTACGGCTGTGACACGTTGCAGATCTGAGTGTGTTAAAACTAGTGTACTTAGCCCTATGCCAATCACTCACTCAATATTGCATACTTGCTTGGGGTGGCTCCACTAAAACCCATTTATTGAAACAGGAGAAAGCAGAGAGAGCACTCCTAAAAGTTGGTTGGAAACTTCCTTACCTGTTCCCTACTGCTGACCTCTACAAAACCTTCGGAATTCTCTCGGTCCGAGCTCTATTTATCCGCAGTGTTATTATAACAACTCACTCACAAACGCATTACGACCGGGACAAAACGAAAACAGCTAGACGTAAACATGGACACCGAAGTTGATGTTGAAAGGAATGTTTCCTGAGTAATTTCCTTTATAATAAAATTAATAAAACCATATACGTCATGTACCCAATCACGACTCATAGCAACCATAACAGACTGGCTATTGGAAATGAGCTATGATCATACAGAAAATTATTTACAAATAATATCCTAAACTAGTAAACAGGCACAAACTCTAAAATCTTGTAACTTACACCACACAACACACCCTGCACTCATTCACAAAAATGCACACTCATAATTATATTACCACTAGTGGTCGGCCGCGACTTCATCCGCGTGGTAATTTGGATTTTTTCCCGTTCCCGTCGCGCCGCGTCATATTTTGAACAACTCACACAATTTCTTTAGAAATTGTAGCCTATGTGTTATTCTGATGTATAAGCTATATTATTGTAAAGTTTCATTAAAATCCATTCAGTAGTTTTTACGTGAAAGAGTAACAAACATCCATCCATCCATACATACATACTCACAAACTTTCGCGTTTATAATATTAGTAGGATTAATGTTTAACTTACGCCACACCCACAATACGCACCCAAACCCATTCATGACACAAAGCTATTCTTTGCTTACACATAATGTAGGTATATCTTAACAACCTCACTAAGCATTTGCATTCATTATCTAAATGTACCCACTAGTTACAACTTAAAAAGCTATTGTTTGTTCACTTCTAATTAAAGCACAAATGTACCTATAATATAACTGGGGCCTGGAGATTCGTAACACAAGTTTCGTACCCAGTATAGACTCCAGCTCTCGCAAAGGAATAAATTAACACATTAAACAAAAAACATTAGAATTGTAACCACTGTTCCTATTGTGAGAGAAATAAATAAAACATTTATTATTATTTATTGTAGGCAGGTAATATAGTTCGAAACGCCCAGGACTTTAATTGGCTGTGCCATAGCAGCTGGCACGTAAGATTTTGATGCCTTTCATCAACATTTCATCGCAAGGCAACAAAATCTTACGGGTTTCAATTTCTTTTTTCAAAATTACAATATTGCTGCTACTTTTTATCAAATTCATTATGCCATTTAGGACATAACCCATTATATATATTGTAGTACGATATTTTTATGTGAATTAAAACTATATTTTGTATTAATCTCTGATGATGCCGTGAGGTGAAACCGGTCAGTCGAAAATAAAATTATAACAGTGGAAAAGTATATATGTTTTTGTGCAATATGTGTAGCAGATTCCACCAAGTGCCGTCAATCGACAGTATAAATAGACAGTTTAAGGTAATTGTGTTTTAGCGATAAGGCCGTACTTTGTACATCCTCTTATTTGTTCGGACCGCAGATATTCTATTAAATGATATGTAACATCTGTCTTGACTGCTATAATAATGATTTCAATGAGAGTGGTTAAGGATTTTCTATAGTGTCCGGTAACGCCATTTTTTTATTTATTTAATAAGTAGATATATATTTATATATTATATAATCCTTCCTATCCTACTTCCTACTATATAATATTATAAACTCGAAAGTTTGTGAGTATGTATGGATGGATGTTTGTTACTCTTTCACGTGAAAACTACTGAATAGATTTTAATGAAACTTTACAATAATATAGCTTATACATGGGGCACACTAAAAGTTTTGCACTTCTAGCTAATCGGAACTATTTGAATTTCGAATGTTTTATTTTTTTACCTTCTTAGTAATAAAAAAAACAATTGGCGAGAAATCATTTGTCAATTGTTTTTATCACACATCAAAGTTCTACGTATGCAACGAAAATTGATTCTTTTATGATTTTAAAGGCTTGGGCAAACCAAAAGCAATTTCAGTGTGGTAGCAGTGCGGCAGCAGTGCGTCTATGTTAGTAAATAATGTAGTTATATGAGGGATGACATACTGAACAAACGCGGGCCCGCTGAACCTACCTGCTCCGCCACTGCGCCGCACACGCACTGCTCTTCGACAAAACATTTGGACGGGAGCAGCGCAGACGCGGGGCGGTGGTAGCGCACGCCCGAGGCGGCCGCAGTGAGCACACGTTGTATTACTACCTCCGCCATTTTGAGTAGTCACACTAGAGCAGTTTTGCGGGACAGACGCAGCGCAGGTTGTACACGGTTGTAATTTTTTACAAGTTTATCATGGAACCAAATGGACTGATCTGCAAAAGATTCTAATTCCCGGCATAGACGATGGTGGACTCCCCACATTCATATCTTCTTTTATTTATATCGGGAATAAACCCATATTCCTTTTTTTTTCCTCAAAACTAGAAGCAACATTAGCTCCTCTTCGTAGTCCGAACCGTTCAACATCTTGAAGTGTATTGAGTGTGGCGATCGATACGACACACATAACGCGGTTATAAAGCAGGATCGCCTTCAAACTGCTTTCTGACTGCTCGTGTGACATCAACCGCGACGCAACTGACCTGCCCTGCTAAGGAGCTGCGCCTGTCCTACTTTTGGTTTGCCCAAGCCTTAAAAAATGCTTTTGGGAGAGAAGCACCTTGTTCGAGCACCGTGAGGCAATGGTTTGCTGAATTTGAGAGGTCGAGTTTCTTTACATGACGAATTTCGTGAAGGGCGGCCTTCAACTGCCGTCAACGAAAATAATGTGGCTACTGTTAAGCGGTTAATTGAAGGATACCCGCGGATTACCTATGAAACAATGCGAGGACTGTTGGGGATTGGTATGAGTCAAATCCAGAAAATTTTACACGAAGAATTGAAAGTTCGGAAACTTTGTTGTCGTTGGATCCCTCATGAACTGACAGCGGAGCAGAAGCGGGCTCGCGTGGAATGGTGCTCACAGATGCTACTGAAGTACGACCACGGACATTCTAATGCAGTTTATGACATTGTCACAGGAGACGAAACGTGGATTTAATATTTTGAACCCGAAAAAAAAATAGCAATCTTGTGAATGGGTGTTTGAAAATGAGAACAATCCAACAAAAGTGAGGCAGGCGAGAAACGTTGGTAAAAAAATGATCGCATTTTTTTCTCAGCTACGGGTCCCATCTGTACAATTCCACTTGAAGATCAAAAGAGTGTTAATGCCGAGTGGTATTCTACCATTTGTTTACCCAGGGTGTTAGAAAAAGTTCGCGAAAGACGACCCAAAAGCCGCGTTCTCCTATAACATGACAACGCTTCTTCACACACGGCCAACAAAACAAAGTCATTTATAGCTTTCGAAAAAGTACAACTCGTCACCCATCCTCCGCATAGCCCCGACCTAGCACCCTGTGATTTCTGTATTTTTTCAAAATTTTTTTACCAACTCTGAAGAGGCTGTGATAGCGTTCAATCAGCACGTTGAAACATGCCTTCAGATCTGTGCTCCTCCTGTTTTAAAAAATGTTTCGTTCGCATGAAAAAATGTTTAAAATGTAAAGGAGAGTATTTTGAAAAGCATTAAACTTAATATTTTGGTTTTAACATGTTGTTTTTTTAAGTTACGCAAAACTTATAGTGTGACCTACGTACATCAGAATAACACATAGGCTACAATTTATAAAGATATTGTGTGAATTGTTCAATATAATGACGATAAGTGTCAAGTAAGTAGGATTAATACTATCAGGCGTTACTTTTCGGAAGTCCATAGTTAAATTAAATAAATCTAACTACTTTGCAATATTCCGCCACATGCAAATTACCCAACTCTCGTATTTATTCATGCACAAGTACGCCCTCCAAACCCACTTAGGCCGAAAGAATAGAGAAATAATTTTGAAAATAGAATAAATACGAGAGTTACCTGTGCACGTGTTTCCTCCCACATATAATCCTGGGTTCTTTAAGCGGAGCGTGAAGAGGCACATCAGTAGGTCGTCAAGTTGAGGGCCACTCTCAATAGTAATGTGTGCTGTGAGAGTGGCCCACAATCGCTAGACGTCGTCACGACTTACCACCAGGCGGGCGGCGTCAATTTGGCGAACCAAATATATAAAAAAAAAAAAAAAAAAAGTTGTGTTATCGTGCAAAAAATAATAAAAACCTCGACACGTGTTTCGCCCCCAACCAGGGGCATCATCAGGAGATATCGATGGCTTGACGTGACGTCCATCGGTATAGAGCTAGTCTAACTTATTTAGGTCCGATATCTGATAAAGTTGCCAAAATTTTACGTAAAAATAATATTCATGTCGCGTTTAGAACGGACAACACTATCCGGAGAAACATTTGCAATGTTAAGGAGAAAATTGGGGATGACAGGAAGTCAGGTGTGTATAGGCTTAAGTGTGGGGATTGTGAGGGTGTTTATATTAGCCAAACCGGCCGTAGCTTCGCGACGCGGTATAAAGAACATATATCAGCTTTTAGAAACAATCGCCCAGAACGGTCTCATTTCGCAAAACATTTGTTGGATTCCGGTCACTCCCTACCTAATCCTCACACTTATGACGTTCTGCACACCTGCAACAAAGGACTGAGGCTTTCGGTTTTGGAACAATTAGAAATCTACAAACATAGACGCTTGAACCCTAATATTTTAAATGATCAACTTAATTTCGCCTCTTCCCCTTTGCTGCGGGTAGGTATACGTCATTCAAACAACGATGGTGGGTAGACATAAAATAATTTGGTATTATGGTTGTGGGTAGAAATAAAAAACCTAGGATATAAATAGGTGCGGTTTACGAGTTGTGGCTCATTCGGTCGCCGTGCGCCGAGCGATCAACATCTCCTGATGATGCCCCTGGTTGGGGGCGAAACACGTGTCAAGGTTTTTATTATTTTTTGCACGATAACACAACTCTCATATTTATTCTATTTTCAAAATTATTTCTCTATTCTTTCGGCCTAAGTGGGTTTGGAGGGCGGACTTGTGCATGAATAAATACGAGAGTTGGGTAATTTGCATGTGGCGGAATATTGCAAAGTAGTTAGATTTATTTAATTTAAGTAAGTAGGAAGCGACGATGCCAAACCGAGTGCGCGATACTACGGGCCAGCGGCACGGCGCGCGGTGGTGGGCGAACGGGGCGGGGGCAGGGCGAGTGAGGTCGCTCATCGCTGAGTACGCGACCCGAACGCGGGTAGACGCGTGAGGGCAGACATCGTTGATGGTTTGTCCGTTTTGCGAATTTTCAAGGCACTAGCGATTTGTTAAAAACGCATTGTACTTAAAGTAATATAGGCCCAAGGTTAGGGATTGGCAGGTTTTTTTTTGGTTAGGAGGTACACGTACAAGAAGATTCTTAATTTTTATTTTTATTTCTATAGATATATACCTAAGTATTATAGATAGGTTACATAATACCTCTTTCATTTTATTGATCTTTTATGTTTATCTTTAAGCGACGCGGCGCGACGGGAACGGGAAAAAATCTAAATTACCACGCGGGCGACCACTAGAATAATATATTATTGCTTATAATTTAGTACTATATCCCACAAAACTGTTTTCATAGTTTGTCTGTGGGAACGTGTTGTAATACAAAAATTAAAACAATTATACATATTAACAAGTAACTACCAAAATTTCATTAACAACAAATACATTATTATACTACGAGTACATTAACTAAATTGTGTCCGTCCGTCTGTCTGTCTGCCTGAAACAGCCCTTTTATTTAGTACCATGATATTATTCATTAGAACAGTAAGTATAATATTATCACTTGCCTCCTATTACGTAGGAACATTAAAATGACTGGAAAGCTGTGGGTGTGTAATGCACCTCTGCCTACCCCGTCAGGGAATAAGCGTGATATGTTTAATTATTTGTATTCCCAAACAAACAAACAATAAAATAAATGTACTTTTTTTCCAGTAGTTGTTTCCTGGAACCTAAATAAGTCACGCAAAATCAATATAATAAATTAATTGAAGCTAAAACAATATCAAAAACTTAAAAGGAAAATAAACACATCCACAGAAAATATAAGTTAAGGGTAAGCAACATGATGGAAGCGTATTATTATTATTCTTTGTCCGTCTTATATTAGCACAGCTCTTTCTTTGATTCCTTACAGGGACTTCCAACCTCCATGATGACCAGAGGACGGCAGGTTGGTAACCCACTATCCTTACAGAAGCGGGCCAGAAGTTTGTCGTGCAGAAAGATTTCCACTTGATGGGATAAAACCTAAACCCAAAGATGTGGGATAACACTTAACCCAGCCACTGACAGAGGCTGCATACGTGTCCAAATTCCGCCGGCTCCCTGGGGCTACCCTTACGAGGGAGTACCCAAGACGCCCGGTAGTGGACGCCACCTGGTGCCAGAGTTATTTAGGTCAGCGACTATAGAACTAAGGGGTATAGAATAGGCAGGACTGATTTTAAAGGGCCTAAATACTGGTTTTTGAGCGGAGCGAAGCGGAGCTCAATCTTCTTCGGAGGAGTAGGCACCTACTCCTCCGAAACGGCTCGACCGATTTTGACCAAATTTGGCCTGCTGGTCGACATAATACCCGGGAGTGCATATTTCTGAAATCATGAAAATAGAGCTGACTACGGAGGAATAATCACCGAAAATGTCCTAAACCAGATGATTAAATGGTTGCCATGGAAACACGTGCGTCAACAATGAAAATAGATTTTTTTTTCATTCGATTAATTAATATAAGTGTTTGATTCTGATTCTGATATGTAATAAAAACATATGCTCCGCTCAACATTTGCAATTAGCAGCATGCATTGCACACCTAGTTACTGTTTATAGGTACCTACTACGAGCCTGCCTAAATAATCGCACCTGTTTCTCAGATTGTGTGTGTCAGAGGTCCACTGGCGCCCTGGGGTCATCCTTTCGAGGGCGTACTCGGCACGCCAGGCAATGGACGTTGGGATGGTCATTTAAAAAAAATTGGCAACAGGCATATTATACGCTCAATTTTGCCAGTAACTTTGCCAGTTTCACGTAATCGAGGCCGAGGCTATTGCCCTTTTCCGAGAGCTATTATAACTGCCAGACCCTCATCCGTTGATCAGCAGGTGCTCCACTTGCCACTTTGCACCCTGCCTTAACAGAGTCATATGATGTGACAATAATAAAGTCGACACATTCCTGGAACATTGGCATCTGTACAATTATGAGTAATAAAATTGCTCTTTGACTTTTTGATAACTATAATTTATCTATAAATACGGCGATCTTCGTGTAAGTGTTTATCTTATTCTGTTCACTTTGTTGTTAATTTACTTTAAGAAAGCAAGTGTATCGAGCGAGTGAAACATATAATGTTTAAGTTATTGGCTTTAGTTTTGTTTGTTTGCGTAAGTAAACTCTCATAAAAGTATTTGCTATACTATTAACTTCTATAGTAATTATATTGGGGTTAAGTATAAGATTAAGTCAAAAAATGCAGGCAAAGTGCAAGGTGCAAATTAATGAACTATATGTCAACGCGTGTCATGATTGGTACAAAATGCACTAACACCAACTATTTCATTGCAAAAAGGATATTTACTATAATTGTTTGTAGTTGTATTCTGTATTGTTGGATTTTATGTTCGGATAACATTATGATTAAATATATTTTAAAAGCAATAAGTATGCTAACTTTTTCTCATATAATTTTACAAGAAAAATCACAAAAACTGTCTTGGTCAGCTGTTAGAAGGTTCCTTCTGGAAACGGATCATTCGTTGGTTCGAGTCCAGCCCAAGACTATATTTTTTGTGATTAATATTGTAAAATTATATAAACAAAATGATTATTGATTTTCCATTGTATGCAGGGGACAAGCGTATTACCGTTACCGATACGCATGCCCCTTTTTACTTGGGTATTATTTAGTACACCTGTCCTTGGGTACCTTGGGGATGTAAGAGTGATAAGTTAAGATAAGTTGAACTCGATGAATGTTACATTTTTTGGGGCTAAGTGTGCAAAAGTCAGAGGACGTTATTTTATTTTTTAGAAGCCCCCCCCCCCTCCCCCCTTCTAAAAAATAAAATAACGTCTTGCCTCTGCTTATAGCAATTTGCCAATGTCCAGTCTTCGTAAATCAAGTACATAAATCAACAAATAGAAACGTAAAAAAATTTAAAATGTGAATGTGATGTTAAAATGGCGGATGAAAAAAATCCTCGTCATTTCAAGCATTGTCAGTTACATAAACGTCATAAATTCTTGACTGTTTCCAGGTAAGTGACGCAGATCTTCTTACTAAAAGAGGAAAGAAAGGTGCAACGTTGGTAAATATTTCTCTTCGTTATCATGACAAATAATTTTCAAGCAAAATATGTGTTTTTTTGGTTTTGTGAATGAGTAGTTATCGTTATTATTTTGTCTTCACGCCCATTCTTTTTCATACAACATAACCTATAAAGTTTCACTAGTTTTAATTATACGTAGGTCACACTATAAGTTTTGCGTAACTTAAAAAAACAACATGTTAAAACCAAAATATTATGTTTATTGCTTTTCAAAATACTCTCCTTTACATTTTAAATATTTTTTCATGCGATCGAACCATTTTTTAAAACAGGAGGACCACAGATCTGAAGGCATGTTTTCTACGTGCTGATTGAACGCTATCACCGCCTCTTCGGAGTTGGTAAAAGTGAAACCTCTCATCAAATCTTTTATTTTGGGGAAAATACAGAAATCACAGGGTGCTAGGTCGGGGCTATGCGCAGGATGGGTGACGAGTTGTACTTTTTCGGAAGCTAAAAATGACTTTTTTTTGTTGGCCGTGTGTGAAGAAACGTTGTCATGATGTAGGAGAACGCGGCTTTTGGGTCGTCTTTTGCAAACTTTTTCTAACACCCTGGGTAAACAAATGGTAGAATACCACTCGGCATTAACACTCCTTTGATCTTCAAGTGGAATTGTACATATGGGACCCGTAGCTGAGAAAAAAAAGCGCGATCATTTTTTTACCAACGTTTCTCGCCTGCCTCACTTTTGTTGGCTTGTTCTCATTTTCAAACACCCATTCACAAGATTGCTGTTTTTTTTCGGGTTCAAAACAATAAATCCACGTTTCGTCTCCTGTGACAATGTCATAAACAGCATTAGAATGTCCGTGGTCGTACTTCAGTAGCATCTGTGAGCACCATTCCACGCGAGCCAGCTTCTGCTCCGCTGTCACTTCATGAGGGATCAAACGACAACAAAGTTTCCGAACTTTCAATTCTTCGTGTATAATTTTCTGGATTTGACACATACCAATCCCCAATAGTCCTCGAATTGTCTCATAGGGAATCCGCGGGTTTTCTTCAATTGGCCGCTTAACAGGAGCCACATTATTTTCGTTGACGGCAGTTGAAGGCCGCCCTTCACGAAATTCGTCATGTAAAGAAACTAGACCTCTCTCAAATTCAGCAAACCATCGCCTCACGGTGCTCAAACAAGGTGCTTCTCTCCCAAAAGCATTTTGAAGACGAGCGGTGTGCCGCTCGTCTTCAAAATCGCTCGTCTTGCGGAGAGAGAGAACTTTTAATATCATAAAAATAATCGCTCTAAAATCTTTTCGACTTAATTGCATTTTTGTTGCATACGTAGAACTTTGATGTGTGATAAAAAAACAATTCAATGGTAAGTAAAAAAAATTTTTTTATAAGAAAAAAAAAAAAAAAAACTTTTTTTTTTTTTTAATTTAAAAAAATTAAAAATGCTGTTCTCTCTGAGACAGTCTTGATAATGCCTCGTATAGAGGCGAAACAATTGTCGACGTTTTGTTGTCCTTTTGATTCTGCGAAAAATTAATGCTATTAATGAATGCTAAAAAGTTTTTTCTTAAAAAAATTTTTACTTACCATTGTTTTGTCATGGATTTTCACCAAGTAACGCCTGTTTCTATCCAATATTTAAAAAAAACAATTGAATATGTCAATTGTTTTTTCTTAAAAAAATTTTTACTTACCATTGTTTTGTCATGGATTTTCGCCAAGTAACGCCTGTTTCTATCCAATATTTAAAAAAAACAATTGACATATGATTTCCCGCCAATTGTTTTTTTTATTACTAAGAAGGTGCAACGTTTAAAAAATATAACATTCGGAATTCAAATAGTTCCGATTAGCTAGAAGTGCAAAACTTTTAGTGTGCCCCATGTATTCACTGAAGGATTTCACCCCCACAGCATCATTAGAGATTGTGGTAGGAATAAACTTTTATTTACAATAAGAATTACAATTACATAATTATGTACAACACATGTTTACATTACAAAATATCGTTTAAAAAATCCTCCGCGTCATGGCCGACTGGTAAGGTTGCCAGAATGCTGGCTGTGTTGCCACGTTGGAGGGCGATACTTATTCTTTGGGCCAAAAAATAGCCAGCCTTCTGCTCCTGGCTCGGACCCCATGACCCCAGTGTCTCAACCACAAAGGGCTCATATTATATGTAATCCTGCTAGGTAGGAATATTACATTGCTTCCACCAAGTGTCATCAATCGACAGCATTAAATACTTTGTTATATTTTACTTCAAACAACATTTTTTGTGTAAATATCATTTGCCCGTCATGAATTCCTTTCCGAACTCCAATTCACTGAGGTTTTAATCAAGACGCATGAAAGACCACAGCGACCATGATTATGTTTCAAGATTGTGAACGTTTCAGAAACCTCTATCCGTGTGTTGTGATATTCCTGAGATAGGAGATGCAAAGCCGCTCGCTAACTGTACAAATATCAAACAAAATGGGCCGGTAAGTGTTAGAACTTTGTCAAACAAACTACGCAAATACTTTTTTAATACATTTTAATCCTGCAAGTAGGTACACAAAGTTGAGAAATTGGTTAAACAGCGGCTTGTTATTTTAGGTTACCAATTGAATTTTAGAAAGACTTATAGGCACATTTGAAGTTGAGAAAAAATATAATATTTAGTGAAGGTTACAATTAAAACTACACATATTAAAATTACTTTCTATGCAATGTATTTTATTGATTTAAATTCTTATTATTGGGACACGAATGTTACTAAGAAGGACTGGTTTTATTTCATTAAAATCATTACCCTCGCTGGCGCACTCGAATAAAAACTTGCTAAAACTGACCACATTTTAAAACGTTGGTGCTAAACATTATAATCATGTTTACCTGCCGACAGACGGACAAATATATCCAAAGTACCCAGAAATGGCAATTAACTTGCCATCAATTAGGTACATGGGACTAAAAATTTACTTGTTTCATGCATGATTAAATATGCTGTATATTATTACCAATTACTTAGGATATAAATTAATTTCTGAACACTACTTATCTTTAAAACCCAAATACAAAAAATAATATATAGTTAATATGTGATAAATGTCGCTGGTGTCACAATTGCTATAGTGTATTTGTGAATATTATTCTAGTATTAAGACAAGGCGTTAGCATCGGCATCAAGCCCTCGATGAAGTACCTAGGGATCGTTCTTGATAGCCGATGGAACTTCGGACCACATTTCCGAAGTTTGGTCCCGAAAGTGACGGGGGCATCAGTCGCGCTTTCGCGACTCATGCCCAACCTAAAGGGACCCAACGCCTCCTGCAGGAGACTGTACCTGGGGATCGTGCGGAGTATGGCCCTATACGGGGCTCCCGTATGGGCGGCGCGGTTGACGGCCAACAACTCAACGCTCCTTAATAGACCGTTGAGGACCTTGGCCGTCAAAACAATAAGAGGGTACCGCACGATCTCCGGAGAGGCTGCATGTCTCCTAGCCGGGACCCATGGCTGCTTCGGAGACGCCCGGCAACGGACGGTAGAGCGGCCGCGGCCATGGCCGCAGAATTAAAAAAATAAAAAGTATTAAGACAAGTATTGTGTCTTTGTTTATTTATCAAAATAAATTTAAAAAAAAATTGATAATATTTGTTTAACAGTGCAGTGAAGTCGAATGTGTATTCGAGAAATCTGGTTTCCTAGTCGACAAAGAAACATTGAATAAAGAATTCTACAAAGATCATTTAGTCAAATGGGCCGAAGAACATAAAGAATTTTCAGCGGCAGTAGATAAGGCTATTACTGATTGTGTGGACACGGAACCGAGACAGCACTTGGATATACCCTGTAAAGCTTATGATGTGTTTGCGTGTACTGGGATTGCAATGTTAAAGGTAATTTTGCGGTATTCTAAATAACTGTTACTTGACTTATTTGTATCCTTGCAAATCTGGCAGGAAAAGTAAATTAATAAAAGCAATATTATTCAGGGATTCCTACTTTGTGAATTGAGAAACTCGTAATTCTGTTTTTTTACGATCTAAATACAATATACATGATGAAAATATAGATGAAAATTCTATTTACACTTACTAAAATCTATACTATACACATTAAAATCTACACTATACAGGATGTTACATAAGGGTTATATCAACCCGAAGACACCCCCATCAGCTGATCGACCAGAACCCCTTTCGATATGAGTCGACCGCCAAACAAGAAAAAAATCATCCAATAAAAAAACATTATTACCGAATAAAATACTCTTGTTTGAACAACACTAGCTAAAATCAGCTGATTCGGTCATCGACATCAAGTAGGTAGTATAATTAGTAACTATTAGTAGGTACGTCAAGCACTAGTGTTGGGACACGTTTGTTTTGATTTGAAATAACGCATATTTAACTTTTTTTTTATGACCTTTTTTTCTTGTTTGGCGGTCGACATATATCGAAAGGGGTTCTGGACGATCAGCTGATGGGGGTGTATTCAGGTTGATATAACCCTTATGTAACACCCTGTATACAGGCGTCACAGAACTCATCCGCCTCGTCGCCGACTGGCAATGTTCCAAGAAGGCTGGCAGCAATGCCACGTTGTATGGCAATGCTTATTCTTTGAGCTAAAAAGTAACTAGCCTTCTGATCTTGAGAAGAGTCGATCATGAGTTTCGAGATGGTTTTAAAGAGTCCGCGAGCGCTCGGACCCCAAGGTCCCACCGTCTCTACCCCAAACGGCTCAAATATGTGGTCTCCTGCTAAATATGTGGTCTCCTGCTAAATTTGAGTATCTGCGCCGTTTGAGGCTTTCCGCTGATGCAGCAGCAGCGCCGGCACAACCCGCTGTACCAGGAAGGTGAGAAGGCGCCAGAGTGTCAACGCACGTTGTGTCCCACACTAAAGGCCTTCCCATCTTCCATGGCAATAACAACATTTCATCAGGTCTCTTTCCATCGCCACGTGCCAGCCCATTGGGTTCATTCTGATTTCAATTTTATTATAGTTTAGATATTATGTTTTGCTTGATGTACAGTAAAGTGGAATATGATGGTTAACTAAAGAAACTTAGTAATAATAATATAGTGGGACGTAGACTCGACGATCATTGTCCGATCGTCGTTTCAGCAAACGGACTAATAACGAAGACAAAAAAAAGTATAATAACGAAGAGTCTCGATCAACATCTCAAGAGACTCTCGCTAGACTGTTGGATCAAGGGTCAGACACATAAGTCTCGTCAGCGACACGGCAGGCATCGTTAGGTTTCTCAGTCTGTGACCTCTACCGCCGGTAGTTTGAGCCCTGCTCCGCTACTGGTGTGGTCTGACCTATAAATTTTTATAATATTTTGTGTGTATGTATCTTTTTTATAGAAATATTGTAAATATTTATCAGTTAAGCATAAAGTTGAATAAATATGAAATAGCTATGACGCCAAAGCTTCATTTTTAGACCTAATATGTAGTGAAAAGGACACAAACATTGCTGGAAAAAAGTTACAACTTGCTGTTTCTCTGAGGGATGAATTACCTATCCTTTTCAACTTAAAATTATTTTGGTTTCAGAAATGTCCAGATGAAGCTTGGAAATGTTAAGTACCTATTCAGACATTTATCATTATATACATTTGTTTTAAATACACATATTTTTTGTCTTTTATTATTTTTATATTTCCTATTCCCATTTGCACTGTTTTACTGTAGACTATCGAATTGCCGCAGCTTTGCCCGCGTGTATTATAGCCTCAAACTTTCTTCGAGAACCAATCTATCCCTTGATGAAAACAATATGAAAATCGGTGCAGCAGCTCTTGAGTTTACCGCGAACATACAGACAGACAGATATGGCGGAGATTTTTTTATAATGTAACTAGCGGACGCTTGCGGCTGCGCCCGCTTGACCAATAATATACACAAAAACCTTCCTCGAGAATCACTCTATCCATAGGTGAAAACCGCATTAAAATCCGTTGCATAGTTTTAAAGATTTTGTTTTATTTTATTTTTCTTTATTGGAAAACAAACAGTTTACATAATTCAAAATTATTGCGTTTTACATTGTCTGGAAACCATTTACTAGTTTTCGCATTTTACATCTAAGATAACGAATTTATAAAGGTATACACAAAAAAAAAGAAATAAGGTTCTATTAGGGCTAGAATAAAGTTACTAACATAAATTAATGTTAAAGTTTCAAAAGAAAAAAATAAAGCTAAGCATAGGGAACGGATGACTTTGCTTTATACTACATGCTAAATGTATAATTATTATAACACAACAACAGTTTAATATATCATTAGAAACCGGCTTGTTCGTTGCATTTGTAATTATTCCATTCAAGGTTCAAAGAGCACTTCGAAGGCACTTGACACTAATCACTTACCGTGGTGATGTACCTTGAGGACATCCGACACACCTCTACGCCTGTCTACGCCTATTGTCATTTTAATGGCTAGATTATACCGTTAATTAATTATTGATTTCAAGAGATACATCCATGTAGCTGGCGTGCCCTGGCTGTGTCCTGTGGGACCGAATGAAATTGCGGGTTACGAATAATGCCCTGCTGCAGTACTTTTTTTTTATACGAGTATGTTAGAACAATTCACACAACGCCATCTAGCCTCAAACTAAGCAGACCTTGTGATATAAGTACTAGATAAACTAATATAAATACTTATGTTTACTTATTTTTTGTAAATAGATACATATCATAGGAAACATCCAGACTTCGGTACAAACATATCTGTCTTCACACAAATTTGGCCCGACCGGGAATCGAACCCCAGACTCCGGCGTCGAAAGTAGATTGATTATGATAGAGAGTCTCAACAAGTTCTTACAGGACTAAGCTAAACTCCTACTGTGCACCTAACTCTAGGCGTATAATAAATGCTCCTGTTTATACATTCGGTGAAACAGACTTTATTATCAGTAGGTTTTTATTTTCTTTATTTTTGTCGAGGCTTTTGTCCATAATGGGCATGTCAGTCTCATCATTGTTGTCCTCCCTGACGTATCCGTCAACAGCGACACCCTGTCAATCATTTCTGGAGTGTGCACGAGCGTGGCTTGTGAACCCAAACTTGTTCATGAACACGCGATCACAAGAAGAACAGTACAACTGTCCGCTAGAGTTGTACGTGTAGTTGTAGGAGAGCCTGGGATACCTGGTTTTGCGGAGCTGGCGTTTGGAATCGAGTTCCTGAAGGCGGAGGAGTTCAAAACCCTCAACACCTGTCTTCACAGCCTTTCGCCAGTCCGGTCTCCGCATCGCAACTACATATTTAATATACAGGAATCATTAAGAGTTAAATAATTGCCACAATAGGTGTGCCTTTTCTGATAAAGGAGAAGTCAGTAGTCCCAAATATTGTCCAATGTCATAGGTGTTTAATTTATATTTAGCACTCAATGCCTTTCATTTCTATTATTTGAACATTGATCAGTATGTTGTAGGTTTTACATGGTAAGTATAAATTGAAGTCGCTTCCGCTGTTTGATCGCTTAGATCTTATAAACTACTCAACGGATTTTCAGAAAATCACAAGTTTGTTTTTAATATGCGGTTTTCTGAAAGAAGAAGACAACCTCGGTGGCACAATGGTACTATGTACGGACTGCCACACTCGAGGTCTCGGGTTCGATTCCCGGGTCTGGTGGATAATGTATAATTCTTTTTAGAATTATATCTAGATAATTATCCCAGAGTCTGGAACTTGTGCCCGGTAGATGGCAATAGGCTCGCCCCCTATTACATGGGACCTAACATAGCTGGCGAGATGTGGGTGTGTTTGCACACCTCTGCCTACCCCTTCGGGGAAAAAGGCGTGATGCTATGTTATGTTATGTTTTTCTGAAATACTCGTAGATAGAATAATATAAAAGGAAGGTTTATTAAAGCAATTCATTTAAAACCGAAACGAAGCGAGGTCTAGTTCGCTAGTATAAACAAAATACACGTCAACAATTGACACAACAATCGACTTCAAATTACCGAAATGGGATTAATAATTTTCGGAATGGGACCAAATTGAAATAGGACAACTTGGAAAGTAGTAGTTTAATATTAAAAAACAAGTTAAAAATATGGCAAAAATTAGCCATATATTTTAGAGCTTTCGAAAGTTTTTTTCATAAAATCTAAAAAATGTCACATGACATGAAGTTCAACGTCCTTTTAGAGGTCTTTGATCATGCTGAGTTGATTGCAGCTGGTCTTGAGTCTCTAACTATTACTGTTCTCGATTTGACCTTGACCTTGAGATCAGAGGTCAAAGGTCAAGTTCATTTTTACCGTTCTCGAGTTGAAAGTTGTTCACGGACGGACGGACATTACTATTGTATAAGAGATTTTCGTTTCGAAAACTCTTAAATTCAAAATCCAGTCCAAAGATAAAAGAATAATAAACATAAAAGAAACATACTGTCGAATTGAGAAAAATCCTATTTTGGTATTCGGTGGAAAATAAAACACTTTCAACACATTAACAAAATGTAAGTGTCGTACATTTAATAAAAGGAGGTGCCTACTATAAATAATTAAATGACCTAAGTGATAAAACTGACTATGAAGATTTTATTTACGAGTAAATAAATGTCACACTCAACTGCAAGTAATTAAGATAAAACGATGTCAATGCGCCATTATAGGGTTTTTTTCTAACCGACTTACAAAAAAATAATGCTCTCAATTCGACTGTCTTTTTTATGTTGTTAAGTACCTCATAATATTATCGACTGGATAAAGTAATTTTAATTTTTCTTAATTGAAAGCTACTGCTTCATGAGCAATCCCATTCCGATAATTTTTTAGTCACTTTTCGGTAATTTGAATCCGATTTTTGTGTCAGTATTTGAAGTGTTTTTAAATATCCATTGTCGGGCGTCTCGGGTACCTACGGCCTAATAAGAACTCCAGGGCGCCAGCGAACTTTGGCCACCATTTCGGCCAACAATCGCCGTTAGGAGCTCGCATCTTTGGCATAAGTTTTAGGTGTAAAACTCTAAATCACGCCACCCTAATGACCTGCCCATCGAGCTACTAATATCTTAAAGGCCAAAATCATTCTCATAAACAACCTACATAATAATGCACCTGCCGACCAAATAAACAAGTCTCAAGTTACCTATATGTTTTGGAAATTACACAGCGCAGTGAAGAGGAAATCTGTTGGTAAAACCTTTAATGAATTTGAAATATTTTGCAGCAAAAGTCATACATCATGCATGGTCACAGAACCGACAGTATCGATATGTTATCAATCTTTGTGAGAATTTTACCTAATAGTCAAATGGAACGCATTAAATAAATGATTACAATTTTGAGATTCTAAAAAATAGAAAAGCCTCATAACATTTTGCTCACTGCATCCGATTCAAAATCCGATCCGTGATAGAGAAATTTCGATCCGCATTAGCCGTAGCCGTAACACTATTGGTTAACTGATTTTTAAGCATATTTTGATAGACGGATATCGGATCGGATTCAGACATCGAGAGAGATATATAGATACTTTTCTCAATCACTAGTGACTAAAAATTTTGAGATAGTCAGGTCAGTCTTCTCAGGACCAGAAGGCTGGCTATTTTCTGGCCCAAAGAATAAGTATCGCCATCCAACGTGGCAACACAGCCAGCATTCTGGGAACCTTCCCAGTCGGCAATGACGCGGAGGATTTTTTAAACGATATTTTGTAATGTAAATATTTTTAGTCTATAATTATGTTTATTTTGTATATTGTAATTCTTATTGTAAATAAATGTATTCATCGCAAAAAAAAAAGAAAAAAAAAAAAAAAAAACAATAATCTTAATTTATGATATTAAGCTGACATAGCCATTTATAATGTCGCTTTTTTATCGTTGCATGAGATTTGATAAAAGAACATTACATGGTAAAATCTTTGTAATAAAAGTTACTTTAACATTTCAACTTTTCGAGCGCTACTGGAAATACCTTTTATAATTTATAATTTAATTTACTTATTTGCAGGCTACTCAAAATAAGTTACAGATTGTAATTAACTTATTCTATGGCCCATAGATATACATCTATATATTTAATACGACAATTTGTCTGTCTGTCTGTCCGTCCGTCGCGTTTTTCAATTATAATTAATAAAACATACATTTGCATGAAATATTAAAATATTCTTTTTATTTTATACTTTATATATATATATATATTTTATATTTGAGGCGATACAAAGTTCGCCGTGATAACTAGTATACCTTAAAACTAAGAATACATATAATTATCTTATAATTTTTGCGAGTGTACCAGAGACGCCCGGCAACAGCCGCGACTGCGGAATTAGAAAAAAAATTCCGTCGTTCAACTTGGGTGAATTGCGTTAAGAGTAGGATATTTCAGTAAACTCAGTGATTAAATACTTACAAATAACGGACATCTAACACCTAAACTTCTATAGACGCTTCAAACAATAGACTGATCTGTCTTCATTGTATATTTCTACTCATTGAGCAATACCTTGATTGTTTCCCGTGTATTGACAATGGACCCGACCGGTAGTCGCTTGCTATATAACCGAATGGGGCGACCTCTACTGCATCATACTATTACAATCTAACATTATGTACAGAACCATCGGTGCCTTTGTAATACTTGGTGTAATTCAGGTAAGCAAAATCTTTTCTGTAGTGCCTTTTTAGGGTATCATTGGGGATAAGTCTTTTAAAAATATTGAGAAGTTTCTAAGACAATTTTCGAAAAAATGCGTTTTAAAGAAGTTACAACCAAGCGTAAAAATGGTCACATTCAACATTTTTTATCTCGCCGAGTATTGATCGAATTCAAAAAAAATATGCGGCAGAATACTTATCAGATCTTAAGCTTCAACTGACTATTTTTCAAAATGAGAAAATATACATTTTTCACATCGTAAAATAGCGTAGCGTTTTTCCGAGTTAAGATACACATTTTCACTGATTGGTCAGTCACTTTAGTTAATAATCGGAAAGAAATTATTATGGTTGTCCATATAACTTTCAATTAAAACTTAACGGATTAGATAACTGTATTGAGTTCAGGAGTATATCCCTATTCTATGCGTGCACGACACGCACATGACCAGTTTTTTTTTTTAATTTCGCAGGTGCTGTCTTTAGACGAACACACGGTAGATGAACGTCACATACCTATTGATCCTAGTATACCACATGCATGCTATGGGCCACCAGACGAGGTAAGTTCACTAACTCTTATGCTATGTTAGGGCTACCTATTGTCAGTAAAAAGGAAAAAAAAGTTACATTAAGTTTTTTTTGTACCTGCTTTTAACAATTGATTTAAGGGTGGATAAATGTGGGTAGGTGAGGTGAAGTTCATTGCCTTAAGCGATAAGGTCTCACATTGTGCTGCCTTTTGACTAAGTAAGTTCATTTTGCAAATTAATACCATAGGTCAATATTGGCGAACAATAAACCTTCCCAGTCGGCAATGATTGCGTTCAGCACCAGACTTTAATTAAGAAACTTGATCATTACGGAATCCGGGGGACGGCCTTGAATTTCGTCAATTCTTACTTAAGTGATAGGGTCCAGAAAGTAGTGATCAATGGTAAACAGTCACCTGGTTCTCCTGTAGCAATGGGGGTACCGCAGGGTTCAATTTTGGGCCCTTTTCTTTTTCTAGTATATATTAATGATCTCCCTCACCTCATAAGAGACGACCACGAGGTAGTTTTGTTTGCTGATGACACTTCTTTAATATTTAAAGTTAAACGTGGACAGCGCGAACTTGACGATGTAAACATTGCCCTCTCTAGGATAGTCCACTGGTTTTGTGCTAATAATTTATTATTAAATGAAAATAAAACTAAATGTGTAAGATTCACCTTACCTAATGTAAGACTTGTTAAAACCAGTGTTAAGGTTAGGGATGATATAATAGAATTGGTCGATGACATTGTCTTCCTGGGCATAACGTTAGACTCCAAATTGCAATGGGGGCCTCATATCGGGAAAATTTCGGCCAGGCTTAGTTCAGCAGCCTATGCTGTCAAAAAGATCCGACAACTTACAGACATTAAAACGGCGCGTCTTGTCTACTTCAGCTACTTCCACAGTATCATGACATATGGCATACTACTGTGGGGTAACGCTGCCGATATTGAATGCATCTTTGTGTTGCAGAAGAGGGCTATCCGGACTATCTATGGAATGGGGTCTCGGGAGTCATTAAGAGATAAGTTTAAGCATATTAACATCCTTACAGTGTATTCACAGTATATTTATGAAATTTTATTGTATACCCACAAGAACAAAAGTAAATTTGTGAAAAATAGTGATAATCATAGTCTAAACTTAAGAAATAAGGATAAACTGGCTGTTCCTAAATTTAGGCTTCATAAAGTGAGTAATTCTTTTGCGGGGAACTTTATTCGAATGTACAATACATTGCCAACCGAAATAGCAAATTTATCTGTCAATAAATTTAAAAAACTAATAAAAAGTAAATTGTGCCATAAAGCTTATTATAGTATTAATGATTTCTTAGATGACAAGGCGGCCTGGTTGTAACAACGTAACGAATTGCTCCTTTCTAAATAACTCTGTATTAGATTTAAGATGAAATATTTTGAAAAAAGCCGAGCTGAGTTTCTTGAGGGCTCTTCTCAGTCTCGTTGCATTTTGGAACCCTCGGTAGAGTCACACCAACTTCTGACGAATCTAAATAATTTTCTGAAAATTTCAAAGATAATAAACGTTATTTTATTTTTATTTTATTTTATTTTAGGATTTTTTTTATATTTTTAGTACATATTTTTGTAATTCTTACACAAGCTTATATTACCTTAGTTTGGGCTAGATGACGTTGTGTGAGAATGTCCAAAAATTACATCTCCAGATTTTCCACAATTGTCATCACTAACCGACTTCCAAAAAAGTAGAATTGGTCGATGACACTGTCTTCCTGGGCATAACGTTAGACTCCAAATTGCAATGGGGGCCTCATATCGGGAAAATTTCGGCCAGGCTTAGTTCAGCAGCCTATGCTGTCAAAAAGATCCGACAACTTACAGACATTAAAACGGCGCGTCTTGTCTACTTCAGCTACTTCCACAGTATCATGACATATGGCATACTACTGTGGGGTAACGCTGCCGATATTGAATGCATCTTTGTGTTGCAGAAGAGGGCTATCCGGACTATCTATGGAATGGGGTCTCGGGAGTCATTAAGAGATAAGTTTAAGCATATTAACATCCTTACAGTGTATTCACAGTATATTTATGAAATTTTATTGTATACCCACAAGAACAAAAGTAAATTTGTGAAAAATAGTGATAATCATAATCTAAACTTAAGAAATAAGGATAAACTGGCTGTTCCTAAATTTAGGCTTCATAAAGTGAGTAATTCTTTTGCGGGGAACTTTATTCGAATGTACAATACATTGCCAACCGAAATAGCAAATTTATCTGTCAATAAATTTAAAAAACTAATAAAAAGTAAATTGTGCCATAAAGCTTATTATAGTATTAATGATTTCTTAGATGACAAGGCGGCCTGGTTGTAACAACGTAACGAATTGCTCCTTTCTAAATAACTCTGTATTAGATTTAAGATGAAATATTTTGAAAAAAGCCGAGCTGAGTTTCTTGAGGGCTCTTCTCAGTCTCGTTGCATTTTGGAACCCTCGGTAGAGTCACACCAACTTCTGACGAATCTAAATAATTTTCTGAAAATTTCAAAGATAATAAACGTTATTTTATTTATTTTATTTTATTTTGTAGGATGTTTTAATGCGACTGCATTTTTTTGTCTGTAACCTCATATATTTCGACTGGGGGAAAGGATTTTGATGTTTTTTTGAGTGAAAGCTACTGCCCATCCCATTCCTGTAATTTGAAGTCTGTTTTTGAGTCAATTTTTGACGTGTTATTTATTGTCAGGTCAACTTATTCGACTGCTGTCCTGTGGCTCCTTTATTTACTGAAGATGAGTTAAAATCGTGTGGTTTGAAGTCACCTGTCTGGCGTTTTGATGATGTAAGTACCTTCCATAGTTATATGTTCACATTGAACCTGTTCACGTCATTACAATTAAATCTATCGCTTTGACTTTTTTTTTGAGCCGACGACAAGGTTATGGACGTTGTGGATCAAAAGAGTTATAGATTTTAGGTGTTTTTCTATGTAGGCATATCATATCGTAACGTACTTATTAGTAAACAAAGTTGCTTCCGCTGTATGTAAGTACGTGCCTATTTATGCTTAAATCTTTAAAACTACGCAACGGATTTTGATTCGGTTTTCACCAATGGATAGAGTGCTTCTCGGGGAAGGTTGTAGTATAAAATTGGTCAAGCGGGCGAAGCCGCAGGCGTCTGCTAGTTAAGTTAATACAATGTCGCATCGGTTATCTAGAGGTTTGCTTAATTAGATACTACATAGCGTTGTGTGTAAACTTCAGGCATAACTATAAAGAGAATAAAAGTTAATATTTTTTATTGACTATGACTGCTTCGGTGGTGTGGTCGGTAGTGCATCGGCTTTCGACTCCGGAGTCTCGGGTTCGATTCCCGGGCCGAATCAAATATTTGTGTGATCCACAAATATTCGGTTCGATCCCGGGTCGAATCAAATATTTGTGTGATCCACAAATATTTGTTTAGGAGTTTGGGTGTTTTCTATGGATGTTATGTATGTATTTAGTAAAATATATAAGTATGTTGATCAGTTGTCTAGATCCCATAGCACAAGCTTATAGCTTAGTTAGGGCAAGATGACGTTGTGTGAGAATGTCCAACAATATTTATTTATTTATATTTATTACAGTGTAAATCAAGAATATGTACATTCAAAAACCACAATTTTCTGAATGATGACGAAACTATTAACTATGCAGTAATGGGCCCATTTCTGGACAAATGGGCTGAAAACCAAACTCACATTCTTGATGGTTTAGCAAAAGCAAAGGAAATATGTTTTGGAAAGAAAAACGGACCACCGATTCCTCAAAGACCTTTCTCTATTCAACAAATTCCTTGTGAAGTTGATAAACTACTAATATGTATAAGAAGCAATATTATTTGGGTAAGTTTCATCACATAAATGAATACCACGAGCACGCCTATGTCACTCGCCTAACAATCGCAAAAAATACGTGACGTCGCGACAACTTGAAGTTGTAAGTCAGTAAGGGTTGTCTCTTGTTTGAGATACGGCATTGACCATAGAGTTGATATTGAGGCATTAACGTCATAATTATTGGTCAAATTATGCTGGTACTTTACTGACAACCCTTACGTTCGAATGATGTTCGATGTAAACAAAAGAATGTGCTTTAATTAACGTCGGTGTGCAAGTTCTGTATGTAAGTACTATTCCCTATTCTGTGCGACGAGTGTATTAACACTGACTCATATAATGTAGTGTAATTTATAACAAACTTCAAAAAAGGAGGAGGTTCTCAATTTTATCGGCTTTTTAGGGTTCCGTAGCCAAAGGGTAAAACGGGAATCCTATTACTAAGACTTCGATGTCCGTCCGTCCATCTGTCCTGGGCTGTATCTCATGAACCGTGATAGTTAGAAAGTTGAAATTTTCACAGATGATGTATTTCTATTTATAATAAAAAATACTAAAAAACGTAATATAATTAATACTTAAGGGGCCATACAACAAACACGATTTTTTTTTTTGCCGTTTTGGTCCGGAACCCTTTGTGCGTGACTCGCACTTGGTCGGTATTTTTAATATTTCCGACGGAACGCCAGAGGTTTCGTATTCTCTTCCTTTTATACCCATCTGACCCTCATCTGCAGGCCAAGCACAGCGAGTGTCGCCTTAAGTTCATCCACATTCAACTAATCATCACAGAATAGGGAATAGTACTACGCAATGATATCGCATTTAATAAAAATATTGTCAGCAAAAACGAAATACGAGTATCACGAAGACAGTCAAGTTTTCTTTTACGTTAGGTACTGCTAAAAATTTGTGTTTTTGTCTCTGCTTACCCCTTATCTGAAAAGAGTTGTAATTATATGTAACCACCCAGTTTATTTTAACTTGATTAGTTTTTATCTGGCTGTCTTTGTTTTTATTTGCTACTTTTTATTAAATTCATTCGGCCATTTTGGACATAACCCATTATAAATGTGCCCGGTGACGGCAATAGGCTGGGCAAGCCTATTGCGTGGGACTAAAAATACTGGCAAATTATGGGTGTGTAATACACCTCTGCCTATCCCGTCGGGGATATAGGCGTGATATGTGAGAGTGTGTGTGTTTCTTTGTTTTTACATGATCGTGTTTTCTTTATAGAATTGCAAGCACAATGAAAATTACTCGGGTTGCAAGAAACTAGCTGTC
This sequence comes from Nudaria mundana, assembly GCA_963556515.1. Classification (NCBI taxonomy): domain Eukaryota; kingdom Metazoa; phylum Arthropoda; class Insecta; order Lepidoptera; family Erebidae; genus Nudaria; species Nudaria mundana. Next base: position 4,517,844 of record OY748299.1, read on the forward strand.
CACTTAGCAGAATGCAGGCAATATCTATTCAAGGAAATACCTACTGAGTAGGCAATGGCATTATAAGAAAAAATATACTATCAATACATACTAGAAATTAATAATGATTATAATGAATAACCTCATATTTTAGTCGTATATTATATAGTACTTAAATGAAACAGAATACTGGATCCGAGGATTTATGAGTAGTTCATTCCATCAAAAGTTCAATTAAATTGCCTTTATTTTAGGCTAAGATAAAGGCAGTTTAAATTAATACTGTGAGAGTAGCCCATAATCGTTGGACGTCGTCACGACTTACCACCAGGCGGGCGACTTCAATTTGGCGAACCCAGTTTAAAAAAATTAGAATGGCAACTGGGAAGTATTTTTGTTTAACTTTACTCCGATAAAACATTTCCTGAATTGACCCGTAGGGTAATTTTTATCTTGATAATGTGTTTCTAAGAGCACAGAGCCATCACAAAGTGCGTCAGCTGTCAGACCGATGAGGCTCTGGCAAATATAACAATAATACCCCTTCGGGAAAAAAGACATGATTTTGTATTAGTAATGTCATATATTATGTGTGATATAACCGTAATGCTTTGTGGCTCGGAAATCGAACCAGAGTCTGAATTTTACACACGACGCGACATAACGAAAAGCAGTCAGATTTAACAATTCGACTGATTTTAGTTTAAAATGAAGAGTTTGAAGTGTCTGTAGTCTGGTGGATAAGTTTCTTTCCCTTGCATTTGACGGGCTGAGTTTGATCACCGGTCATCACACTACTGATGTAAACCCAATCCTGTCACCAGCACTTTTGGCTAAGCTAAAAGCTAAGTAGATCGTTTTTGCGAATGCTAATTAGCACGCTTTTAAAAAAAAAACGATGTAGAAAATATTTAACTTAGCTAATAAAATCTCTATAGTCCGAGACGCCCAGGACTTTTATTGGCTGTGCCATAGCGGCTCGCACGTAAGATTTTGTTGCCTTTAATCAACATTCATCCCAAGGCAACGGGTTTGAATTTTTTTTCTAAATTACAATATAAGTAGCTGCTACTTTTTATTAAATACATTCGACCATTTGCCTTTTCATTTAGCCTTTCAACATAACCCATTATATGTGTGCCTGGTGACGGTAATAGGCTTGCCCCCTATTACGTGGGACTAAAAATACTGACAAATTGTGGGTGTGTAATGCGCCTCTGCCTACCCCTTCGGGATTATAAGCGTGATATGTGTGTGTGTGTGTGTAATGAAATCTAACAAAATTTCAAGGGAAATAGTCCATTTATCAAACTAATAATTACTAGAGGTCGCCTACAATGAATCTTATCTCAGTACGAATAAATTTTCTTTGTGACTATGAAATTGACTGTAGATAATGTCTCTTCATGAAAAGTATAACTAATCTATTATTGTTTTGTAGAGTACAGAAATGTTTAGAGGTGACATAGGCAATATTTTCATTTTTTAAGAAATAGGAAAGAAAGAAATAAATAAAGATTCTTGACTTAATTACTATTCAATATTTATACAAAACCGATTGAACATATGTCTTTTAGGCTGCAAGATTTTAATTGGTAGGCTTTTATTTAGATACAGGCGTCCTCAGATGTTTTTCCACTGTTTGCCTTAATATCACAGCAACGAATAATTTTCTGTCTTTGGGGACATATTTAACGGTATACACACTGATACCAAGGGAGTTTAAAGGGAGCTAGCGACATCTCCGGGGGCCAAGTCATCCTCATTTGCTCGCGGCACACCAGCTGACAAACTGGCAAGAATACTCAAAGTACCAGACCAAAATGGACTGGCGAGATGTAGGTGTAATCAAGAACTCTGTTTGGGATAAATTCTGTGGTGGTACTTGGTAAATTCTTCCGGCCAGCTAGCGTCATCTACCGGGACATATTGTAAATTTAAACCATCCTTGAATACAGCTGAACACACTATAAATTTCATTAAACGCTTATTCTGCCCATCTTGGACTACGCGGATGCTTGCTGCCTGGATGATACTGAGGACGTCTTAAACAAACTTGAGCGGTTGCAAAATTTATGTATTTGGTCTCACAATTTCGCAAGGAACTCAAGCCTACCGCCTATCCACCTTCGCAGGAATACTCGGTTGTAGTGTCTCCTCTTCAATGTCTTACAATATCCATCATGTCCTTCCTACCTGCGGGAGCGTGCCGACCTAACCTTTCCTACCGCCTCAACTGTCCTTCCCATAAATCCGATTTCTTTTCTTGGTATTTTTTTCTGTTCATGCTGTTAGGCTGTGTAACGCTCTTCCAGACGATATAAGGAACTTCAAAACTGTATAAGTCTTCAAGAAGAAAGTGAAGGAACACTATCTCGCTTCCATTCCTTAACTATTTGTATGTTAATGTATGTTTGTTTATGATAAATTAATATGTATGTATTTGTGTATCTATGTAGTTTATAAGCAGTGAAGTATGCTAACTTTTTTTATATCATTTTACAATATGAATCACAAAAACTAACAAATCACAAATCTTTGGCCGGACTCTAATCAGCGACTGATCCCTTTACAGGAGGAACGTTTCTACAAACTGACCAATACACCTCTAGCCAAAGACATCTAATTTTGTGATCACATTGTGTTAATATCGCGACTTACAGCGTCATCAGAGCGCCATCTACCGGTAGTTGAGGAACTAACTTCTATGGTAGGCTGTGCGTAATGTTGCAATTACGTTTAGACACAGCTAAGTTTAGATGATTCATATTGTAAAATTATATAAGAAAATTACTGCTGGACTTGCACCCGCCTGGCGACGCCATAAGTCGCGATATTAGCACAATGAGATCACAAAATTAGATGTCTTGGGCTAGTGGTGTCTTGGTCAGTTGGTAGAACGTTCCTCCTGGTAAGGGATCAGTCGCTGGTTCGAGTCCAGCCCAAGACTATAGTTTTTGTGATTTATATTGTAAAAATATTAACTATGGTAAATAAATGCCTTTATTGAGCTGAGTTTACGAAGCTCTTTGTTAGGCGACTCGTGTATTTCGTTCGTGATCGAACTCCTCCTAAACGACTGGACGGATCTTTTTGAAATTTGGCACGGTCATAGTGACCATCACTGTGAGTGCATATATCTGAATTCATAAAGATCGGTCCAGTCGTTTAGGAGTTCGACCCGGATCGACAAACTCAGCTCAATTATTGCAACAGCAGAATGTATTGCATACCTAGTGTATTTTGTTTATGACCTGTAATAGTTTGGAATTAACTTCACGGATTATCGACATTATGGCACCAAGATTCAATCAGCGTTTAACATCTTAGGTTTATAACCTGTAGTGACAATGTGTGCTGTATAAATAAATAGATTGTTGCCAATATATCTTACCATGATGTTCTACGTCATTGTTTGTCTTTTATTTTTCATTAAGCAGGTAAAGTAATTTAAAATAAAATTTATAACTAGGTCGCCCCTGCTTCGCGGTAGCATATTATTGTTTGTTTTAATTAGTGATGTCAGTTAAATCTAGTTTAATTTGATATATAAATTGTTGAAATCGGTAAAGTATTGACAGAGATCTCGCATAAGAAAGGATTGAACTTTCTTGCAACATGAGAGCCTCGCTCGCTACGCTCTAAAACCTTTAAGGCGTCCTCTAAGGTGGTTTTTTGAGACGAAAAATAGCAAAAAAAATAATTAATTGTATTAGCACCCACTTAAATATTTATTTTATTCTAGTGTTTGTTGTTATAGCGGCAACAGAGATATATCATGTGAAAATTTCTACCGTCTAATTATCACGGTTCATGAGAAACAGACTGGCGACAGACGGTCAGACGGACAGCGTAGTCATAGTAATACATACCTTCTTAAGTTCCCTTTTCACCCTTTTAGGTGTGGAACCCTAAAAATTGTTACAGTTACCTACTAAATATACAGTGAATAATGTTTTCTGTTTGTGGTTTAGATTTCCGATATGTGGATACCACCTTCGTGTTATAATGTAACACATGTAAGTACTTTTGATATTACAATGTCCCGATCCTGGAGTAAGTTTAGAATTGCCGTCATTTATAGACTAGAGGTAATCACTCATGTGGAACGTCGGAGAAAAAGGGAAAATGGAGAGAAGAGTCAAAAACCGGTCGGGTTGAACTTGCGCACGAAGGGTTTCGTTTCGTACCTTTTCTATAAATAATAATAAAAAAACCGACCAAGTGCGTGTCGGAAAAGAGAAAATTCAAGAAAACTTTGTAATCTAACTTTTGGCGGTACGAAGTTCGTCGGGATATCTATAAAAACTTAGCGATTTAACTTTTGGCGGTACGAAGTTCGTCAGGATATCTATAAAAACTTAGCGATCTAACTTTTGGCGGTACGTAGTTCGTCGGGATATTTATAAAAACTTAGCGATCTAACTTTTGGCGGTACAAAGTTTGTCGGGATATCTATAAAAACTTAGCTATCTAACTTTTGGCGGTACGAAGTTCGTCGGGATAGCTATAGAAACCGGCCAAGTGCGAGTCAGACTCGCGCACTCGGTTTCTTACCAAAACGCCAAAAAAACGTTTGGGCCACCTATATTTATTTCATTCTCTTTTTTGTTATAGCGGCAGAAATACATCATCTGTGAAAGTTTCAACCGTCTAACTACGAGTATCACGGTTCATGAGATATGGCGACAGACGGACGGACGGATAGCGGAGCCTTTGAGTACGGTACCCAAAAACCGCGATGCCAATGTACAAATTATACTTCTGCGGTTCACTAACCGAAGTTTTCGGTGAACAATCGAATTTGGACTGAATGCAGAGAGTAAACGCTTTTACGATTCTCTCTCACGCTGTGGCTGAAAATCAGCTGTACTATCCTCTGTGGTCCTTTTAAGTAGATAATTTTTATATCCAACTATACCTACATATTTATACTTAAAATAACAAAACAACACTGCTGTAGACAATGTTTTCAACCGAATTCCATAGAAGGAGTTCTCAATTCCACTGTATGTTTTTTTATGTTTCTTACCTTATATCTCTGGACTGGGTGAACCGATTTTGATAATATAAAATGAAAGCTATTAGGGTTCACCTTGCTAAGTGGTCCCATTTCAGTTTGGTCCCATTCAGACAATAATTTGGCCCCCTTTCGGTAATTTGAAGTCGGTTGTTGCGTCAATATTTGACGTGTATTTTTATAGTGAACTACCTAGTTTTGGGTAATTTATTTTAGTTTTTAGGTAGTTATTTTATTTACAATAAGAATTAAAATGTACAAAATATACATAATTTAATTATATACTAAAAATATTTACATTACAAAATATCGTTTAAAAAATCCTTCGCGTCATTGCCGACTGGGAAGATTCCCAGAATGCTGACTGTGTTGCCACGTTGGATGGCGATACTTATTATTTGAGCCAGAAAATAGCCAGCCTTCTGGTCCTGAGAAGCATCGATTAGGCGTTTAGCAATGTCTCTATAAAGGCGGCGAGCATTCGGACCCCATGACCCCAGTGTCTCAACCCCAAACGGCTCAAATATGTAATCACCTGCTAGGTTAGCATATTTACGCCGTTTCAGGTCTTCAGTCGATGCAGCAGCAGCGCCGGCACATTCGGATGTGCTTGGAAGGTGTGAAGGTGCTAAGGTGTCAACGCATGTAGCGTCCCACACCAAAGGCCTTCCCATCTTCCACGGTAGCAACGACATACCGTCCGGTCTCTTTCCATCGCTTCGTGCTAAACCATTTGGTTCACGTACGGCCGGAAGACCTGCGCTGGCAAGAGCCCTACGAATTATGTCGTTTAGAATAGCGTGCCGAGGTATACGACCTGCGCTTCTGCTATAAGAAAGACCATGGTGTCCCAGATTATCGACGGCTACTCCACAGGTGCAATGATGCGGGGATACACAAGGTGTACCCAGCTGACGGCAAGTGGCAATGCGGAAGGTGGTGTCGTCCAACATTGTACCGATGTTGGGCGATGGGAGCGCCTGGATCCATAACCCTGGCTCCCATTCTCCAACAGCCAGTAGGCGTGCACGTTCCGAAATATTTTAGGTAATTAGTTTTATTTCATGTTCAAGTTGATTGTTTCTTTTATCATGTTTCTGTTTCTTCTATCGAAAAAACAACATTAATCTATCAGGGTTATAATTTTACTTCGACTAAAATCTGTGATATATTTCTACAAGCTCTACTTGAATGTCATAATAATTAAATTTTGTTGGATAAAGCTTAAAAACAAACTAGTCCTTCACATACGACGTATGCCACGCGACGTGGGTAACAGCGACACACTGGTCCTACGTCTTATGACGTCTGACGTTTAGATTATCTACGCGCTATTACACTTTAAACGTGTGTGACAGCGTCGTACGCGTGGGGAAGCATGGTATCTGGCGCAGTGACGCGTAAGAGCGCAGTGAATGACCACCGTGTTCGTTACCATACAAATTGTATAGGCCAGATCCTGTTCAGATGTCATAATGCGTGGTGTACGTCGAATGTGAAGGATGAGTTTGCCCGCCCGTTTATACTGTGATATGTGATAATTTAACACCACCGAGTTTGGCAAAATCCGATTGTAGTATAATTAATGCATGTATTTCTTTGTTTAATAAGTTTAAGTTTATTTTGAAGGATATAATGCGGGAATGCTGCCCATTCAAGCCTATATTTGCATCATCAGTTTTTAGGTCTTGCGCCATTACAGAAAACGCTGAGAATATTCATAGGGAACGTAAGAAGAATGCCACGGGCTATTCGTCTGAAGAACCAGAACCTTACGAAGTAAGTAGATCAGCTCCAATTCGGTTCAAACAGTTTTGTTCTTTTTTTAAACTATCGCGTTTTGTACACATTATAAACTTAAGATAAACGGGTCTTTTACGCGATTATTGATTAAGACGGAGCGTAGCGGAGTCTTCTCTAAGATTCCAATCGAAAATGTATGTAAAACGATACCGGTCGCAATTTTAAACCTATCGACTTGAAATTTGGCATGTAGATAGATCAAATTAACGTGCTTTCCTGTATAATTTTTGGTATATGTAGCATTTATAGTTTTTGAGTTAGTAATTACGTTCTCCGTCTTATTTATTTCGACGTAACCGCCGGCGTTCCGGCGAATACCTAGTATCCAGAGTGGAATTTTTTAATGACACCTGCAGGGAAAGTACTCTACATACTGAAGATGGACAATTTTACTTAAAGAAAACATTCCTTTACTTTTAAAAAGAAACAGAACTGCATTCACAGATTTTCAAAATTCGATTTCCACACCCGGGAATCGAACCGGGTAAAATCCGAAAAAATAACAGCCTGTACTTTTATGGCATCGATCGACAGGGTCAATCATAAGGATCAAACCTCTCTAACAAACGTGGTAAATTAAATGAAAGGAAAACCTTGAAATCTAAACTTGTAAATTCAATGGGATTAGATAAAGCACTTTTACTCAATGGTCCATCAGATTACTTATGTTAGTAATTTATAATTATCGTTGACGTCATTTATTCATTAAAATGACTAATAACTATTTAGACAAACTATTTTGCACGTGTTTATAATGCTGTCTGGACACAACTGCGTGAGGCATTTATTCCATATTTTAATTAAATATGGAATATTTGAAAATAGAATAGTGAAATAGATCGCCCTGCAATAGTCTTTTGTTATTCACATTTGATTGTTTATACAAATTATTTCATATTTGTCAGCTCACCGTAATAATGGCTTATCAAGAACAATTGGATTTAATGGAAGCTTATTTTTTAAATCACAAAGATGTGAATTTAGCTCTGCAGTGGTATGGAGAGAGATATCGGGACCGACAAATACCAATTCGATTTGTTTTGAAGAGAATGGTTGATAATTTAAGAAATACTGGTAGTTACAAAAGGCAACGTCCTCAGCAACGTCCTCAGCAGGAGTGTCCCGATTTTGATGTAAGTGTTTTAACATACTTTGAAGCATATCCAAAGGCTTCAAGCAGAGAAACTGCCGAAGAAATTGGAACCACCCACACTCGCGTACTTAAAGTCCTGAAAAAGTATAAGTATAAATGTTATCGTGAGGGTCGGTTGGTGGAAAAATTCGATCGTGAGAGACGACTACAATTTTGTCTAAACATTCTGACTGAAGTTGTCCGTAACCCCATTTTTTTAGTAACATTGTAATGGTGACGAAACCAACTTTAGTAATAACGGCATGTACAACCGCCGCAATAACCATTATTGGTCTCAAGTGAATGCTGTTCGTGTCCATGAAACTAACAGTCAAGTAAGATTCTCTTTTAACGTTTGGTGCGGAATTATGAAAAATACAGTTGTTAGTCCACGTGTACGAAGGTCATCTAAACACTGTCAAGTATCTTGAAAACCTCTTAAGAAATGAGTTAAATGTTTTACCCGAGGAAGAGCGAAACCAACTAATTCTACAGCAAGATGGTGCTCCGGCCCATAACAGCAGAATCACCACTGCCTATGTTAATAACCATTTCAATACCTGGATTGGTACAAACGGCACAATCAGATGGCCTGCGAGATCACTAGATCTCACCCCTTTAGATTTTTTTATGGGGATATGTAAAAATTCTAATTTACCAAAATTCCTATGCAACTGTAAACGAGTTAAGAACTGAGGTACATAATACGATTTTGAATATTCATCACAACTCGCTATTAAAATTTACTAAAAATTAATTCCTTAAAAGAATAAATTTCTGTATCCAACAAAATGGAGCTCATTTCGAGCAAATAATTAGATAGTCTTGCAGTCTTGTTTGGGCCGCGTTTTGATGCGGACGCGTGTGCTGACTAATACCTACTCGTAATAGTGTAGCGCGGCGTCAGCCGTTGCACGTATCGCGATGAGTTCGCAACTCGTCCCAAATGAGTTACTGGCGTTCCTGCAACAGAAGCTGGATGTGATGGACGAGCTGTCGGCTATCCAGATCTGTTCGTCGAGTTTCAGCCAGGAAGAGATAGCTGCCTCTAAGCGGCTACTGTACAGCGTGCTCAATAAGAGCGAACAGATGGTGTCCCGCAGGCGTGACTGGACAACGAAAAGCATACAAGACATCATCACGCTGCTTAAGGCAACCGATCCCGACGACGTGCCTACGTTTGTGGCCCAGGACTTATCGAAGCTTCCTCCGGTCACATTCGACCACGTCGACGTTACCTGCCTTTTAAAGGACATAGTGTCCTTAAAGGTGAGCTTGGCGGACGTCCAGACGAGGTTGGCAACGACCGAGGATATCGTTGTGAGTTTGCGTAAAGAACTTATTACTTTGCGCGAATCTACAGCGGTATCTAGGTCGCCACCTAACGCCAACATAAACATGCGTCGTGAAGCTGACCTCAATGCGAGTTACGCGTCAGCAGTTTTGTCGCAGTCATCGAGTGCTGAGCGCACAATGCCCCGCACTGCACCCGCCCCCGCGGCCCCTACCTGTAAGGCCGCGCGAACTCCGCGCCCCGCTCCGCTGCCCGTACCTACAGCCCCCATGAAACGACAAAGTTTCGTCACCATCAGCGCAACGACCGCTCCACCGAAGCCATTACCACAGAAGGTACCGGATGTGGCTACTGATGGTTTCGTGACAGTGCAAAGGAAGCGGCGCCGATCACGAACCAAAGTGAACCGTTGCGGCACCGATGCAGCGCAGTCCAGCCCAGCGCTGCAGGCCGCAATACCGAGTACACCCGTGTATGTCTCCCGCCTACACTACACCACTAAGGCGGATGACATCGGACAGTACGTGCGCAAGAAGGCCAACTTCACGCCGAGAGTGCAGCTGTTGGAGGCGAGCCGTTTCCTGTCGTTCGTGGTGCGAGTGCCCAACACTAGACTGAGCCTCGTCATGGAGGAAACCTTCTGGCCACAGGGCGTGGTGTTCCGTCGCTTCCGCGGATCGCTACCACTGGTACGCAAAAAGACCGAAGTGCGATAGTGAAGTGTGTACTAACAATAGTCTTAAGATTCTATTACTAATATACATTTTGTAATATCTATATGTATTCTTAGTTTTAAGGTATTTATCTATGGGCCGTAGAATAAGTTTAAACCAACTGTAACTTTTCTATTTGTTGCCTGAAATAAATAAATAAATAAAATAAAAAAATAGTATACCCTTTTTTTCGTTCAATTAAAAAAGTATGTCCGTTTAGATTGAGGAGCCACACTTCGTATTTTCAAGGTTCAGATTGGGCTAATTTTTATTTTGCCGGCCACTAAAAATAAATGCTTGATTTTGATAGAACACAACATTGTAAGCATTTTTTATTACTACACCAAAGTTCTAAATCGATTCGAGAGAGAGAGACGGCGATCCCGCCGTCCTCAGGCCCCGATCATGGAGGTCGATGGTCTTAGGCGTAGATGAGTCTGCGGCGCGCTCGCCGCTGACTACGAAACTCGGCGGGGAGGGTACGCTCCCTCTCCCTCTCGGCCGCCTCCTTCGCGAGCACGACTTGCTCGCAGAAGGAAACGGCCGCGTTCCACCTACTCCCGCTGGAGACCATGCTTCAGCGAGAGGGTATCCACGCCCAGACCCACTACGAGGTCCCGGCGTTGACTCGCCCACGCTGAGCACTCCACCAACGTGTGGAGTGCGGAGTCGTCGTCGGAAACCTCGCAGTGTTGACACCGGGGTGTGACCTCACGATGGATGCGAAACAGATAGCTACCGAAGCATCCATGCCCGGTAACGATCTGCGTCGCATGATACGTGAGGTCACCATGCTGCCTCTGCAGCCAATCGTCCATGATCGGTCTCACCGCCGCGATGATGGTGGAGCCCACTTGGGTTGCTTAAGTCGCACCCTCCATGACTCCATGAGATTCTGGCGGAGTTGGGACCGCTAGTCCTCGATTTCTCGAGACGCAGGCCTGTGGTCCCGCTCCAGCGCCTCCTTGCGCCATTGGAACAATAACGCAAGGGCTCTCGCTTCCAGGTCCCATGGAGGTGTCCCGACTAGGAGACATACAGCCTCTCCGGAGATATTGATTCCATCGGCTATCAAGTACGATCCCTAGATACTTCACCGAGGGCTTAATGCCGATGCTAACGCCTCCTACATTTATGCTGGAACCTTCAGGTGGACCGTTCCAAAGTCTATGAAAACACAGATCTTCGGAATTGTGCAAAGCCACCTCCAGTCCTAGCAGCCGTATCCAACCCGCGACTTGAGCAACACCCGTCGTGACCTTGAGTGCTGCCTCCTGGTACGTTGCACCTCAGGTCGTGACGAGGGTATCGTCGGCGTAGCACGTTATACCGACGCCCTCAGGTAACGCACCCCGCAGTACCCAGTCGTAGCCGATGTTCCACAGAAGCGGCCCCAGGACCAACACCGCACGACACATCTCGCCGAGCTGGCCCGAGCCAGCTAGGGAAAGCTATGGCCCTCTCCGAGAGATAAATCGACGAGATAAATCCCCGACAAAATGACGGAGGTAGAGAGGCGTTTCGTGATACACGAGCGCCTCCCTAACGCAGCTCCATGGCAAGGTGTTGAAAGCGTTGGCGATGTCAAGAGACGCGCTCACGGTGGAGCGTCGCCAACGAAAACCGTACTGGTTTTCCGCCAGGTCTGGCCCCACTGTCGTGAGATGCTCGACGAGGCGTTCCGCGATAATTCGCTCAAAGAGCTTACACACCGTCGTCGAGTAACACGATCGGTCGGTATCCGGACGGTGAGTCCACCACCCCGCCTTACGCATCAGGACCAGTTTCCCCGTCCTCCACACCTTGGGAACTGGCCCCTTTCGAGGCACGCGCTAAAGAGACCCATCAGTCGAGGGCCAGGACCCATGCACGGCCAGGAATACCATCGGGAACAAAACAATCCTGGCCGGTACTGTGCCGCCCGCCGCCCGCCCCGCCCGCCACGCGGAGTGCGCTACACGCTAAGTGCGAGCGAGATGGCATGTTGCGCAGGCGCATCCAGCGGGCCAGCCTGAGACTAGTAAGAACACTGTAACTGAGACCTTTTATAACATTCTGACTCACAATTACGACAAAATATTGCAATAATTAGGATTTTTTCACAAACTTTTGATGCTGAATATTATCTATGCTTTGGCTTTGGTCTAATAATAAAAAATGTTTATTTTGTTACACTCTATTAGAATATTAAGTTTATTTTTGTTGGCCGGCACTTTCAAAATTAGCCCAGATAAGTATGGGGAGTGAATCTTCTCCTTTTCTTAATTTTTTTATGCTCTATGTTCATGATTTAAGAGATATGCACTCCCGGGTATGATGTCGACCAGCATGCCAAATTTGGTCAAAATCGGTCAATCCGTTTCGGAGGAGTTGGCACACAAACGATTTACACTTGTCGTCTAAGATACGCTACGCTTCGCTCCGCTCAATAATTCTTATTTAGAAGTGGTCTGTGACTAGCAAAGAGGTTTTAACAAACATGTGATTCATTCTACGTTAGTAACTAACAAAAAGTTACAAAAGTGGAATAATAATTCTTTTCTCGCAACTAGTTACTAAACAGCGATAGAAAAATCTTCTCTTGTAACTGCTTAGGTGAGTTTAGTTACCAAAGTAGAACAAAAATTCTTCTCTCACAACTAGTTACCAAACTGCGAAAAATAATTCTCTTCTTGTAACTGGTTACGAGATAGCTGCTTTGAATTTAAAAAAATAAAAATAAAAAGTTTTTTGGAAGTAGTCTAACGCAATACAGGGCAGTATGGTCGAAAGACTTTAGCCTTTTTTATTTTATACACTGCACTTTAATGATTAATTACTTTTTAATATAATCTGTATCATAAAACAACTTTTTAGTATTTATACTACAGTCTCATAGGCTTTATATGTCGTCAAATTTTGAAATCCTAATTCGAACTTTTCAACCGTAGATTAGATAAAATAAATTTCTAAAATTAGTCGTCCTGTTTTCATTCATATAACATGGTCAGCCATTAGTAGCAAATTCTTAAGGAATATCGAAAAGTAATCTGGTTTTTAGATACCAAGTGATACAATGTTGATGTGTACATGTGTATTTAGTAGAGATTTATACTAAATGTTAGTGTATCTAGTTTTTGATTCTGTAGTGATCTCAGGTAGGTACAGTCAATTATTCATTATTCGACATAATGAATAATTGACGTCTGGATTGAGGAGCCAGTTAAAATGTGCTATATCTCCCAACCATCTCATTATTAATGACTGAATCTTATCCTACAAAACTAATATACCTACATACTACTAAATGATGGAGCAATAGCGCATTAATTAAACTACTGCTTCTATGAAAAATTACGACTCGTAAGTAATGGTCTGAGGAGCCTCATATAATGTATGATAACTTTTTTAATTTTAATACTACAATACTCCGATTTTGTCTACTAAATACTCGCGAATGCTACTAAATCATACCTAATTTTGGTAAATATTCATCCATGATTTTCCTAGTTCTGACGAGGCTCCTCAATCTAAACATTTAGATTGAGGAGCCACCTTTATGTTCTTAAAACTTTTGAAGTATTATACTACAATTTCGAGGATTGAGGCTACATTTTTAAACTTACTACTAAATACCTTTGCTCTGCTCAACATTTGCAATTAGTAGCATGCATTGCATACCTAGTATATATAATTGAGCGGAGTGTAGCGAAGCTCTATCTTAGACGACAAGTGTAAGTCGTTTGTGTGCCAACTCCTCCGAAACGGCTCGACCGATTTTGACCAAATTTGGCATGCTGATCGACATCATACCCGGGAGTGCATATCACTGAAATCTCGAAAATAGTAAATATAATCTCAATTTACAGAGCGCCGAATCCCACAGTCGCTGTGAGCCTAGGCGTGAGGGCAGCTCAGTTTCGGGACAAGACACCCTCCAAGCATTTATGGCATCGGCCTTGCATCGCACCTCGGAATCAATCAGTGTATTTGACAAAATTTTCCTGACTAATTCTTCGGTGCTATGGACTGACGACAGAAATGCTGGCAGACTGAAATCCGTGACTCTAGGAATACCTAGCCCGCCCAAGCGAACTGGAAGAGACGCTTGGACCCAGGCTCGGTCATAAATGTTTATATTATTTTCAAAGATTGCAAGTTTTTTATCATCCCATCCCGATAATCGCCTTACCGCGGGCTTTTTCGACACTTTATTTTCTTTCTTTATTTTATCTATATAAAAGTATTGTCTCGGGTTACAACAATGGAAATTATTTGATCTACAAAAGTGGAATATTATTTCTTTTCTCGCAACTAGTTACTAAACAGCGATAGAAAAATTTTCTCTTGTAACTGCTTAGGTGAGTTTAGTTACCAAAGTAGAACAAAAATTCTTCTCTCACAACTAGTTACCAAACCGCGTAAAATAATTATTTTCTTGTAACTAGTTACGAGATTTCAGTTACGAATATGGATGAAGGCCCTCTGACGTCACATCATACGAGAAGGTGGTTCTAGGCCCTTCTACAAGCTTCTACCAGTTTCTACCTGCGCATATGTTACGATGTGTGAACATCGACATCAAGAATATTACGGTGTTCACATCACTAGATGGAACATACTGGAAGGCCAAAGAACGGGTTTAAACAACACATAAATTCCTTCGCTCATTGTTCTGTGAAGTGGTCGAGATCGAATAAGATAAGGATTAGCCACCGGCAAATGGTAGGCCGAGCGCGGACATCGATGTGTAGTTTGTCTCATCACTAGACGCCCGAGGAGGGATACGAAACCACCACGTTACCACGGCAGAGGTTAGATAAACCCGTGCAGACAGTGAGCAAGCACATTCGCATAATTGAAATTCGCGTCAAGGCAAGGCAATAGCTTACGTCGTAATTGGTACCTGTCAAGTTACCCAATAAATAATTATAATTAAATAATTTAATTAAAAAAGCTGCCCTTGCCATTAATTCGTAAGATCAATATCTGCAACAGTAGTGCCGAATAAAATCAGTGAGTGTGTTCCCGAGTAACCGGGGTAAGTGCTGTGAACAGAATAGCTTACGTATCACGTCCACCGCGCGATCTATAATCAGGATATTACCACGGTTATTGTAGTTTCAATCGCGTATAAAGTAATTAATGTGCTTATCAAATTAAATATCAAGATCAGGCGGTGCTGAATTTCTTGCCACAAAATATACAACAAAACAGTTAGGACGGTGAGGTTAAATAACTCCACCCCTAAATGCTATAATTGTATATGTATTGCCTATCTATAATATGTCGTCTATGTAATTACCTATTTTATAAACTCGTAGGGAATGCTAGGACCTAGTAACAGTGCCCTATCGAATATAATGATAAATTGTTAACAATATTTCTACCTAAATTTCTCTTAAGGGCTAACCACCTACGGCCTTAAGCAGTAAACCATAGTTTTATAATTTTAAATTGCGAATAAAAAGAAGGAGAATCCAGATTAAGATAATTCATCTACCCGACATATTTTATTTTGAAGCCGTACCATTTGGGGCGCGGCCTTAAGCGGGAAACCGTTATTTTTCTAAATTTATATTGTGTTTAACGTAAATTCAAATACCTAGATCACATTTCACCTATCTGGAATATTCACTATTACTTAACATTTTATTATCAAGACTGCCATTTAGGGACCGTCATTTTAGGGTTCCCTAATTTAGTGAACCATTATAAAGTTTTAATTATTAGATGGGAATTACGCAAAACGCAGACTCTTTAGGAACTTCGTCTCCGATACGTAATAAGTAGAAAAGTAGTCTTTTGAAATGTACCCACATTTGTGTTGGGCCTATAGCTAAATTTTATTATTTGATTATTAGTTAATTCTTTCTTTGAGATTTTCTGCCGCCGGTCGGAGACCGATATATAGGGACGAGCCAACTACCTGTCTGTGTTTTCCCTGTTCCCATGTTTGTATAATCCTGTGTTATGTGTGCCCTTGTCATGTACCCTGATGTAAATAATTGTGTAGTGCATCCGACAATTAGGGAACCTGGACGGCGATTTACATGTGGGGCCTACGGCAAGCGGTGCCGAGCCGGTGTCTAATCCGTTGCTTGTGTCATTTCCAGAACTACCTTGAGGCTTAGATAAGCCATATTTGAGACAAGTACAATTGCTGAGCAACCAGACGCTGCGCCGTCGCTCCTGTGGCCTTCGACCCGGAGCAACTCGTAAGCTACCACTATTGATTGGAGGACACCAGCGGATCCTGTCGGCCGACCGCCCGTCGCCTGTGGACCCCCAGTTAAGTGCACCGGGCACTTCCGTAAAACAGTATTGTGATCCTATACTATCGACACACTCATAGCTAATTGCATTATATAAACCCTAGGTTCCTGCTATTAAAAGTACGTTAATTGTTTTACTTTGTTTAATTGTAACTTCCTAGCAGGGGCCGTAACACATACGCCATAAGCCAAACCTCCTTATAATTGAACTCGCCAATTAGGTGCAAGCGAGAAATTGTAAGTAATACAATCGTATCAATGCCTCCCAAGTTCTTTAAGATTTTAAAGGCGGAGACGACCCGTTTTTGCAAAAACATGTTCTTTAAAGATAAATATCTCGCAAACAGATACTTAAATAAAAAAACATACCAGCAACCTTTCAATGTTTTAGTTGACTAAGGGAGCGAAGCGACCGAAGTCTCCGTTTCAACTTGCAGACTGGGGAGAATTTCTTTCGTCTGACGTAGTATTGTATTCTCTTTGGTACACATCTCTACATCTCTACATCTACGGGTTCTGTCAGATCATGTTTGCGGCCGTATTTATCAACCGATTTTCATGAAACTTTACACACACACTCCTTGCTTACAATGAATAACAAGTGAATGATATTTTTTGGATTGGATGAAAAATTAAAGAGTAATAAAGAAAATTCAAAAATAAATTTTCTAAACAAAGCTCCCGAAGTCTACGGTCTGTCAAGAATGCAATCCGTAACCATAGCAACCACATAACCACCATAGCAATATAAATAAAATCAAAAGTCATGCAAATAAATACAATAGAATAAACAAAGCCGCTCCCGAAGTCTACGGTTCACAGAACCACTGGTTAATACATTGCTAACACAAAAAAAAATCAATTTTAAATCAAAATTATTCCGTTAGCACTTTGTCGGCGTATTAAATATACATTATCCATGCAAAGTTTCCTGTTTCTAGCACTCACCGTTTGGGAGGAAAGCTGTGGACCGATGGACGGACATGACAAAACTAATAAGGGTTCCGAGACTTTTAATATGGAGCCTTAAAAAGATACTATTCGCATTTCTATCAGTTACCTATACCTACGTATTTCTCATAGTCTTGAAGAAAACAGAGTGCAACGCAGCACTTCAACACACAGTTCAAGACTGAAATCTTATTAATGTCCTTACATTTTATTATTGTTTATGTTCTAGTGTCAACGTTTTTCATGCGTTTTCGATAAGTTTGGCTGGATTCATATGGACGGCACTATAAACTATCCAGCCTTCAAAGAAGCCTTAGACAAATGGACAAGGTATCAGTATAATATACGAGACAGTATGCAACTTGCACAGAATATATGTTTTGTGTGGCCAGAAAATACTATACCTCATCCGGTTCGACCTTTTCAAAATGATACAGGTGTGGACTGTCTAACTAAAAAAGTGATGTCATGTTTAAAGGTTGTTACACTGTGGGTAAGGATCCCTTTCTTTGTTTCTTTAGTTTATTTAACCCTTTCTAAGGGGTGTATAGTCTGTAAACTATACACCCCTTAAAAAGGGTTTTCTTTTTAACTCCGTGAAACCGCGGCCGCTCCCATGTCCATTGCTGCGGGCGTCTCTGGTGACCCCAGAAGGTATTTCCAGTGTCTCTTTGAAAGGGTTAAATAAGCTGGGAATTGAGCTTCAAAAACTAATAAATCCAACCAAGTTTTAGAGGCCCAATTCCGTACCTCATCTGCAAGTGTTCTGTAAAGGTTTCTAATAGGTGGAAATAGGCGAACGCTGGTCGTATTAAATCAAGGAACACTTGTGCCAAGTTTTGTGAAGAGCGGATAAAAACTGGGGCTATAGACAGACAGATAGACGGACAAAACAAAATTGTCCAATCTCAAAATACAAACGCTTCCCTCACTCCGCCGCAAAAGTACAGGATAGACTATGGACACATTGAGGTTATACGCAAGGATATGTTTATACTTTCTGAAACCAGTGTTTGTGTGTATAAATAGTTATGTGTTTCCAGGCACTTACAATGGAAGACTTAATGCCAAGTCATTGTTTTCTAGTTACCTTCATTTAACAATTTTTTTCCAGTTCTGTAGAATAAGTCGCACCCATAACTGTGATCCCTACGTTGAGATATTCAGAACATGTCGCAAATATTTATTCTCTGATTGACTGGTAAAAAGTGTGTTGAAAAATAACGGGGAGTGATTTCATCCATTAAAATATATAATTCAAACGTACTTGTTTCATTAAGTGTACCAAGTTAGTGCATGGGTCCATGTTGCCCAAGTCATGATTTTTACTGTTATTATAGTCATTAATTTATATATCCTAAAGTCATCATCATCATCCACGGAGCCTTTTCCCAACGCAGTTGGGGTCGGCTTTCCAGTCTAACTGCGATTCGGCTGAACTTAGATACTTTCCGTGAAGCGACTGCCATCTGACTCTCACAACCCTTAAGTGATTTCAAAGTTCTGTCCAGCTTTTTGTTTTAGGGCTTTAACTGCCCCTAACAACTGCCACCGCCCGCGCCGCCGCAGAAACCCGTTGCCAGGCCGTTAGATGTTTGTATGACAACCGGGACCGACGACTTAACGTGCTTTCCGAGGCACGGAGAGGTCTCAATTGTCTTAAGATATGGTCACCCACCCTAAGACCGGCCTAGCTAGATGTTGCTTAACCTTTGCAATCTGGTAATCTAGTCAGTTACTACTATGACACGAGCCCTCGATTTTACATATCGTGAAGTATTTTTCAATAACATCAACCCAATTATGATAGATTTAATTAATAACTTCTTCTGGTCACTTACAATAAATTAGATACAGTTCGTATACATTCATATTGTATGTATTGCCACAGATATAAGAATACTGTACTAGTACATCTGATACATCGAAATGGGGACGTTTTAAAGGTGTTTTTAGGAAAGGCAAAAAAACTTTCGATAAATTCCTAATAGATGGCAGTTTTTTAACTTCTTGATTTTATTGGAGAGGAGATTATTATTAGTTCTTACGCACATTTCATTTGTCTTGATAAAATAATAAGTTTCTACTTACATAATAAAAAGTAGAGGAGGTTCAATAATTTTATGATAAACCCATCGTATTTGGGCTTGTTGATTTTATTATTAAAATCTATAGGTAGGTGCTTACCTATAAATATGATGTAAGTATGTAGGTATACTACGGTTGTGCATTGCCGTATCAGTATTCGCATAGCATATCATCAACATTCATCAACATCTTATTTAATAATAAATACGTTTTAATATGATATATCACGCCTGTTTACTCGAAGGGGTAAGCAGTTTTAGCCAGTAACTTTGTTGGTTCCACGTAATCGTTGGCGTAGGCCTCTTGCCGCTTTCGGGAATTTTTATGTTTGTCAGAGTCCGTTGATTAGCCACCACTTGCAGATGAGATTGATTTGAGACTTTGGAACCTTAAGATCTTGGTGGGAGGGACTCCTTTACACCCTTTATAAATTAGTATACTTAATTGAGCGAAATGAGTAAAGCGAGCGAAGCTCAATCTTAGGCGACTCATGTAGGTACTTCGTTTTTCGGCATACTCCTAAACGCCTGAACCGATATCCTTCAAACTTACCACAGTGATAACGTGTGGCGTCAGGGTGGTTTAAACAAAAAAAATAAAAAAGGTTGAATATAAAAAATAAATCGTTTTCGTTCGAAAATTTAACGCTTTGCTCAGTTTTTTGCAACAGCAGCATGCATTGCATACCAAGTAATTATAGTAGCAGGTATAAGTACCCACCTACTGCTAGCCACCCGTGTGATATAGTTTTCTTGTTACCAATTCTCACAGCACAGGAACACATAATCGGAAAACAAACAATCAATCAAATCCCCTTTATAAAACTTAATAAAATTTTATATTATTAAGGAATCATTTCCACGTTTGTGTGTTGTAGTACAGTATTTCACTAATAAATTTAATTCCAGAATAGCGCAGGTGCATGTCACTGGATATGGACATATGCACTGCAACCAACAAGGACGATCCGAGTTCAAATCATAGGAAATTAGTTTTTTTTTCGGTTCACAAATTCTTTATTTTCAACTGACTTCCAAAAAGGAGGAGGTTCTCAATTCGACTGTATGTTTTTTTTTTATTTGGCGGTAATAATAATGTACTTACCTACTTTTTAGGTTCCGAAGTTAAAGTCTCGGAACCCTTATAGTTTGGTCAAACAATTATGAAACATGAACATTGAAAGAATATGTATATTCACGCCAACAAAGTGCATAAATAAAATTCATGATGGTAGGTCCCTATAATTAAACTCTGAAGGAAAACTAATACGGATGGTTTAACTTTGTTAGTTTAGGAGTTATAGAGGCTTTTATGGGTAACTACGGAACCCTATCTTATGCGTGGCTCTACGCAAATTTGGCCGGTTTTTTCTTGTTATTGTTTTTTTAAGAAAAAGTAAGTATTTCATTATAGTTTTTAAATTAGTTTGCTTATATCGTATACAGAGGCTCAGGCACCTGATACCTACCTAATACTTAATAGGTGAAAATGTGTATCTATAATAATATCCGATTGTGCAGAAAATACATAACCAGAGGGTGCAAAATTTTACAATTAAATTCGTACAATACAATTAAAAACTTGTTTATGTGATTTTACGTTGTAAAATTTGCGGCGTACAATGTGGGATGACACTCAGCATGTACTGAGACGAGTCTCAGTGTATCAGATTTTCAGTGTCAACCCACAGTGACACCTGGCGTCGACAGGCAATAATTTTGGAACTCAGAACTACCTAATCAGGTACCTACAATTAACATAAATTTATATTAAAAACAAACATACAAGAGTGCACAAGCCACTGAGTAGGTGAGTAGGGTTGTATCAAGTAGGTACTATACACGTCACATCAAACATACCTAAGCTAAGCTAATATAAGCTAACAACCATTCCTATTTCAAAACCTAAATACAAAAATAAATAATAGGTAGGTAGGTACTTAAGAAGATAAAACAAAATCAATAACGAAAACACAAAAGTACTATTTTAACCTCAAGTAGGTACCCACCAACTACACAACACACCTAAAATGCATCGTTTGCTGCAGGTCCAGTAGCCCAACTCAGGTCCAGTAGGCACTAGCAATAGACTAGGTAATAACAAATGCAAATACTAGATATATTAGGGTAACATATTCTGTAAATATTATTGCTGTGTATAAGCAGCAAAGTACAAACAGCTGTAAGTAAGTAATTAATTAAGTTACATATTTTTAAAGAAACTAAAACATTATAGTTGTGTAGGCATAGGTAGCATAGGCAATAGAGTACAAACAGCTTTATAACTAAATAAGTAGTTTGTAATAAAACCGTGCAACAAAACACTTTAAGTCGCAACTTATTTTTAAATACCTACTGACTTTTAAACTTTTAAGTAACATACATAACAAATGAAATATATATATATTAAAAAAACAAATTGTGTACACATTTCCTAAAGCAATTAAAGGTAGGTAATATTCTTAATATTAATTATTACAAAGTAAATTTTAGACCGGGGTTAATCTGGAGTGGTATTAACAGTCTCAAGACCAAAAACCCGGTCAATGTCGGCCTCCAGTCGTGTAGTGTGGATACGTTTGCCTTCAACATCCCTGGTGTGGATTCGCCCTCGCTTCGTCCAGGTGAACTTCCACCCGCGGTCTGAGGCAGTCTGACGTGCAAGATACAACAATTTTCTGTTCTCCCTAGCTAACTAGGGGTCGGTTTTATCTGAACGAGAGGCTAACCTCTCGTTCAGATAAAACCGACGGGGAGAAGCATCCATACCGAGGTCGGCTGGTACTGGACGTGGCACTGAATAAGTCCGAGGCTCTGTGTTTTCACGGATCTCGGCGCGGGCCACCTCTAGGGTCCAGCATAAATGTAGGGAGCGTTAGCATCGGCATCGAGCCCACAATTAAGTATCTGCGGCTCGTACTCGATTTCCGGTGGAACTTTGGACCACACTTCCGAAGTTTGGTCCCCAAAGTAACGGGGGCGACAGCCACGTTCGCGACTGATACCCAACTTAAAGGGACCCAACGCTTCCTGCAGGAGACTGTACCTGGAGATCGTGCGGAGTATGGCCGTGTACGGGGCTTCCGTATGGGCGCCGAGACTGACGGCCAACAACACTGCTGTTTACACAGATCGTTGAGGACCTTGGCCGTCAGTACAATAAGAGGGTACCGCACGATCTCCCCCTCCCCCTCCATGGGATCTGGAAGCGAGAGCCCTTGCGTCATTGTTCCAATGGCACAAGGAGGCGCTAGAGCGGGACCACAGGCCTGCGTCTCGAGAAATCGAGGCTCAGCGGTCCCAACTCCGTCAGGATCTCATGGAGACATGGAAGGTGCGACTTCAGCAACCAAAGTGGGGAACCACCACCATCGCGGTGGTGAGACCGATAATGGAGGAGTGGCTGCAGAGGCAGCACGTCGGCCTCACGTATCGTGCGACACAGATCATCACCGGGCACGGAAACTTCGGTGAGTATCTGTTTCGCATGCATCGTGAGGTCACACCCGCGTGTCAACACTGCGAGGCTTCCGGCGTAGACACGCCATTCCACACGTTGGTGGAATGCTCAGCCTGGGTGAGTCAGCGCTGGGACCTCGTTGGCCTGGGCGTAGATATTCTCTCGCTGGAGACCATGCTACGAGCCATGGTCTCTAGCGAGAGCCAGTGGAACGCGGCCGTTTCCTTCTGCGAGCAGGTTATGCTCGTGAAGGAGGCGGCCGGTAGGGTGGACTGAGCCGAGGTGACTACGCCCAGGACCTGGATGGATTAGCAACCCACCGTCCTTACAGAAGCAGGCTAGAAGGGCTGTGTGATGTGGAGCTGCACCCCACGTCTTCACTCACCGATGCGGGATAAAACCCGACCCCAAAGATGCGGGGTAACAACCGACCACCACGCAGTGGCCACGCAGGTGGCCAAGGTCCGCCGGGCGCCACTGGGAATTCTCTCAGTCTCTACCGGAGGCGCTCGGCAATGGACGTAGGTGCGGCCGCGACCTCGGGCCGCATATTAAAAAAAGAAAAAACAAAAAGCTCAGCGTACACAATGTCACGGCTATCCAGGGTGACATCAAACTTCTTTGCTGCCAACTGCATCACATGTATGACATTCTCCCCCTAGATCTCGGGCATGTTGGAGATCTCCAAGTCAGCAAGCAATAGGTCTTGCTCCCTGTCGTTGAGATCTGCTTTCAATCGAATGATAGTATGTTCCGGCTCGGGAGGTGTCGCGGGATCACGCTCCTGCTCCATCTTCCACCCTCTCCCTACACGTTGCTACAATCTCCAGCTTGATCTCTCTCAGCTTTAAGGTCTTCCCGCATGGCGCGTATCTCCGCTGTAAGCAGGCGGAAATCGTGACTCATGTCGCTTTGAGGTGACCGGTCACTATCCTGGCTGCCCTGACCCACATCACGGCCACCCGTGTCATTAGCAGATAGAAAGAGAACAGGAAAATATTTTATTTACGTAAAACATATTATACGAGCCTATCACTGCCGTACGGCGCCAGATGGCACTTTTCCTAGTTTAAAATAATTCAACTAACACGACTGGCCCAGTTTTGAAGTTTCTGATGCGTACCCAGTGACTATGCTTTTGTTTACATAGTATGTCAATAATCTGAATCGTGTTTGTTATTTCAACTAGTTCACACGCAAGTAGAGATGGGAAACTCGGGCGTAGACTGTTTATGTAACTTTACATTTGTTTCTAAAAACATTATTTGATTACCGAAACACAGGGAACATAAAAACAGAACGAAATATAACTCATTACAAGTGTGATATAGATTTGTTACCGTTTTCATTGATTGTGGTGGATAAATACATAAAATGACAGAAAATACTGGAAATACGTTTGAATATTACAAAGCATTGTTTTTTGTAGTAATGTTGTGTTTGGTGAGTTTTTTTTGTAGATATTAACCCACTAAATCACATATATATACAGGCTGAATTTTTCAAGTGTCATGAGCCCGATTTTGATGAAACTTAAAACCTCATCATTAGATTTTTTAAAAACCTATAATCCTAGCTGGGAATCGAACCCATTGATTTAGAAAAAAAAACAAACCCGTTATTATTACACCATACGATAGTGTTGCTATTAAGGATCAAATTCTGAGAAGTAATGATATAAGGCAAATTTAAGGAAAACTTAGAATTTTCATAAAATTCATATTTTATGTCAATTTTGAGCCAATTTTGTTCGTAATCACAGAACTGATTATTTCGTCTTCTAAATGAACATAATGTTGTATCTCGCGTATGGAATTAGTAAGTAGTACATACCGTGATCTCGCGTTTAATACACTAAAAGAAACAAGCTGGCAAGTACATGTCTGTCTCTTATCACACTGGGCAGAGGCGGTGGTAGCGCGCGCGCCTCTATCCAGTGTGATAAGAGACTGAGACAGACAAGAAATATGAATTTTATTAAAATTCTAAGTTTTCCTTAAATTTGCCGATTATCATTACTTTACAGAATTTGATCCTTAACAGCAACACTATCGTATGGTGTAATAATAAAGGGTGTGATTTTTTTCTAAATCAATGGGTTCGACTCCCAGCTAGGATTATAGGTTTTTTAAAATCTAATGAAGAGGTTTCAAGTTTCATCAAAATCGGGCTCGTGACTCCTTTGAGCATTTTTCGCTATTCCTTATAGTTCCGGATTTGGCCATCCAAGCCCACTTGAAAAATTCACCCTGTATACCGGGTGTTACGTAAGGGTTATAATATATCAACCCGAAGCCAGCACCATCAGCTGGTCGACCAGAACCCGTTTCGATATGTCGCGACCGCCATGGAAGAAAAAAAAAGTTCATAAACAAAACATTATTACCGAATAAAATACACACTTGTTTAAACAACACACTAAAATCAGCTGCTTCGGTCATCGACATCAAAATAGGTACAAATAATGTGCGCCTGTGAAAGGTCTTCCGTCTCACTCCTGGTAGGAACATTTTGTTTCTGTTTCGCATCCAGCGATGCCGCCCCGACGAACACGAAGCGCTCGGTCGAGTCATGAAGTTTCCTAGAATTTTATTTAAAATCATTTAGCAAGGTCACAGGTCAGTTCAGTTGCATTCTTTGCTTTGTGCAGTGAGGTAGCTAAATAATTGTTTAGTGTGTTAATTTGTGAGTTGTGTCAAGTTGTGTGTGATAGTGATTGTGTTGTGTAGTAATGGCTCTGAGTAACGAAGAGTATTACGAGATGATGCTTTGTGTAGGAGCATCAGAAGGCAATTTGAGCGCTGCCCGGGAGTTGTACCTACCGTGAGTTTTGATACCTAAAAATACTGTGTACGCAGTCGAGTTGGAGCCGCATTTAGCACTGTTACACAAGAAATTAACCTTTCCTGTAAACAGGTAAGATTTTTCTAAAATTGGGGACAAAGATTTTACTATTACTTGCATGTGGTGCACCTATCGAACCACCGACGAGGATCTGGGGAAACATAACTATGTGTTGGGCAAAATTTTATTTACATAAACAAAAATAATCCTTTAAGGACGCCCACACCGCCGCGACGCCCGCGCCACCGCCAAGGGCATTGTACATACGTACCACGCGCTCATTGTCTAGTTGTAGCTACGTCAAGCCGTAGCGTTGGGACACGTTCGTTTTGATTTGAAATATCTTTTTAAATTTTTTGATGAACTTTTTTTTTCTTCTTTGGCGGTCGCCATATATCGAAACGGGTTATGGTCGACCAGCTGATGATGCTGGCTTCGGGTTGATATAACCCTTTCGTAACACCCTGTATAGAGCTTTATTCCGAAAGGGGGAGACAGAGGCGTTCATTCAACACACATTTCTCCAGTGGCTGTTTTTCCCCACGTAATAGGGGGCAAGTCTATTGCCGTTTCAGGCCTGTATGAGTACTCTTGCCAAGCCTCGTCGTAATTTTTTACCCCATCAGGAACACTCACTGACGCGGGATAAAACCCTACCCCAACGTTGCGGGATTCTCCACCCGACCCAACCCCCGCAGTGACCACATAGGTGGTCAAAGTCCACCGGGCGCCACTGGAAATACCTTCTGCGTGTAACCAGAGACGCCCGGCAACGGACGTACGAGCGGCTGCAGACTCCGGCCGCGGAGCTAAAAAAAAAATACCCCCATCAGGAAAAGGTGGTGTTATAAAGTTAACCTGTGTGTCTGTGTGTCTGCTGTCGTAGCGCCCGAACGGATGAACAAATTTAGATACGGTACCTATTTTTTGTTGTGTAGGTGGTTATTATATAAATTTTTGAAGGTTAATTAGCTCTTATAAAAATATTTTACTTTTGTTATTTAGTTTATGTACACGTATTGTGATGATCGGGAGGCTAGACCAGACAAATGTATTGGTCACCCTGACGTACTGGTAAGTTCTTGTGTTATTTGTTAATAAAGTATATAATAATATTGTCAATAAATTTGTAGACCATACTCGGAGTTTAGTTCAAAATCGAACTAAAGGAATCATGAAAAGCATTACGACGTAGATACTAGGTATGCATCTGCTGTTGCAATAATTGAGCTGAGTTTGTCGATCCGGGTCAAACTCCTAAACGACTGGACCGATCTTTATGAATTCAGATATATGCACTCACGGTGATGGTCACTATGATCGTGCCAAATTTCAAAAATATCGGTCCATTCGATTAGGAGGAGTTCGCTCACGAACGAAATACACGAGTCGTCTAAGAAAGAGCTTCGTAAACTCCGCTCAATTATGCATTTGTAGACCTTCTCTTTCACTGGTCGTAAAAACACACCAAGTAAAATACATATCAAAAATTTGACACAACAACCGACTTTAAATTACCGAATTGGGACCAAATAATAGGCGGAATGGACCCAATTTTAAATGGGATCACTTGGAAAAATCGAATTAGGGAGAGGTCCGATGACGCTCGCTCTGGGTCTTTCCTGGTGCAAAGATTGTCCACTGCCATTCAGCGGGGCAATGCTGCCAGCATCATGGGCACCTTTGCACCAGGAACGATGCAGGACGTATATTTGTGACTGTTTTTAATTTTTTATTTTCTGACTAATTAATTGTTTATTTACTTAGTATTTTTATAATATTGCTTGACATGAAATTGTAAAATTTTGACATTCTGTTGTAATTTTATGTTTACTTGGAAAGTGGTAGCTTTCATTTAAAAAAATAAATTTTCAAAATGGGTTTACCCAGCTATGAGGTGAACTTGAAAAAAGAAACATAGGTACAGTCGAATTGAGAACCTCCTCCTTTTTATTTGGAAGTTGGTTGAAAATATAGATTATGAAACGTGAAAGTTTTAAAGTGAATAAGCTATTATAATAACAGTGCAATTTGTTATCTAAGTTTGTGCCTAAGTAATTTTGGAAACAGTGCTCGAACGAGATTTAGCCGTAGGCGCGTATCTTACACCTACAATTGTTATAAGTTTATTACAACGCCATCTGGGTAAACTTAATATTACTCGATACAGATGGTATTAGACTCTTCTTCTACCCGAGTATTGCTCGAGTAAACATAGCCCATGTTTGTAGAAGTATTCAACTTTTACCGCAAGTGGCAGCACTATCGAAGTGATTTTTCCGAGGCCTAAGCTGAGCTTTATATTTGTGTGAGTGATCACGAAAAGTACTTAGAGTAAAAAAAGCACATGTGTGTGTAAAACAAGTCACATTATACGTTCACGTACGTGCACTCACATAAATGGAAAGCTCAGCTTATGCCTCGCGAACTGTAACAATTTTTTTTTTTTTAAATAACCCACTATGGTTAGAAAGTTATTAAAAAGGATATACTACATAAGCACATGCACCAATCAAACTCGGACCCATAACTGAAAATTGCATCTAAATCGGACTAGTAGTTCTCCAAAAAATGGCAACATGGATTTGCACAAACTATGTTTGCTGCAGCACCCCTGGTAATGTTTCAACGTAACACCTATCTTAGAACATGCACCAATCCCACCCGAACCCATACCCTGAAAACTGCATCAAAATTAGAACAGTAGTTTTGGAGAAAAATGGCAACATAGAAGTAACACCCCAAACGCCGATATGCGTTTCTGGGTTACTTCCTTGTTTCAGTCTCCGTTCCGTCCCGTCGCTCGTGGGTAAAACATCGTCATTGAAGCAGTATTGTTCAACTTCAAGATTTTTGGTGTAGTCGCACCGCACAAAGTGATCTATTTTTTTGTAATTTGGTAGATATGAAGACTTTTTCATCTTCCAACCCACACTTCCCATTTTGTGATAATTTATCGGGTAAAACAAAAGACGATATTGTTTAGGTATTTATGTATTTACTTTGAAACTTAGGTAAATATTATTTCAGAACAGGTTTTGTTGTATCCAACCTCCATACTTTACTCGTGAGGTGGCTAGAGAATGTGGCGCTGGGTTTCACTTCTTAATAGCTGACAGGATAAATAATATAACTGGTGTTAGAAGACACAGCTATACGGTGAGTAAATAAATACATGTACTTATACTAAATATACATGTTACACTCACTTTTTGACATTCATTTTTGGTCCCTTAGCTAGAGTGCTAGTACTGTGAGTGAGGGTTTGCCAGAGACTCGTCCATTCATTGGCAGATAAGTATGAGGCATTTTTATACTTTACTTTTGATATATTTCGTTAATCTACACTACATTTATTAGGAATTGTATAAAAATGACAGTCTCTAAGGCACTAGGGTATTTAGCCGTTATAATATGAGTGTGCGTAAGGACTTTGTTTATATGACATTTGTAGTATTGTACTATTGCACTCTTATAATCTGTGAAAAATCATCCGAACTATTCCGAATTTACGAACCTTGCGTGTTTATAATATTTGTAATAATATAAACAGCATAAAATCTTAAGGTAAGCGTCCACATGTCCGCATCGTACGCAACGGACGCATCGCATCAAACGGTTCGATCGTTGTATTCTTTGTATAGAAAGTCAAACAAGTGCGTCCACCAAATACATATCGTACGCATCGCACGAATCTGCTCATCGGCAATGCCGACGGCGTTGCTCCGAGAGGCAACTTTTGCGATGCGTGCCGATGATGCATAGTCCGCCATTTGCATTTGACGATCGTCCTGTCAAAACGCGTTGTTTAGCAGCATGGACTTAGCCCGATGCGTCGGCAAATCCGATCGCTACCGATACAGTGGACGCAGTGTGAAAAATAATCCGTTTGATGCGTCCGATCCTTACGATGCGAACATGTGGACGCTTACCTTCAAGAAACGGATGCTAACATTTTATATTCTGTTACATTGTAGTCTTGTGAACATTGGTATTGCGTGCTTGATAAATACGCCTTGATAACAAATGACGGATTTCTTGACCATGAAAAGTTTTTTGCCCACCTTGACGTTTGGGTATCGTTAAACCCTATTTTCAAGGCAGTAATGGTCAAAGCCAAACGCACCTGCTCACAAAGTCATAGATCTTACTTTCCATTGAAGCCTTGTGAATTTTTCAACTTATTAATATGTTTTCGGAACTACATTAATGTTGTAAGTATATACCTATATTAAATTACGTACCTAAGTAGGTGGCAGGGACATGCTATGCCTTTCACGATTGTGCTGTGAGTCTGTTTTGCTATGTATGTTTGAGAGTGTTGTTATTTTTCTTTTTACCTTTCTCAGGTTCCAGGCACATGCAATTTGAGGAATTATTATTGCTCAGACTAAAAGAATAACATAGACGGAACATGTAGAATAAACACGTGAAGCCAAATGACACTTTCAATGTGTGCGTGTGACTCCGATTTCCGTGTACCGATACCACTAACGGCGTGTGCGTAATGTTGCCAGCAAATGAAAAAATCTCCTAAAAATCTATATAGTGGACATATGGAAAATTAATATTTGTTATAGTAAATGTTATCTGCAATTATTTTGTCATTTACACAAATGATTATTATGATAAGTGCCTAAAATGGGGAAGTGTTACAATAAATAAAAACGTGATAAACACTGAGTAAACACACTTTAATTAATAGCTTTAAAAAAAAATCTCATAATTAAAATAATCCTTTTTAAGATGAATGAACAAAGCTTCATTCCAGTGTACAACAACAAAAGTTGATTAGCACAAAAATATTTATTATTCTTTTTTACATCCCAATGCATGTGCCACAGCAATGTACAAGAAATTTTAGAATCCCCAAGGACAAAGTTAATATATTTCGTGTTTTGTTTATGATTTTGTGATCGGTTTAACAGCTATTAGTGATCAACAGATAAGAATTATTGGTTAAGCTACTTTTGTCGTTGACTATACATGAAGTAGATATCAATAGTCGTTAGGTTAAGACTGAGGCCTTCGTAGTGTTAGACTGAAATTAAACTACTGACACAGTAACATAAATATATTGGATCAGAACACAGGCTGGGAGGTCAGACAGCGGTCAATTCCAAGATTGCCGAAATACCCAAGCCACGTATTAAGTAGATCCCGGACACAGATGTGATCGGGAGTTCGGGACTAACGCAATGATGATGATGATGATTAGAAACATCGAGGTTGTCAACATTGATGACACTGATTTTTTTTACTCAGTACTTTATAAATTCCCATAAATACTGCTAAATATTTTGTGGAAATGATGAAAAAATTATGGCAACTCTGTATGATATGGCGGAGGTTTTGTGTTCCTAGTTTGTGCATTTAAAATATTTAGAAAAATGTTATGAAATCTAATAAGAATTAGTTAATTACTTATGAAACGATAATCCAGCATTCTTTCTATGAATAATTGAAGTGTTTTTACACCTTTTCACCACACAATACGGCATATTTATAATATTTTGTTCAACCGTGATCGCACGTGCGTACACACTCGCTGCTCACAAAGGAGTGCGAGCGGAATGGTATCCCATTGCTATATAGTATCCCTTTTGGCGGCTTCACTCGCTAGTTCTATTCGTTCCGTCTATGTTATTCTTTTAGTCTGAGTATTATTGTTACTGATTCTCTATTTTATTTTCAGGAGTGTCCAACCTATTTTGATTCACCAGAATGCAAACAGCAAAGAGCATTTTTCGACGACTGTGGTCAGTATTTTGTTGATAAATAAATTATATACTACCAGATTACGTGCTATTTATCGTATGATTGGTGCCACAGTTGTTCAGGTCACCTATATAGGCCCAGCGACTATTAGTACAGTCCGAATCGACTTTAAACGTGCATTTTATTTATCAACTATAAACGGGCAAAACGTGCATTTTATTTATATGCTGATGACCTAAAAATTTTTTTTTAGGTCATCAGCATTTTTAAACTAATTTCTGACGAGTCAGATTGTCTAGTCTTGCAAAAGGATCTGGATACTGTCGCCGAATGGTGTAAGGATAACCAAATGCTTCATAATATCCTTCACCAATAAACGTCATAAGGTGGTCCATGACTATTACATTGATGGCACGGTCCTTAACCGATCCAACATCGCTAAGGATTTGGGTATTCTTTTTGACGACCAGCTATCTTTCAAAACACACTATGAGCATATTTGGTCCAAAGCTACTCAGATGCTTGGTTTTTTAATAAGGTCAACCAAAGGATTTAGAAACCCCTATAGTTTTTTGTACCTCTACTTTGCTTTGGTCAGAAGTGTACTTGAGTATGGTGCACCAATCTGGTCTCCGAATTATAGGGTGCACATCAATGCAATTGAGAGGGTGCAGAGAAGTGCCTGAGATTTTTAACTTACCGGCAACAGCCCGGACGCTCAGAGCTTCAATACGAGGACAGATTGGTCAAATATAATGTTCAGTCATTAGAGACGCGTCGTATTTACTTCGACTTTGTGTACTTGCACAAGATACTCCACAATGTGGTGGACACATACAATCTACTGTCTCAGGTCTCTATTAATATTACATATAGTGCCCGTAGATCGAATCAAATTAAAGTTTTTAGTTTACTTGTATATAAGAACAATACATCGTATTTTAACCCGTTAACTAGGATGTGCAGACAATATAATGAGCTGATGATAGCCAACAGTGAGTTGGACATATTTGTTAAGTTGCCATCATTTATCAGAGCTTTAAAGGATATCCTTTTCCTGACATTCAGTTTTGAACGCAAACTTTTATAAGCAGCTTACAGCTACATAAAGCAGTTTTAGTTAATTAAATTCTTTTTTTTGTATACGTAGGTACTTAACATTTGTTTGAGTATTTACTTAATTTTAATTTAATTGTTACTTGTTTTTAGCCAATTAATGGTTTAGCTGAGCGCACATATTTTACGTTGCAAGCCAGTTCAGTGTAATAAAATAATATTTCATGTATACTTTTGCCATGCTTGTAATGTGTAATGTGAGCCATACATAAATAAATATATAAAAAAAAATTCTAAACAAAGAAGTAAAGAAAAAAAGGAATTGAAAACTTACAAAGAAACTGATAATAGAAAAAATGCTGAAACGAGAGATAGATTTAATTATTTGGTAACGATGTATTTAATATGTTAAAGAAATAATTATTTTGCAATAAAATTACAATAAGGTTCCAACGTGTTGTCCGTTATTAAAGCTTAAAGGTACGGGCCAACTCGTCCTTCACATGCGACGTATAGCACGTATTATGACATCTGAACTGGACCTGGCCCATACAATTTGTATAGTAACAAACACAGTGGTCATTCACCACGCTGTCTTACGCGCCACCGCGCCAGATTCGCGTGTTCCCATGCTATCCCACGCATACGACGCTGTCACACACGTTTAAACTTTCATAGCGCGTACATAACGTAAACGTCAGACGTCGTAAGACTTAGGACCAGTGTGTCGCTGTTTTCCACGTCTCGTGGTATACGTCGTATGTGAAGGATGAGTTTGCACATCCCTTAATTAATCAAGTTAAAAATCGAATCCCAAACCAAGAATTGTTTTTTAATTTATTAAATTCTCAATCATAATTACATAAGCGCTGCTTTTAAAGGTTAGGTATCACTGTGTAAAACATTGTTCAAAAAAAAATCAAAATTGTTTATTGGTATTAACAAATGTTTACATAATAATATATAAGTGATGAGAGTCTCCTTTTAATTAAGCATGAAATGCCTGTAGTAGGAGAACTCTGCTCTTCAATAGCTTGTGATTGTTAAAAATACAATGGAGCTGCGTTAACATCGAGTAGTAACCAATTCATAAGATATAATAATATGTATATAGTAATTCTTATTGTAAATAAATTTCATCCATAAGATATAATTTATGCAAGAAATTGTATGTGTGTTTGTGTGTGTGTGTGTGTGTGTGTGCGTGTGCGTGTGCGTGTGTGTGAATGTGTGTAAGTATTTAGGTACAATAAGTATGATTCATGATCAGATAAGCATGCCGTCCAAAATAGTCTCTATTGTACCTAAACAATTTTTATTTAGTAAAAATGACAGTATTACTTAGAATGTTTACAAAAGCCCGAGACGCCCAGGATTTTAGTGCCGCTATGGCACAGCCAATTAAAGCTGGCACGTAAGATTTTGTTGCCTTTCATCAACATTTCATCGCAAGGCAACGGGTTTCAATTTTTTTTCAAAATTACTATTTAGCTGCTACTTTTTACTACATTCATTTGGCCATTTTGGACATCACCCATTATAAATGTGCCCGGTGACGGCAATAGGCTTGCCCCCTATTATGTGGGACTAAAAATCGTGGCAAATTGTGGGTGTATAATGCACCTCTGCCTACCCCTTCGGGGATATAGGCGTAATATGTGTGTGTATCAGAATGTTTACAACGTTTGAACTACAATACCATCCGGTATGAAAGTATACCTACTACTAAAATATAAACACATTTGTGTGTATAAACAATTATGAGATCTAACACCTGTTTGGATCACAATTATAACCATTCATAGTTTCATTAAACAATGCACATACTAAAGAATGGAGAAGCAGTTACATAGCCATAAAATTCATTTTACAGTGCTTGTGTTTTACAAGTGAAAGAATATTATTAGAACTATGCTTTACACGGTAATAAAAAAAATATCGTGAGTAGAAAAGTTAAACGATTAATTAAATAACTAACAAAAGTAATCATTATGAAATTTTGTTGGTATATTTGCTTTAGGGAATATTATATTACAAAGACATTTATATTTACAATTACAATGTGCATGGTAAGTAAAGGTTTGAATATAATATTTATTTGGAAAATGTATCACAAAGAAATGTTACACTCGTAATACCGACGGATTTATCGTAAGACTACATTGTGTAGTCTTCTAAATATATACATGTAAGTTGCTATGGCTATTTCAACTTATCGTTCCTTGTAAACTTAAATCATTTGATCAGTACGTTGATTCCCCTGATCAAAAAGAATTAACTTGACAAAAAGAAATTTGGTTTGTTTAAAAGAATACTAGCCATTCCTAATAGATGTCAAATTGTTCAAGTGAATAAATTAAAATAGTTGGAATGAAAATCTATGGATATCACAAGGCAACAGATACTTCCAAATTCTTTTTTTCTGGGAGAATCTCCAACATTTATGGATATTGTAAATATGTTAATACCTAACTACATATAATATTAAGCAGTACAATGTAGTTAGTAAGAGCAATACAAAGCTTAGATAAAGAATAATATTACCCTCTAAGTATTCCCTGGTTATGAAATTCCAGATGGGGCATACTATAAATCTAAATCGTGAAACCTTTACACGTCGTCGACCACAAAAATGTGATGGTACTCCAGATTTACTGGTAGGTAATAACCATCATAATTATAATATTCTATAGTAAATGAGTAAATTGTATTATTCGTTATTTAGTACCAATAGAGAAATCGGTGAACATCCTTAAAAAATATTTCGATGAATTCAGAACCTTCTTCTTTTTGAAGTCGTTTTAAAATACTATGGTCAATGGTGTTCGTGTTTAATAGGCGAAATATTTAATAAGAATGCCAATTTTTAGTCCAGGTTTTGTTGTGTCATTCCACCATTTTTTACTCGAGAGACAGCGAGATCATGTGGAGGCATTGGTAAAATGTTTTATCGTCAGCAAAATGTAACAGGAATAATAAGACATGTATACGACGTAAGTAGTAGTAGTTACATTTTTCATACTGATGTATTATTTGTAGTTACATACAGATACCTAGACTCAGTTAGGGTACCTATAGACTTTTCTATTAATCCATTGCTGACATATCAAAAATGATGGTTCCATCTGGTTCCATCCATATTCGTAACTTAGGTTTCAAAACCAGCTAACGAACATGGATTTTTTTTCTCGTGCTATGCTATGTATATTTAAAAGTTCTTTTCCATTTCAGTGCAAGTTCTGGTATTGCGTCCTAGATAAATACGAACTAATTAATACTAAAGGTTATCTTGACCTTGACAAATATTATATTCATTTAGACCTTTGGGTCAGTTTGAACCCGCCATTTGGTGAGGCCATACTAGACGCTAAAGTTGAATGCAAGACATCGCATCGATTCTATTTACCTCTAAAGCCTTGCGAATTCTTTAATATGAACCAGTGCATCAGAAACTTCCTTAAAGTGGTAAGTAATTACGCCAGTTCTGCTAAAG
This sequence comes from Nudaria mundana, assembly GCA_963556515.1. Lineage (NCBI taxonomy): Eukaryota > Metazoa > Arthropoda > Insecta > Lepidoptera > Erebidae > Nudaria > Nudaria mundana. The sequence goes on from OY748299.1 coordinate 4,553,648, forward strand.
CAACTGACGACACGTCTTACCTGTGTTACCCCGGCTATGTCATCGAGGAACAATTTGGAGACAAAGCCGGGGTGTGCGTGTTCGTTAGGGCGGATGTTTGCTGCCGCCGGTTGCGCTGCCTAGAGAACCCCTCCAATTCCGTCCTTTGGCTGCACGTAGACCATGGCTCTATGAGCCAGATCTACGTGTGCGTCTACCGTTCCCACACAGGGGATTCTGAGACAACAAAGCTCTTCCAGTACCTCAGCGAGACGGCTGATGAAGCGCAGGTGCGGTTCCCGAACGCTGACCTAGTATTTCTGGGGGACTTCAATGGCCATCACATTGAATGGCTGGGGTCCCTCAAGACTGATCATGCGGGTAGGGCCGCCCATGCGTTCGCTCTCTCCCACGGTCTGACCCAGGTGGTATGCGGGATCACCCGGATACCAGACAGGT